>VXAC01004098.1:376369-488644 GCA_013399225.1 Rhipidura dahli
TTTTTTTTGTGAGAAAGATTGTAGCGGGTTTAGTTTGCATAACTGGGCAGATGCACTAATTTTTGTTAATAGGAACATGTATTTGCTAGATCTTATGTTCCTTTAATCACTTTAAACCATTCTGAAAATATCCGTGAATGTTTCTACAGTTGAAATATGTAGAAAAGGTTTTGGAAGGGAAGCAAATGACCTGAACCTTTTAAAAGGGAATCTTTGCACCAGTCTGTGGTTCTTATCAGTGAAGGACATCCTACATTTGTCAACAGAAGTATTTTTGCATAACATATTGCTGTATAAAGACAGTCATCATACCTGAAGTTTGATACTTCAACATTTTAAATTGTTGGTGAAATCTGACAGGTATAGCCATCTTTTTAACTGAGAAGTTATTTTTTTTTTTAATGTGAACCAGTTAGAGAATATTTCAACTAGCCTGAATACTAAAACCTATTGATAGTAACACTCTATGAATAACAGATTTATAAAGTTTTACTGTATGCATATTAATTTGACTTTTATTCAGATACATAAGTCCTTTGATAATTTTTTTAAGTGTATAATGAAAACATTTGTAGTGATTAACATATGACTTTCATTTCTGGGGCCAAATCTGAAGCCAAATCAAGTTAATTTTAATAGAATTCAACCACTAGACCTTTGAAGAGAAAAAAAATTAAATCAAAGCACAAATGTTCTGTCACATTACACTATTTTCTGATTCAGTAATGTTTGCATAACAAGTTGATGGTTATAATCAGTTCTACAGGTAAATATATCAGAACTTCTTATAAGGTTGTACATTTAAAGCACCTTTAATTTGTTAACTACATTCTCAAGCAGTTACTAACATTTTGAGTCAAGTGGAAAGTAGTAGTTTCACATTTCAATAGTTTTAATCAATTTGCTTTGAATACTACCACTGACAATAACAGAGTAACTTTAAACCTACAGCAAAAGTCATGGTGTTCCAGACGGCCATAATAGAAAATAGGCAGAAATAGCTACATATCAGCAGGTTTTTAATTTATTAATTTAAAAAAAATATTTTCCTTTTGTGTATTTTGAATATTTTTGCAAAAATTAGTTTGTTATCACATAAATGTCTCCTTTTAATTAAGTTTTTGAAATACCCATTGCACTTCAAACATTTTCCTACAACAGAAGAAAATACATATTCTATTTTGACAGCAGTAAAACACTTTCAAAGTATTTTTTTTCTATATGAATATGAAAGAATAAGTAAATTAGGAATTGCCCCACATCTTTGGCAGGAGTTTTAATCAAATAAGGTGGATGTATAGAAGAATATATTTGGAGTGTAGTTCTGGACATGGACATCATCTATTATTTTGTCTGTGACCACCTTTTATCTGTTTCCTCTTCAGTTATATCATTCAAATATATTTTTTCCAACAATCTATTTGTCATAATGAAAGTGTATGTAACCCTGATTAAAATGAAATAATGGAACAAATTGTACTTTTCTGTTCATTCAGAAAAGTATTCAAGTTCATTCAAGTATTCTTTTTTCCCCTATATAGCATATTCTATAGTACTTTTCCAAATATCAAATTTCTGAATAAAATTAATTATTTTCCCTTTCAAGGCCTAGTATTTTGAGTCTGTTGGAATGTTTATTACTATAAATTGCATAGCTACAGTGTTCATTGAGATGGCATTTGTTTTATCCAACTTGAGTGATCTTGAATTATATAGCTAATTTAAATTCCTCAATATTTAGTGAAGAATATTTCCATTCTATTAAACAACTTCCAAGATGAGATAGAGTTCTAGAGTTCTGTCCTTTGATTTTTTTAGAGAAGTGTAGCTGACTATCTGAGATTTTAGGCCTGAGCTTAGTTGTCCAATTTACAGAAAATGTGTCAACCCTTAAAAAATCACTATTCCTTTAAATTAAAGATATTTGAGTTTAAAGAAAAATTTGGACAACTTAGCTGAATAAACAGTAAACAAACATGGAGGACTACATTGGAGATAAAAATAATACAAAATGTTACCTAATTTTGGAAAACATTTCAATCGCAGATTTTGGAAAATTTGTCACCATCAATACAGTTTCTGTGATAAGTGCAAAAATCCTTATTCCTAATCACTCAGCAAATGAATGAATCTTTGTATCTGTATTGAATATATTTGTATATCTTCCCTATTAAACTTGAAAAACCTTATTTATGCATTCATATACATTTAGAATTTGCTCTTATTCTTCCAGGAGTTACTGCTGAATTTTCCTAAAATTTGATGCTGTGACTCTTACATTCATATTGAGCTAGAGATTTGTGAACAGTAATTAAAACAAAAATATTATCAGTCAAATTATCAATTAAATTTTTTAGCAATGAGAGCACATACGTGACGCTTAAGACATAAAGAGTTTGATCCAATGTATGAGTTAATAATTCAAAACTCTTCAGATGGTCTTTTTTTTTCATTTTTAGCTAATCATTTCTATTGTAGTGTATTTTAGATTTATTCAAAATATTTCATCTCAGCAGCAGGCATATTTTACATTACTTACAAGGCATTACTTGTGCATCAGTGATTTGTTAATACTAAGGCTTCCTATTTTGAAAGGCTCATATATGCTTTAGCTATCTGTATCTGTGATTCCTGTAGCATTCTGGCAAAGATCCCTTTGTAGACAAGCCTCTCTTTGTGCAGGGAAACAAAAAAAATGAAAAAGCAATTTTTTTTAAAATTGTCTCTGTCTACAATAGCAAATAGAATGGCACAAGAGGAATTGATTTGTATGGTGGAACTGTGGGCTCCGAGACTTATTTTCATACTGTGTGCATTCTGTGGAGATTTACTGTGGACAAGTTTGTCTGATACTGTGAACTGAGATCCTTTTAGTTCAAGATGTCTGTGGAGGCTTTTGGATCATTTCCTTTGGAATTTGATGCAAATGGTCCAATGCATTTGCTTCATGGTACTTCTTCCAAGGATAGCAAAGTACGAATTTGGGGATGATAAGGAGATTAATTTCAGTAGTCCATAACTTAGGTGAACTAAAATATTATTGCAATAATTTTTACCATATCTGATGCACATTCTCATTTATTCTTGATTTATTTATGCTCACATTTCAGTAGCTAGCAAGGGCTCTTATGATATGCCAGGAATACTGGCCTACAAGCCTTCTAAGGTTTTTGCGTAATTTTTCTAAATGAGCTTGTGTGTTGTATTTTGATATGAAGATTCTATCACGAAAGTGTTGTATCTTTGAGAGTATCTTTGAGTAAGAGATGTTCTTAATGTTTTTAGTTTTTCTCTGATGATATTAACTGAAATAAAGGAAGGCCTTTTATTTGCTTACTTATAACAGAGACAAGAATTATTAGGAATTTATTTAATGTATGTAGCTAGGTGAATAAAAAAAATTTTGGCCTGCTCAGAAGTCCTTGTTTTGATTCAGAAAGGAAGTTTGGATAAGAGGAAACAAAATAAATTTGAGATAAGCACTAAAATTAAAAGGAATAAAGTATGTTTGAATGTTACACTATTATGCCCGTAATGAAAAATGAATCATGAAATATTATCCCTGAATAGCAAATCTTAACATGTGGCCTTGGGCTTAAACAAATAGATATTAGTGGATGTGTATTTCAAATTTATACAGAACAAACAAATTGCGTTTCTGGTACATGACCAGAAGACCACTACTGCAAATAAAATTAATAAAAGTGAAACCAAAATAAATAAAATCATAATGGACAGTCCTTCTCTTGTGTCTAGAATTCTTGCTAGTTAACTAAACTAGTTACAGGTCATCACAGGTGATGTCTGTTGCAGAGATGTAATATCAAAAAATATTTTTTATATCTTATTCAAGTCCTGTTTACAGTTGTCACTACATTTTGCTAAATATAAAAGAAAAAAAACCATCAATTTTCTTATCATCATCTTTCTCCTCTTTTAGCCTGCTTCTCTATTACTAACCTCAGGTGTTTCAGTCTTCTCATTGAAAAAATAATTCCTGTTTAATTTAATTTCCTGCCAATTTTATATTAACTACAATGACAGAAATTTAGAACAGTAGAAATATGTGCTTTGAATAGGGAAAAGAGTTGTGTGGGTTGAAACTATTCATGCAGAATAGGAATCATTCATTAATATTTTGTTTGTCTTCCAACAAGCTTCCAGGAATTAAGAATGAATAGAAAGAAAAGGATAATGACATGTTATATCAAAATTCGAGTGCTAAAGAAACACTTTGAATTTATGTGATCAGTTGATGCATCTCTTCTGCCTATTTTTCACATCTACCCTACACACATCTCAGAGCCACTGTATTAGTCTTAAAAGCAGCTTGACATTGATTGACTTTCTGAAGCTAACAGGATTTATAATATTATTTAGGCCTGACTCATCACCATTGCTTTTCATGCTTTGGTACAAACAAAATACAGAAATTCCATTTACACTTAAGAGAAACCTCCTTTACTATTAGCATTTCAAAACTGGAACAGGTTGCTCAGAAAAGCAATGAAATCTCCATTCTTGAAGATACTAAAAACTTGACTAGTCACATCCCTGGGCAAAGTGCTCTAGCTGAATCTTCTTGGAGCAGGAGAGTTGGACTAGATGATCTCCAGCTAGCTCTTATGCCACCTTTAATTCCTGCAAATACCCCAAGATATCATACATTGTTAAAGTGGAAAATCACCCGATTTGAGTCAGGGAAAAATAAGAATCTTAGTTCCTAATGTTCCAGGGTTTTGCGTAATGTCCAAGCTAATGATGAACGAACTGGTAGAAACACTTGAAATATTATAGCTTGTTTTATCTTGGTTCTCAGTTTAGGCTAATTTTTTAGTGTTTCTCTACATATAAATTTGCATCTTAGATTGCATTTTACAGTTGATTTAAATGTTTTCAGTCCTTTTTGTTTTGAGATGTAGGTATTGTGACTGCAGGAATTTTTATCCAAGTGTTAAGTAATTAAGAGATTTATTCTTTAGTGTATACGCTTTGTACACAGAATAAGTTGTGAAGTAACTGGCTGAGAAATGGTTGATGGTTGCAAGATTAGCTCTCTAAACAATTAAATGTAAAAGGGATTTACTCTGCCACCCCACTACTGTAGTCCAAATGCACCAATATTTTTGAAGAAGCAATGTTTATAATGTTGATAGCAACTGATATACAGAAACCATTGAAATTATAATCCATGAGCAGTGTGAAATAGCAAATATAGTGCAAAACTTCAAACTTCTGGATATGAAGAAAAAAATCTCTCTTACAATGGTGAAAAAGTGTCACAATTAGGTCTTGTGGTGCAATACGGATATATTGCTTTTCACCAAATCTATCCAAACTGTCCAATATTGTCCAGCTCCAAAACTAAGGTTCTTCATGTATTGAAAATAGAATTTTAATTTCCAGCTTGGATAAGGATGAATTATTTAACACAGGTTAAGATAAACACTGTACCATAGAATAAGTTAATAGGACTTGATTACATCAATAGCAGGGTGTGTATGTCTTTGGCATTATGGTGTTTTTTGTTCTATGGATGATTGGAAAAGAAACTATCCCATTTAAGAAATACATTTGAAACAAGGAAGAACTGGTGATTTACCACTGAGATATAATGCAAAGGTGCACCTTTTCTCTGTGATCTGTTCATCTCCAAGACCAGATATAATTAGGAATAACTCCATATGCTGTTCTCAGAAAATATAATATCAGTTTTTAGAGGGTGAAAATTATCAAACCTACAGTCCTTTTAGTAAACCTGAATATGGTAAGGGCTATACCTACCAAAGGACTAATAAAGTCTTAAGGTTGCTTTTTTGCTGGGATGGACAAATTGAACAGCTAGTGGACTTATTTGGGTAAAAGTAGCTCTACCATGTGATTCATAGTGGTGGCAGATGCAGCTGTGTTAATGCTGTGCATTGAAAACTAATAAAGCTAAACCCTCTCCCCTCATGGGTAGGTGCCTTAATTTGTCAGCACTTGGAAATTTCTCCTGTCATTCTTTCCAAGAAATTACTGATGTAATTTTATAAATGGTAGAACAAAATTTAGTGTGTAGTCTGATTTGCTTATTAAAATTGAGATTAGTATCCTTATTTTGGCATGGCTATAAGTGTATAAGAAAACCAGCATTTTACCAATAACTTTTTGTAAATATTGATCCTGGAATTTATCATCTTTCTCTCTTGTTTGTTTCATTAACACAGAGTTTTATGTGAAACCTAACTGTTTTTTGTAGCTTAGGATATAAAGGAACATTAGACTATAAGAAGAAAGTTCTTGTTTTTGGAGGGAGGTTATTGTACTCGTAGTAATTGATGCATAAGTAGTATTTATTTTGTATTAGTATTCTAGTGCTCATAATAGTTCATAGGGATTTAAACTCATATAACTTAAATGCACTTATTAGTAACAATTAAAGGAGTATTATGAGTTTCATGAACAGTAACATGAACATGCACATACAGGGTTTTTTCAGAGGCATTTTATGGAACTCCCACACTGCTGTGTTTTCATCAACTTTATCTCTAAGATGTCCTAGATTTTTGGGTGCAAAAATTAGGTGCCAGAATTCATTTAGCCCAAATATTCAAAGTATATAAAAACTCAGTATCTTTTATAACTGATAGTTCTGCTCTGAAAAATGTTTATCCAAATTATACTGTCTAAAGAATATGGTAATTTGCATATCAGAGATGATGATGTGTGGAGGAAAGTCAACCGCAATACAGATATTTAATATTTTTTTTTTTTTGGCCTTAAAATTCTTTACATTAATTACATGGAGTGTTTCTAACTATGCAGATAACAAACATATATTATGATCCAAGTCTATTTCTTTTTTTGGAAAAGGACAGGCCATGATATTATTCCATGAGGCAGGATGCATTCAAAATTTGCCTGAGAAGGTCTGGTTCTCAGAAGTAATGCAATAGAAAGGTCAGAATTCTGATGTTTTTTACTAAAAGTAGAAGTGTAATAAATCCTGCACAATTATGATTAACATGCACATCATTCTTTCAGAATGAATTTTATCATCATTATGTCATTCTCATTGATATTCTGCGGAAAGGGTTCTACTGAACTGAATACTCTGTGTGTTAGTTTTGTGTTAGATAATTCTTATTCAGCACAGCACTTAAGAAAAAAAGTAAGATTAACACCCAGATCTGTTTAAAAGCTATTCTTAACAACTTAGTAGAAGTACATAACATTTCTTTTAGTTTTGAGGATATGTAGTGATGTTCTCAGGGAATTCTCATCCTTGGCTATAAAACAGTCCATCTTTGCATCTGTCACATCTCTTCCCTACATGCCAGCTAGGTAAGGAATATAGCTTTAAAAGAATATGTGAAGATGAACAGCATGGTCCTAAATTTTTTATAGCTTGTTCCAAAACTTATTTTAAAAAACTGTGCTATGATTCTTGTGGTAGCTACAGATGTGATAAACAGGTGTTCTGTTCTTATGGTCTAGTGGAGACTGCTTTCCAAAAAATCAATAAAAAATGGAACATAAAGTTCCGAATATTTTATGACTTTTTTTTTTCTGTAATTTCCATTTTAAGTTACATCACTGTTCTTGCAGGAACTGTAGATGATGCAAAGTCCTTGTGGTGTTGAGGAATACAGTCAGCACAGGTAGCTTGGTGAGCAGCTGCAGTGAGAGCTCTGGGTGTTGGGAGCACAAGGTGAGAGGCCATGGATGGCTAACCCTCTACATAATAAAGGACCTCTGGTCCATGAGGACCTCTGCCCATCCAGGGGACCAGACACTCAGAGACATGGCAGAAGCTGAAGAGCCCAAGACTTTCTTGCACTTAGACTAGAGAGTGTAAGAGCCCAGGGTTTCCTCTGTTTGAGGCCCCTCCTCAGAGGTACCAGCTAAAGCTGTTACATTTTTACATAGTTACTGCATCAAGATTAGATTATTTTAAGGACTGGGACATCTGTGGCTTTGCTATAGGAAATTTGGGGTTGAGCCAGTAAGGAAACCTAATTTGACTTTGTAAATTTGATGTGTGTAGATGCCAAGGGGCCTCGGTCCCAGCTCAGCTGGTGCAAATGTGACTGCCAGAATAGTTTGATATCAGGAATGGCCTATGGGATGGTCTAGGTAAATCCAAATCTCTCAAATTTACATTTTGTGTCATTGACCCACAACTAAGTAGTAATTGATGAATAGTTACAGATTACAGCATCTCACTGCATGAAGTTTCAGTCCATCAAACAGTTACAGTAAAGTATGTCTGGTAGCAGTTACCTGTTTAAACGTTTGACCTACTTGTGCCAGGAAGGTTCAGAATTATATTTGTTGTCCAACCTGTCTACCATCAGCACTAAATACCTTTATATCTTCAAAATTTTGTACCCTGAGAAGAATTCTGTACCCTCAAAATGAAACTCCACCTACCCTCTACTTGAAGCCTGATGTGGACTTCTGTTCTTCAGAGCTTGCGTGCATGGTTGCAGTTTCTGTTTTCTCCCTTCTGGCCTGCATATATTTTTCCATCCTATGGTGACTACAAGTTGCCAGTGGGAGTGATGTATGCCTATGTCTCATTCTAACATAGTGCTTGAAACCTATCTGAATCCAAAGGACAGCACTGTCAGACACCCCATTTTAAACAGAGGAAAATTTACATACTGTCTTATAAAAGGGATCCATTGGTGTTTATTTCAGAGGTGCTTGCTAAAACACCAGACATTTTTCTGTGGTTTTCTAGTCTTGTGAACAACAAGTTATTTCAAACATATAATTAAAATAAACTTATCATTGCTGCTTGAGTGTAGTTCAAATCCTAGGAGAATCCCCTACTCACTGAAAATCCTGCATGCCCTCCGTCTCCCCTGAAATGTGAAGGATTGACTCTCCCACTTCCTGGGATTCTCACTGGTGCCAGGATTCAGCATGTAGGCTTCCAGAGCAACAGTAATATCTGTCATTTTGAATGAATACAAATCTCTAACAATCCATGTTTTTACAGTCCCTGTGGAAGCGTGTTGTGTCAGCTGTGCTCACAGTACTTTAAAGGCTTTATTAAGTCAGCTGGCAACACACCCTGTCTCCAGGCACTGACTTTTATGGCAAAGGACCTAAGAGACTTTTTTGTCCCCTTCATTGTTTTTTTCCTTTCACTCCCCCCCACTCCTTTCTCATGTTAACTAGCTTTCAGAAACACAGGAAGTGATTTTATAGAAGTCTTATGGGTGTGTTGCTATGTTCGTAATACCCACAATATAGTTTACAGGTGAGCATTTTTACCCACCCACACAGTCTTACACATACATATGCACACACTGTCAAGTACCTTTATGCAGTCTTATATTAAATCTGATCAACTTATTACAACTGATTGATAAAGTGTAAAAAAATTATAAATAATTATAAGCAGCTTTATTAGCCCATGTAGCCATTTGAAAGGAGACTGATAAACTGCGTGAAGGTTCTGGACCATGTATTACAGTAAAATTCCATACATATTCTGTCCAGTGGCCTTTTTATGTAAGAACTGTACTTTCTGTTTGCTTTAATGTAGACAAAATTGTTTAATTGGTAACTGTTAAAATATTAGTTTGCTTAAGTCATGTTTTGAGAATCAGTTGTTCAAAGACTGAACTTTCCAGTGACATTCAGAATCTTTTCTCTTGCAGCCGTTTCGTAGAGTGACGTTTTCTGTTGTGAGTCAGCCTCAGGACCCGCATCAAGGGTCATTGCAGAGTTGCTATGACAGCGGTCTGGAGGAGTCAGAAACACCAAGCAGTAAGAGTTCATCAGGGCCAAGACTGGGTGCCCTTCCACTCCCAGAGGACAACTACGAAAGGACTACGCCGGATGGCAGTGTTGGTGAGGCAGAGCATATGGAAAATGGTAGGGGCAAACACAACATTCACACACATAATCTCACTAGCAAGTGATACTAAGTAGACTTTTGAAAGGTCAGTCCAAAAATATAAATAATTATATATAAATAATTAAAATTGTAATTATTTGATTTTAAAGTTTGCTAAAATGCAGGTATACAAAATAATGGAACATAACACCACTAATTAAAACAGCAGTTTCTTTTCTTTACATGACTTAAAATCTATAATGTAGAAGCAGTTAAAACACTGAGAAAAAATATCAGCAGAGGTTTGGGGAAATGGTAATTGAATAAAATGAATACTTTTCATTTTAGATAAAAGACCATAAAAGAAACATATTCTCATTTCCTTCCATTTTTGATTCAAAAACTACTTAGGAAATTTCCCTGAATGTAATATATACAGCATCAGGTAAAGAAAATAGCATTTTAAAACCCCACTCTAGAGAATTCTCTTTTCCCCAAAAATGTTGTATAGACTGTTTGCAAAATAAAACCCAATGTCAAGTCCATTCTTCATTATTTAGAATAGAAGAACATTACTTTCCTTTTCTTCACACTTTATTTTGTACTGTACTTTTACAACATCTCATTTAAATTCAGGGTCCATTTATGTAGAAGGGAAAAATGCTAAATACTAATTCATTCCATAGTAATTCTCCTATTATTAAAAACCAAAAAATGTTAATATAAGTCTCAGGTTAGGTTCTGTTTTTCTTTCTATTTAAAAATATTCAGGATTAAAAAACCCAAAAGACCTATTCTTTTTGAAATATATTTTATAAAACATGAATATTTCACTGTTCTCCATTTCTTGGCCTTGGAGTCAGAGACTGACTTCATTATATTTTCACTCACCCATAAATAACAAAATAAATTAATACATGTCAAAGTGTACAGATTTTTGATAACCAAAGAAATAATGGGTTTTGTAATTCAATTGTAATAAGTGGGTACATGCAAGAAGGGTGGTTTATTTTTTTTTGTTGTAGAATGAATTAATTAGTTTGGCTAACTGTATGTTTTAGTTTTTCAATACTGAATTGTTCTTGGGATTTTGTCTTATCTGAGATAGACATGTCATCCCATTAAAACTATGTTATTCTTCATGGTAAAATATTTTCAAATCTAGTATGTATTACTGAAGACTGGCTACAGCAGTCTACATATCCTTAAATTGTATATCCCAGTAGCAAAAAATATTAATTGACTAAAAAAGGAAGAGAGTATTATCCATCAAAATATATATTAGGTTGTGTATGTTTATAAGTTTGCTTTTATATATTCTCCTTGGTTATTTACATGAATATATTTGTTTACATTTCATTTTTCTGGAGATGGGGTAGGGGGAAAAATTGATAATGATGTTACTGGAAAAAAATTCAGTAAAAAGCTTATAGAGTTTGTATCTAAATTGGGTTGATTATTTTATTGTTTGTTTTGTAGTTAGGATAATAAAACTAAACCATTTTTCAGTAACCTGGGATATCCAGCAATGTAGATTATTTGTAGACATGACATTCAGAATTCAAAAAGTATTTTAATATGGGATACGCATGATCCATGCTGGAGAAACTGTAGATTAACAAATGAATATAATTTTTAATGCATTTGATAGCCAATGAAAAAGAGGATCACACCAACTGAAATACAGTTGAAAATGAAGAGTGTTTGAGTGGTGTCAAAAGTTACAGCAAAATAGTTTAAGTTTTTGTATTGATGCAAAAGCTGGAACTCCATTCTAATAACTAAAATATTGTAGATGCTTTTATTTTTTGAAAATCTTTTATTTTATATTTGGCAGGATAAATTTCTTGTATTTGCTTTTGAAAATAGTATTCTAAAATTAATATATAGAAACAAAGAAGTAGATAAATACAATAGTTCATGGTGAATTAAAGTGAACAAAAAAAATCTCCAGTAAAAAAATTTTGCATGGTAAGACATGCATAAGGTAATCAAGATTTCCTCTTCCTTTATAAAACCTTGAACTGAGACCTTTAAAAGGTGGGTGATGTTGTGATGAAAATTATGCTCTACAGACTTTTGGATTTTGCTGTCACATTTTAAAAACAAGATTTCAACACTGGTATGTGATTTGTCTCCAGAAATTTCTGTTAACATTAATCTATATATAATGATAGAACAGGGTGGATTGTACTTTTTTTCCTTCGTATATGTAAAACCTGATATTTGAGTGAGAGTTTTCTGTGACATGACTCTTAACTCCACTTGTATTTTAACTATTTTAAGCACAATTGTATTGGTCAACTTCTTAACTTCAACGTCTTCAATATTAATGGATCATTCTGACAGAAATAGAATTGGAATTGATGCCTGTCAAGCGTTCATTTATCACATTTAATTGGAATCTAGGTAGTCTGCAGTGTTTGGCTTGGTTAGGTTTTAATCAGGATTTATACTGTATTTTCATGCAGATTTTCCATGGAAACAGCATTTTGGAAGTGATCTTGGTTATTAATTTTTACTTCAAATATTTACCATTTAATTTCAGTTGGTGGGAAACAATGCAGTTATAACTAATTGCTTTGGATTTCCATCATTTTAGAATTTGAAATAATAATCTTCAGCTCAGTATATGAAACCTTCTGATACATTTTCTTAATTTTTTTTCAAGCCTAGATGACTAAGGAAAACAAGTAATTTTTACAGTTAAGGCAACTTTAAGAAGGTTCAGTTCACAGGCAGAGTAAATAGGAAATACAACTTTCTGTTTGCTGTTAAGACTTTCTTTACATTTTCTCAGTTGAGAATAAAACACTGGAATATTGGAAAAAAAAGAGGTAAGGGAGTTGATTTTCTTAGAATATGCTGTACATTGCTTACCAGCCCACATGACTGTCAGATGTAGATTGAAGTTTTATTCTGCTGATTAGCTGTGGTGTCAGATGCAGGAGGAAAAAAAAAAGAAAGAAAAAAAGAAATGTTAGCAGATTGACTGTGAAAATTCAGTATGCAAAGATCTTGTTAATTAGTAAAATCTGCAGAACCAAAAGTAACTTCTGAGTTAATTTATCCCCTGCCCTTGGAGCTTTCCTTACAAGGAAATTCTGCTCATATGTGCAGTCTTCTCTGATTTTGCTATTAGAATGGTACTGTCTTAATGTAAATTGCACAATAATTTTCTGAATAGCATTCTTATTTGTATATCAAGGGCAAATAGATTACCATGGTAAATTAGTTTCCTGGTCTTTTGTCATAGTTTTCTAGTTCTGACTATGCCTAATGCCACATCTCAGAAGAAAATTTTTAAAAACCCTGTGACAGAAGCTTCCAGAATTTCCTTTCCTCCTGATCCTAACAGTTAATAGTCAGAATGTCGTTTTCTAAATGATAATGACAATAATAGTTGTACTAAAACCCCATTAATTTATCACAAGCCAAGTGACTGGCCTGGAGGATATCTTTCAAGAGTGAAATCTTCTGAAGGCTACCAAAATTGTTTCAGGTTCAGTTTTTTGACTCTTATTTAACTATTTTAGTGACTATTTCTTTACTTCATTATGAGAAAGAGCATGGAAGCATTCCATGTAACTTTTTAAATACTATGGATTTTTATGTTTCCTAATAATTTACCTTTCCTCTGAATTCTAAATCTTCCTAGGTTCTATGTCTTCTGGCAAAGGTAGAGATAGCTGGAGATATATTCTCACAACTTGAAGACAGCCTTTTCACACTAATTCCTATGTTATTAATTACAGATATGATCTTTCATTGTTCTCTTTCGTTACCCTTCACCTAGTTCTATTAGGTCTCTCTCATGTTCCTTGCAGCTCTCTTAGAAATAGTTCATTAAACGCCTTCTCCCTACCCCCTGATTTCTGCATACCTACTATTTATTTATACATGTAGTAGCCTAATCAGTTTTAATTTTTGTTTAATTTAGCTGGGGTACCTACAGTGGTGAAACTGCAGCACTGTAGGTTATGGCTTGTATGTACTTCCCTGGAGATTTGTTTCCTGCAGTCTTAATTAGACAGTTTGCCACACCTGAGATACCTGCCTTAAAGCTAGCTCAGGTACCTCTACATGAACATGCCTTTGATCTGCAGCAGAGAATTTTAAGTTAGCCCATGTTTCAATATCAAATAGGGTTGGAGAAGAGTAGTCATCTCTGTGAAAGAAGGAAAATAAAGGGATGGTTTACAGCTTCCATTTTTGCAGAGGGAAATGGAGTAAAGAAAGATTAAGTGACATGTCTGAAGTCACAGATAAAGTAAGGAGCAGAGCTTAAAAAGGAGCTCAGAATTTTTGTGATTCAGTTACTTGACTCCCACAAAGAAATCAGAAGATAAATTACTCTCTAGCTGACACATGAAGAAGTAAAAGGCAGGGAAGAGAAGTGCATTACCTTGGTTCATACAGTCTGATAATATGCTCTGTTTTCAATTACAATTTCAGATTTAGGTTGCAAGTGTCAAAGTTCCACCATCAATATAGAGAAGGGATTGATAATGTACGAAATGATGACTTAAAAATGCAAAGTGAATTTTGACAATTAATAAATGTAATTAATTTTGTCTGTGAGAGCATTCTCTCACTTTTACTGGTGAAATAGATTCTTAATCTGTTCTTTGGACCAAAGTGTGAAAAAAAGAATCGATTAATTTAGAGAACCTGTGTTTACAGAATCTATTTTCCTTTAGCTTTTTGCAGTGCAAATAACATGGCTTAATGCTCTTGAAGACTTAAATGTCCTTACTGTAAACATGGCAAATAAACACTCATTGATTTATTTTAGAGAATGACTGCATTTTTGCAATTCCCATTATTTTCAAATGTTCTGTTCTCTTGAATTCAGGACTGAAAATTGCATGAGAATAATTTTGTTTTTATAATTGTGTGCTGAAAATGTTGATGTAAGTAGTCCATCTGAGAGGCTGAGTCAGTAAAGGTTTTCAGTGTAGTGATTATACAGCAGCAGTACATTTTTTTTTGGTTGGTTTCTTTTTTTTTCTGTCATGGCTGCTGCATCTCCTTTTTCTTAAATGTCACCCTGCATGCATGAACTCAAAGCACAAGAAAGTGCTGCAAAAATTATTATGTAATACAAATACATAAGAATCTTATCATTTTTTCTGAATAATCTTAACTTATAATTAGGCACACAATTATGTTTGGATTCTGTAACACTGGCAACATACATGGGTAATGTTTTGGAACACATACATATTCAGTGATGAATTATATCTTGAAACAGTTTTTTTTTTGAGAATACAGAATTCTGATAAGATCTGTGAAAAGACATTTTATAAGAGGAAAAATAAAGCCTGGCTTGTAAGACAGAAGACAAGCTGTGCAGGAATCCCTGATGCACAAGTGTATCTAGTGTAGTCTTATGTAAGGCAGGGAACCTGTCTGGGAAGAACATTGGCTGCTTTTCTTGATTTTTTCCATTTCTAATATTTTACTGTGTTCCTTAACTGTCCTTGCCCTGTATGTCTGTGAGTTTTTTCAACAGAGGAATAGGTTTGATATATGCACTTTAAGTTTTAAAACTATAGTGCCTGCTCTTTAAGAATTATTTGTATTGTGAAGTCTTATGTATATGTACTTGCAATAGAAATGAGGGAAATATATTTTGTGTAAAATTCCTAGTGCTGATATATATTTTTACATATACATTTACTTTATTAAGTCAATATTTTACCACTCAAAGTTGAGAAATTATTTTAAGTTGTCCATTTTATGTCATTGCACTAAGGTTTACTGTATATTAACTGCTGTTTTATGTTTACATTGCACTTCAAATGGACAGTGCAAAGTAAAACCCCAAATATATGCCAAATATGATCAGAAATAGCTCTCACTGAAGGCATCAGAATAATATTTTTTTATACCTTCTCTATTTTCCTTGTCTGTCCAGATAAATATCAACAACTTCTGTATTCTAGTCATGAAGTGTACCTGAGTATTGCTGTGAATTGTTTTACACTTGATCAGGATTTTAACTGCCAGAGAACATATGCTTGGATCTGCTGGAATCTAAGAAGGAATGAGTATTTCTGTATTGGAAATCAACCCCCACACGTTGGTAGCAAAACAAATTATTCCGCATTTTTCTGATTTTCTGAATAGAATTGTATGTTCTCTCTGTTGCTTTCCCATTGTATTTGTCCTAGCTCCTTTTGTGCTGCAGAGTGAATAACATATGCCTCTTTTCTAAAAAATCTTATTATAGGATTTCTTCCTCCACTCCTGATTTCAGCATCCCGCTCTTAAAAAGAAAGTATGTACAGCAATAACTGTTCATCCCTGTTAAAACAGTCTATTGATACCAGATAACTTGAAATGCCAGGCACTAAAACTTTGATTTCTTTTATTACTCTTTAAAAAATGAACTCCATGTTTACATTCCATCAGTTTTTAACCAATAATTTGAAATAGGTGGAAGACTTTGGATTTTTAAAGAACCATACCTGCAGTTGTGTCTGTTAGGATGAAGCAGTAAGGGAAGGGTTTGTATGAGCATGTGGGTGTGCACACATGTAGAAATCTCAGTGAGTCAGTTCTCACTGCAAATACTCATGAGATCTAGACAGTTGCAGTTATATAACCTGCCTCATCTATGAATTTCAAATCATTTTGCTGAGGTGAATAGGAATGAACATACCAAACTTACAAGTGGAGAATGAAATGATAAGAAAGTAAAGCAGTATGCCCACTGTCATGCCATTAACTGACCCAAACTCTTCACCCCTCAAAAAGTAATAATTTGAACATGAACTTCCAGTTTGATGAAGGTTTTGTAACTGACTTAGGGAAGTTAGGCTTTTGTCCAAGTCTTCCGTGCCAGCTGCTAGCTCAGGCAGCCTCCCACTGATGCAGATTGCAGAGCTCCCTTTGATACTGCCGCAGTCCTGAATGTAGATAGGAAGGCAAAATGCATTCCAAAATGTACAAACTCAAGGAAGAACAGACATCTGGTTTATGAATGGAATATTTAGCAACCTTTGCATCCAAGGCACGCTCTTTCCTGAAAAAAATCTGATGCAAAGATTCAGTGGAAATTTGTTTTTCCTCTGTTCCAAGGAGTCCTTTCAGCATACTGTATTTCCCAGTTTGCTGTGTTTAAAGTAAGCTTCTTCAGTTTCCTGGACAACATTAGATCTTTCTACCCCTTCAAATCTTCAAGTATGATGAAGATCCAAAACAAGTCCTTTTTGGGGGTATTTCATCTTAATTTCAGTGAAAAATACTTTTCCTTCAATTATTGGTTCTCAATTACTCTTCTGTTTATTTTATATTTAACATAACTGCAGAAAATGTTGATATCTTATTATATATTATCTTTACAAAACACATAATCTTACAACTGTCTTTGTCACAAATTTTTATGTGTTGGGGATGATGTTTTAGAATCAGTAGCTTCTCCTATATTCAAAAAATAAAACAAACCCAAAACCAACTGATAAAATTAAGAGAATAAATTGTATCACTTCCTTGGGTCCATTTTTTAAAATAATTAAGTACAAATTATTAATTCAGAACAAAATTCTGACTGTATTTTCAAAATTGTGTACTTGGACTGAAGGAAGATGAGAATGTCAAATTGGCCACAGAGTTGAACCTAAAGGAATCATAACATTAACAAAGATCTGATTTAAAAAAATCAGGAAACAAATTCAAATCTCAAGTTTGAATTAAACCAGCAGGTGCCCCTCTATGTCTTAAACAAAAATTTATTTATTAACTACTTTTGTTACATGATGAGTTTGAGTAAAAGTGGAGTAGGAAGCCAGAGAACACAGGTATCTCCCTGAGTTATTCATTTATAAGTAGTTTCATAAGTTGTTGCATTTTCACTTCTAAATAAAGTCACATCATTTTTTGCTTCTTTTTAAAATCATGTAATTTTTAATAAAGATTTGTAAACTGTAAAGCTCACCGTGACAAAACACAGAAGAACATATAAGATAAATCAGTCTTACATTTCTTTTTGCAGCAAAAAGTTGCTATTTATTTATGCAACTCAAAAAAGTTCATTGAAGGCAATTTTGTTAAATCTGCTGATGTGTAAATTCAGAGTTATAACAGTAAGTGTACTTTCCTAGTTGTGACATAATTTAATTCTTCAGATCCAAAGATGATCTGGAAAGGTCCGTGGTCGTGGCTGTATTCCTGTGTGCCAGCCTTTCACAGAAGGCTTCCTCAGAATTATTAATGCATCCCATATATATAGGAAATCCAGGTAATGTATAGGGTCAGACCAAAGATCATCTGGTGGCCAAAATAAGATGCTCAGGGGAAAGTATAGCAGGAAAATATAAACTGATTTTTTTTCCAAGTAGCCTTCTATACATCAACAGTTGGAAATTCTGATTCCCTGAGCCCCATAATGTGAATTTAATACTCTTTATGGATTTGCATACTCAATATTTGTCCAGTTTCCATTGCATGCAACTATTAATACCTCTTTTTCCCAATGAAGGTTTTTAAAGTGATTGTGTGTCCCATTTGTCTGGGATTGGACAAAGGAAAATTAAGCTTCCTAGCCCGTGAGGGAACTGTAGATAGGAATTTTTTGATGAGAATGTGTTGCTTTGTACCTGTATTAAAATTTGCTGTTGTATAAGAAGTCCTTTACTCAGTTATTATTTCAAAAAGTTTAAACTCCAGAGACTGAAGGGAAGTGTGTGCGTCTCTTATGCATTTCAGTAAATATTCTTGTAAAGGTAGTATGCCAAAATCTACAGAAAAGTATTTAAATGAACTAGAAGCCCCAGTATATGTGTCGTCTGTAGTTCTGAAAGTTCTAGTTCATATTTATATTTTATAATTAATTTTCACAGAAATTGAACAATTTTTATGATGACAAGAGGATTAAAATGCAAGGATAATATGAATTCAGGCTTTTAAGTGCTTCTGAATATCACCACGGTATCACCTATATTGCTTTTTTTTCCACAGCAGCAACACAGCATTAAATGTGAATTCCAACTTGAATGCCTTGGATAAGTAGACAAAAAATCATGTCATATGCTAGAAGAAGACATACTACAATTTTTAATAAATTGCTTCAAACTTTTGTACAGTAACTTAATATTTATGGGCTTTTTGGCTTGCTTTGGGCAAGAAATAGCAATAAGAACAAAACCCCCATTGCCATAAAAAGAGGGATTTTATGCTCCAACATATTTTTGTGCACAGAGAAAAGCAAAAGAAAAGTCAGTATTTCTTATGTAAAAAATGTATTTTAGTAATCATTATTTAATAAGCTGTTTTTTGTTGTGTGTGGTTTTTTTTTTTTTTGTGGACTAGAGTAATGAATTCTATAACATTAGTTTCAAATCTTTTATTGTAGATAAGTTGTCATTCATGTTTAAAAGAGCTGTCCATTCTTACATGGCTTTTAAGAAAGAACAAACACATCTCTCAATAAAGATATAAATAAATAAATAGAGATTATTTTGATGGATAATTCAAATCTGTAATTTTTTACAACATGTAAAATAGCTGAAATTAAGACAGAAATGTAAACTTCTGTTTGGATAATAGGAAAAGTAAAATGTAACGGCAGTGAAGGAAGAACTATACTGATAGTTAATTTATATCGATGGTTGTGTGCTCCCTTGCAATCAAACGTGCCCATACAAGCTTCTACAACTTGCTTGTTTTAACCTGGTTTTTAGCAATATCTAAGGAATGAATCAACCCTAAAGATGCCTGAAGAGGTACTTGTTCTTTTACTAAGCAGTCTGCATTATTTCATCAGAAAGGGAAGAAAATTTGAAACGCATCATATCTAAAATTGCATGTAAACAAGCCATAGGACTATCTTGCACCAAAGTGTTAGTTTTCTCCCCCTGTGGTTTTTGGCAGATTTATTTTCTTGATGCAAGGATTTTTCTGATTTTTCTGAAATTGTAATAAGGCTATAAATACCAGTAGTGTCCATAGAGATAATTCTGGGAAAAGGCTTTTAAAATTAAATCTCATTGATTCAAAAATCATGTGGTACTTGTGTCCTGCTGTCTTACTATCATTAAATTATTTCAGCTGCACTGTCAGTGATTTTCTTATGTAGTTGTTCTGTTCACAATTAACTCATATCCTCTTTGAAGAGAAGAATCTCTCCCTTTTTGAGGTGGTGCAATGATATACACATCATCACGAGGTATTAAAGTAACATTATCAGTGGAATATGACAATGCAAATTTTATTATGAAGAGAAGGCAAAGAGAGTTGATGCAATTTTACCTTCTACTGTTGTTAGTCAATAACAGAAACTTCTGTTCTCTAAGTGGAGAATAGAAACCTATTTGTTTTCTTTAACAAGGTATTTGAGATAAACTTATATATGCATGGTATGTTATTTTATTAATATCTCGCAATGTCTAATTCTATTAACAGTTGCCATCATTCCCTGCTAATGAATTAGATAATTTATCTCAGCATTCTTTTCATATTCTGCTATGTATTGCAATAATAAGAGGATTATTGTAATATATCAGTAGATGTGACGGCTCTGGAAATGTGCTTAATCTAGCTGTGACGTATACAGCCATTATTCAAGTATGTGAGACAGTAATAAAAGAGTTAACTTTATCTCTTTTCCAGGTTTCTAGTGGTTTCTATGGCTAGAGGGGTTAAAGGGACAAAAGAGGAGTAAACATGAGTAACATTATTACATATGCTGCTTTTTAAAATAGAGAAATCTAAGTATTTTGGTTGTGTTTGAGGATGTCTGATTCAATGGCCCACAGCATGATTAATAAATATATTGTATTTAATGCAGTTTCATTATTCAGTTAAATTATTTTGGCAAAAAAGTGTAGGCAAAGGTAGTTAAAATGAGACCTCCTGCTTAATTATATGTTTTCATGCTTATTGAAATCTTGTAATAGCATGATGAAAGAAATTTTGTAATGGCATGTATAAGCATATAAGAAAAATCTTAAGCAACCCTGGAGAACTCAAAAAATGGTGATTGATCCATCTGACAATATGCAAGGAGCCTGCACACTGTGACTCAAGAGTCATGGAATCTGCCTGGGTGAACCATGTCCTTCCTGAAACCCTCTTTCCAACGTGGTGTTGTACAGAAGTACAATGAAATGGCAGAGGAGAGAAACAGCATGGACTTTGGTTCTACCCTTAGCATGCTCTGGATAGCCATCTCATATTCCAGCAATTAGCATAGGCCTGAGAAAGGCTGAAAGAAAAACAGGATTCAATAACTTTGATACCATGTTATCTCTTGTGTTTTTTGTAAGATGTTCTAAAAGAATGTATTCTTCCCACAGTTATCTACCTGGATGACACCAAGGGTGAAGAGAAAAGGGTAATAGGAAAAAAAGAATCAAATTTAAATTACACCAAAATGTCTTTATGATTTTTTTAATCCAATATGGGGGCTCATATTGTGCAAAATGCATGAATAGAATTGGGTTTTCCCACCCATTGTTTCCTCCTATACTGGAAATGGTCATATCTGCAGAATTAAACTTTGGGAAATAAAGTGGCGTAAGAAGCTAGCTCACAGACAGAGCATGATGAAACAAAATAGTTGTGAGAGTCAAAGAGGAATACATCCTAGATTTTATAAATGACTATACAGAGGACAGGCTTTACACTGCCACAGCACACCATTCCTAAAAATGGATGTTGCTTAGAAGCATAGCTCAATTGCCAGGAGCATAGATGCGGCAACTTGAGACACAGTCAGATCTAATCTCACAAATAATAATGAGAAAATGCAGAAAAACCCAAGATGCCCCCAAAGGTTCAGATAAGTGAATATTTTTTTCTTGCTTTTCTCTTCAAAAGGAAACAATTGCCTTTAGCTTTTACTAGGTAGAGTCCCACATGCCGTTGTTCATGCTATGAATTTTAAGAGGAAAAACTTTTCCAAAACATAAAGAAAGATGTTATCCTGAAGTTTCTTGGTAAATATTATCAAGCATGTTATGTTAATTGGGGAACTTAAGGAACTTATAGAACTAAAATATTCTCTCTACCACCTCTCCTCTCTGTCTAGTACTGTTGTATTTCCAGTCTCATGCAACAGACATTTAAAAGGTTCTTTTTCGGAAGGGTCTAAGCAAACAAGCTGTACTGACAAGACAAATTTGTTTATTATTGTGAAGATAAATAGTAAAAGAATTGAATCAAGTTCAGTTCAGTGGGGATAGAAAGTCATTACTTTCAGGTGACAGTTAACTGGCTTATATAAAATGAGCTAGCACTTCAAGAATATTGCCTACTGGAGAGATGCTCATGCCCCCACAAGCATTAGCCAGCATCCTGTTGACACTGTCAGCTAACGAAAGAGGAGAGCAAAGAACAACTAAGGAAAAAGGATCTTATACAAAGTCCATTAGACTTTGAATGGCAATGTCTACCAAGAGCTACTTTTTGGGTTGGCTTTGCATGATGGACAGAGTATTCTGTCTACTCAGAACCTTGTGATACTTCCCAGAAGCATTAGGTTTATGTGGAAAGTGAAAATTACATAGGGCTGAACTTCAACAGTGGATTAAAATATTTTCACATATAATTGTAGTGAAGAACACTAGTTAGGGCATAAGCTTCAAAGCAGAATTGGTTCCTATATTTCTTAGCACTTCTATTAATCTAATTTTAAATGTAGTTATGTGAACGAGTTCAGATTACCTCAATGTAAAGAGGTGTTTTAGTAATACTACAATGTGGAATGCTTACTGTTGCCTCCGGGAAAGTAATGGTACTTTATAGTGCTGGAACTCAGGAGTGCTTGTGCTCTATTAGCTGAAGGTAACATTAGTTGTTCTTCATCAAGAAAGGCTGAAAAACAGAAAGAAATAAACAAATTGTCTTTTCTACTGTCTAGATTTTCAATCAATTTGATCTCCAGAAAAAATTTAGCATCTCGATTCAATATTTTCTCTCACAAATATTTCTTGAAGTCCTCTTGTTCTGTGAATTTCCCAGTGCCTTGATTACCTCTTCAAAAAACAACCCCATTATTTCCAATTGTAGAAATTCACATATATACACACATAAGTGTATACAATATGGTTTCCAAACAGGTCTTGAAAGAGCAATTGAACATGCAGAAATTCCATTAAAAGTGCCTTTTAAAATGTTTGTTGGTTTTTTTTTTCTATGTTCATTGACATAATCTTGGAGAACAGAGTCTCTGTGTTATGCCTCATAATTTGGTGTCAAAATCTCAAAATATCTTGAGCACTGAGAGAACAGTCTGAGATTTTCTTGCATCATTTTTTTCACCAGTAATTTTGAAGGGATAATCAATTTACAGCAATTAAACAATAAACTAATTTAGTCTAAATTTGAGTTATCCTTGCCTTTCCATATCTCACACAGGACTAAAATATCTTTAGCACGATGCTACACTAGCCAATTTTTTTTCCATAGGAGCTATACTCCACAAAAGGGATAAAATATTTAAGCACACAGTATTTCTGAGATTCTGCTACAAGGAAATAGAATAAAACTTCACATTACTATAACTGTGTAAAGAAGGGATTTACAACCATTATAAACAGCTAAATAGAGTTCCATCCTTAAGGCTCTATATTTTGCAAATGCTCTTCACTTAACTGGCATTTTATACTGAGATATCACGAAAACACTGCTAGTGTCTGTTCAACCAGATAAACCATTTTTTATGAGTTTCAAATGACAAGATTGTAACTAATGTTATCAGTAGGGGTGTAGAATTGCAGCAAATATCTAAACCTGTTACATCTTATGCTTATTGGATTACAGACACTTTGGATCAAATACTGTGTGCTTGAACACATTGTCTAACTCCTACAAGTCTCAAGATGCTCACATACATAATAGAATATTACTGCCAGAATTAATTGAAAGCCCCCATAAGAAAATCAGCCATTGGATTGACCTCAAAATGATATATAAACATATATAAATTTCTGATATTTTTTATTTAATGTCACACATTTTCATATCTATTCGCCATATTTTTGTGCTTCATTCATAGCCTTGAAGGCTGGATCTTTGTGTATGACTTTCTCATACCTTCTAGAGGTGTGACTTTAGCAAGAATAATAAAGTTGGACAAGCTGGCATTTTTGTGTGTGCTACAAGAGACTCCTCTGGGAAGCAGAGAAGAAAAATATGTAGATGGTTGGAATTATTAATAAAGATAATTATAATTAGATTTTTTGCTATAAAATAATGTCATATGTCTATGGAAAAATACTCCTTGTATTTTGAAATTCAATCTTTCTTATGTATACAGTCAGTTACAAAATAATGTGACATTTTTAGCATTATATTAAATGCTGATGACCTTAGTGAGAGTTGTGATGTTTTGTGACGTGAAACATCTGGCAAAATATGCAAATGCATGTGCCTTTCAAGGCTCTGATCCCTAAGATACTTATAAAATTATTTCTAAGTAAAGCACATACAGAAGTATTTATTTAGGTTTTCCTCAATTTTCTAGTAGATCAGAGTTTACATGAAAGTTTTAGTGGTTTTTTTTAATCTATGAAATCTAAACTTGGACAGTCTTTGAAATATTTGCATTTACTGCTATAGCTAACAGGAGAGAACTATTTTTATCACATTAGCAGAACTGTCTTGCAAAGGCCCTTCCTTGGGTGAAAGAATAAAGTCAGAAATATCTCTGAAATAATAGGAGCAAATAATAGGTTTAAAAAAATAAAAAGTTGGACAGATATTTAAAAGTAAATAAAATGGCACCTATGT
The DNA here is from genome assembly GCA_013399225.1 of Rhipidura dahli. NCBI lineage: Eukaryota > Metazoa > Chordata > Aves > Passeriformes > Rhipiduridae > Rhipidura > Rhipidura dahli. The sequence continues at coordinate 400,941 of VXAC01004098.1, forward strand.
TCAAATATCAGTGATTAATCAGCAAGTCAGGTAGCCAAATAGTAATCCTTGCAGGAGAAGCAGTTGCATCGTGCTGTGCCAGCAAGAAATAAGCTGTTTCCAATTTTGAGTCCAACTTAAGAATTCATTTCACAGCATGATTGGGAATAGATATTGGAAGATGGAGGGTCGAGATTCTGCTCTCAGCTCTGCCACAGCCAGTATGAAAAAATGAAGAAAAAAATTCTTTATGAAACATGCAAAATACATTTCATAAAATGAATAGGAAATTATTTGTAAAGATCAGTGAGCTTCCTAAAGGGAAAGCTGCTGATGATTGTCAATTTCAAATTACTTCCAAGTTTTAGTTTGACTAAGCTCAACCTTTACTCAGACCATTCACACTTTCTGAAAAATCTCTATATTCATGATGATTTACAAGCACATAATTTGTCAACGAAGGGAGAAAAATATTAAAAGTGAAGAAAAAGGAGATATAGAGGTTTGATATGGATCAATACATCCATTTTCCAAAATAAATATTTTTCCTCAGAGTTGAGAGGACTGTATTAAATAAGCTAAGCTTTACAGGAATACCTTGTTGATTTTAAAAATGAATTGGCAATGCTTAATTCCAACAGAATTGCTCTGACTCTTTCCAAGCCTCGTTGTTCTTTTCACCCCCCACCAAGAAGTTCTTTATTGGTAAAAAGTACATCTAGTATCTGGAGCAGGAGGGAAGAAATTTACAGAGCTTGCACTACTCCAGCAACATTTCTGAAAGGTCTTTCCTTTCTTAAGTTTGACTGAAATTTCATGCAATGGAGTAGTTTCCAGAATCTGGAGAAGTGTTTGCAATTTAAGTGCTTGGGTAAAAACAACCTGTTGAGCAATTACTTATCTCTAGTGTAATATGTAGGAGTACTATTGCTACCAATATAATGAAGGTTATTTGGATGAATGTTTTAATATACTTAAGGCTTAAGGAACAATTGCCCTTTTCTTACACATGAATAAATGGCTAACAGTGTAATTAAGACAATGTTAAACCATTCCTCTAGATGCCTAAAAATATATTTTTAAGCTTTTTGTTAAATTGGTACACTGTGCACTGATAATACTGGAGTTCAAAGCAAAAAGCTGTGCCTTTAGTGAAGATGTGTATTAGTGAAGATGCCTCTTTTCGCTTTGGAAAAGCAGAGTTTGATTTCAGTTTGGGTTTTTAATAAGTCTGAAGATACTGTGTCTTCTACAAACCTTCCAGAAACATATTGGCCAACATAGCTGTAGCACTTAAATTTTCATATTTATCATAAGGAATAAAAAAAACTTGCAGCAGATGATTATGACAACAGTATAACCACTAATGTGAGAATGACTTCAACAAAAGTAACATTTCCATTTTAATTATAATAAATGAGATTTTTTACCTGAAGCGGATGAAAAGGGCATTTTATATTTATGATAGAATTATGTTAAACTTCTTTCTACATTTTAAAGTGTCATAAATCTAGTATTTATATTATTTTTTTTACATCCATTCAAAGGTCAAATTCAGCTATCTAAGAATAATCATAATCCAAAGTAGAAAAAAAATGCATTAAATGCTTCCTTAATGTAGTTTTTTTAAAAGAAAATGGATTTTAATTATTTCAAGCACATAAATACTTTCATCTGCACTGTGAAGTTTTTCTGTTCCTTCTTTCTCCAAAATTAGACTGGCCTGTTTTCCTTGAGTGATAGATAGTGCTCTATTTCCAGAAGATCATGCACTCTTCTCTCACAGTGTGTCTTCACCATAAACCTATCATTATATAATTATTTATGGAAGTGCTTATCACAGACCTGGTGACAGAATTACAACTGTTGTCATGAAGATGAAATCTCACTTACTTTCCTACATTTTTATGCATATAAAATGTTACCTTACAGATTTTCTTATGCTCAAGGTGTTAGTATTTAGTCCTTCTGTAGAGGCAGTCCAAGAAAAAACAAAAATAAGAAAGAAAAACAGGAAGAAACAACAAAAAACTTCCTTACAAGAAACCTGAATTCTTAGACAACATCATCATTCAAAAATTTTGGCTGTTTTTCTTAGGTTGTTTTAGGTGGGGAGGGGGTGTTTCAGAGGCATTGAAGGTTTTTTGGGGATACATATGTGGGGTTTTTGGATTTTTTCCTGAAAAACATACCGGAATTTTGTTTTAGTCAAAGATGATTGAAATAATTCATTTTGTCAGAACTGAAATCTGTATATGTAAAAAATATTCCTCTTTTATATTTCAGGCAATAATGGCATAAAGCACATGTTTTTTAATAGCTTGCTTGAATATGCATACTCTAGAAGACTTAAGACTTTCCAATCCTTTCTTTTTTTTCTCTCTCTCTTACAACCTTTCACTTAAAATATGTATTAATTTTTTGAGAAGTAGCATAATCATCGCAGTTAACTTTATATTGTATAATTACTTTCAAATTTTTTTCTCTCTTTTTTTAATATTGTATATTAAGAAATGAAGGGCAAATTCCATCAATTTGTAATATATTTCTCTTCTCTGAAAAACAAATGGATTTTTTCTTAATTTGTCATTACATCTGGCAGCTTTGTAGGCTTGGAAATCCTTTGGACTTTTTTCCTTGTTCTATAAAGGATTTTGTAGTCAATAGTTAATTATGCTAATAGTGAAGGAAATGATTTGGCTTTGAGTATAATAAATGGCAAAATACTTTGGTCTCTTGTGAGTGTTATCCTCACCTCATGATGATAATATATCATGTAGCTTATTAGCCTTGCAGGGGTACAGAAATAAAACAGCAGGATATGCTGCAGGAGAAATATTTATATCACTGGATGGTGGTTTCCTGACTCATAGTAAAATGTCATGCAAACCACTAATATTAAATTGAGACATCTATAAAAAATAATTTATAAGTTATTTTACCTCTTGGTTTGGAGAACTGAAAATTAAAACTTCAGAGCAAAAAGTAACATAGAGATAAAAGCTTTCCTTTTCTCCCTGTCCGAACCAAATCTACCACGAAAAGGTACTACTGCACATAAGATCTAGTAGATCACCTGATTCTTTCTTTGTTGGATCATGCCCTAATGTCTATTTTTAGGAGAAAAGGAGGCTGAAAGGTGAACTTATTTCTCTCTGCAGCTTCCTGTGGAGAGGAGGTGAAAAAAGGGATGCTGAGCTCTTCTCGCTGGGATCCCGTGACAAGGATGCATAGAAATGTTTCAAAACTGTGCCAGGGGAGATTTAGACTGGACTTTAGGAAACATTTCTTTACTGAGTGTCTAGTCAAGCACTGGATCAGGCTTTCTAGAGAGGTGGTGGAAGCCCAGGCTTGTAAAGGTTAAGAGTTTTTTGGACAATGTCCTTAACAACTTTTTGTTGGACTAGAGGATAATTGTAGGTCTACCCATTTCCACAACAATTCTACTACATTTCTACTACAACTATTCTATTCTAATTACAAAAAAATTAATGTAACACAATTACTGTGTGTAAGGGGAAAATAAAAGGAATAATAAAGAAAGAAAATCAGATCTAAACCCTAAATCGCTTTTCTGAGCTTTTATTTTATTTTAATAGTATGTTTTCCAGATCTCTTTGTTAAGGATGTCTGGTTCAGAATATATTTCTAAAGCTCAGATTTTTTTTAATTTATCATCAAACAATGAAACTAACATGACTAGTGTTTATTTTCAATATAAAATGTACTTAAAGTCATGTTGGACTAAGAACATTCTCAAAAGACAAGAAACATTTATTTCATGCTGCATAGCTTTACTGGAGGAAACAACAACAATAAAAAGTACTTGAGGTGCAAATACCCCTTTAGAGAATATTATATTTGAGAATTTTTTTTTTTTTTTTCATAAAAAAGAGGCTGTAGGAACTGGAAGAGGTCTCCCACTCAGCAGTCCCATTCTCTCATAAACAACTTTATTCTATATTTCATGTTGTATATTTGCTGAGTTCCAATTTAAAGCCATTACCCTAAAAGGAAAGCCAGTTTCTACAGCTCTCTTGTAAGACACCTCAAACTCTTCAAGTTCGATGCTGAAAAATGTCAATCAGTTAATTCCATTTTTTTCTTTATGTCTTAAGGTTTTTTCCATCCTGACTCTATGAGATAATACAGATTTCTAAGTAAAAAATATTTTGCAGTTCAAACCTTCCTGGATCAGCAATCACCAAACCAATGACCTTTCCCTGTACCTATGAAATGTGAGATCAAGCCATCCTTTTTATTTCCCCCTGTGTTTTTCTTTTGGTAGGTAATATCAAAATTCAGTCTTGGAAAATAGTTCAGAAAGTAGTAGATAAAGACTTATACATGCAGTCTTCTAGCTGAGTTGTTAACACAGATGAGTCCATGTGTAACATGCAAATGTAGATGCATGTATTTAGATATATTCATGGAGAGAGAACATAAACAGCAGAAAAGGGTTTATATTGAGTAAATTAACAAATTAGAAATATACTTTTTAAAATCTGGAGACAACAGCAATCACCAATCTGTAGCTGAGATCACTACGTGCATAAATGAATAATCCTACTTTTGCTCTACAAATGGTTTAAGGAAAGCTGTAGTGTTGTGGTTGCCAGTTTCTAAAATCAAACAATTTAAGAGAGACTATTAGTAGAACTAAGCAGGTTTATTAACTTGGAAAAGCACATGACTTTACTGAAAGATAATAATTGCACCTGGCTTCTGTCAACAAAAGAGCTTGAGTTGGGTTGTTTTCCCAGCTAGAACATTCACCTGACCACATAATCGACAATAACAAGCAGGGCTAAGCCAAAACCTATACTGTGAGGAAGCCAGTTCAACCACATAACCTAAGTAGAGCCAGCATTCCTTTCTGTTCTTTTCCCTTGGTTTCAATACCAGCTTTTGTAATTTATTCCCTCAGTACCTACACCCAGACCACGGGCCTTGCAGGAGAATATTGTTCTTCTTACTTGTTTATATCCAATGTTGAGTGTAATCAGCCACAGCTGTCCCAGTGAGTCATCAGTAATTAACCTGAAACTCCCTGCAGGGTTCTAGCATCTACAAATAGGATAATAATTTTGCTGGCTTGCACTTTGGTGTTTCCTCTCGTACTGAAAAAGGTGAGAAGTAACAGTGGAATTTCTCATTTCAGTCAGAAAGGCTCTGACATTTAGTCAGAAATTTTCGTCTACATGCTCTAGAAAGCATGTAAGTTTTGTATCAAAATAATGGTCATCTATAAGACATACGAGGGGGAACACTCAGCCAGGTCTTTCTGAAAATGGTATTATTAATAACTTTACCTGTAATAAAGTTGGTATGGGAAATAGTCAAATAAAAAGACATTGAAAAGAAGTAGCACAGACTAGGCCAGTGGCATGGGAGTGAAAATTTCTAGTAGACTTAGGAACAAGAGCTACTTGTATATTTTTCTTTTCAGGCAATCAAGAGTAGACTTCCAAACTCAGGTCTTTGTGTTTTGTGAAATTAACCCTAAACAAATAAATTAACTAAGGAAAACAAAATAAAAAAAACCCAAAGAAACAAAACCAAAACAATGTCAAAAAACCCAGCCAAAAAAACCCCAAAATACCATATATGAGCTAAGTGAGCTTTCCAGAAGTAGTCAGTATAACACTCTGAGCACACCTGCGGTGCCTCAATATTTTAAGGTTACACTAGTAAGGTAAAGTGGATGACAAGGGCATTGAGTTTTGTCTTTGTCATAAGTATATTTTTGGTGGGTTTTGGTGTTGTTTTTGGGGTTTTCCTTTTTGATTGTTTGGCTGGTTAGTTGTTTTCATAAAAAATAGATTATTTAAAAATAATAGGAAGAGAATGGTAGCCAGGATCTTATTTTATATCACTATAATAGTATATTGTTTACTGAATGCTTATTAGAGTATTTACACAGGAAATAGAGAAACTATTTGAAATTTCCTCAAGCTTCCTTTCTTATTTTGTGGGAGACAGTAGGGTTGGGTGAAGTATCTTTCTGCACCTGAAGGTGTGACACAATGCAGAAAGGAATGCAAAATCCATTAACTTGGAGGAAATAACATGCAAAAGAAATGTGGTCCTGTCAGGTAGGTTTCTCATACAGGTGGTGGGAATCCTGATTTCTGAACTGCACATTCAGAAACTCATACCTTAATATGCAAGATTTGACAAGGGTGTTGAAAGAATCAAAAAATTCCACACAAAAAGCATGAAATTATTCTTGGTTTTTGGAAGTTCCTCACATGGAAAGCTTGAATAACTCAATATGTTTTGTTCATAAAAAATGAATATCAGGATAACTTGGAGTTTTGTCTTTCTTAAAATACAGTTCAAATGTGCTTCTAAACCCATAAAAATACATAGTAAAAACCTTTTTTGGACAACCAAGACTGACAGAATAAAAACACTTTTAAAGGCATAGAAGTTTTCTTGTGGAAGAAACAAGAGCATGTTGTGACAGGACAAAGGGTAATGGTTTTAAACTGAAAGAGAGTAGGTTTATATTAAATATTGGAGATAAAACCCTTTGTGAGAGGGTGGAGAGGCACTAGACCATCTTGTCCAGAGAAGCTGTGGATGTCCCATCCATGGAAGTGTTCAAAGCCAGGTTGTATGGAGCTCTAAGCAGCTGGGTCTGCTGAAAGGTGCCCCTGCCCATGGCAGAGGTCTTGGATCTTTTTAAGGTTTTAAGTGTTTTTAAAGGCTCTTTCCAATCGAAGCCATTCTAAGATTCTATGAAGTACTTAAATATTTTAATTCTGTGGCATTACTGAAGTACTGCTCATAAAAGACAGTAATTTCTTAGATTATGCTCCAAAGAAATGGATAATGTACAGAAGTATTTCAGAAGGTATTGAAAACCCTGTGCTGAAAATTGTTGATTGCATCCGAAATTGAAAGGAATTTGATTTTTCTGGATTCTTTGAGGATATCCCTGTAAAGCATCTCTTATTCCAAAGTAGGAAGTGAAATACAGTTCTATTAGATAATCTACTTTTAATTTACTTTTTTACTTTATCAATTTTAGCTCATCTTTAATATGTCACAGGGAGAAAAAGCACAGGGAAGGTGGTTTTATATGTTTAAAAGATTTACATTTCCCTTCAAAGACCATTTTTGAATATTTTTAGTCAGTTAGGCTCTCTGAGTAAAAAATGAAGGGCTTTTTCTATGAAAATGTCTGAAAATACTTAATACACTTAAAGAACAATAGAGAAACTTTCCAGTCGCTCTTAGTGTTTAAAATCTTAGTAGTCAGATCAAACAGCATATGCAGTGCTCTGCTTTTAGATGACAACACTTAGCAAAAGTCATCCCATTTTGGTATCAGAAATAGTTTAAGGCAGTGAATCCTGGTATATTCTGACTTTTGAAATTCTTCTCAGTGTAGATACATATGCACATACACAATTCATGTTTCAAATTATGTGCCTGTATGTTGTTTAAATTGAAAGTTCAACTATCAGAGTTCAAAAAAAAACCAAAAAATAGTTAAATTCATCCTGACTTAAAATCAAAATGCACTCTTTATATTTTTTTACTATTTTGTGGAATAATATTTCCATGGCAAAAGCTTAACAAATTAACTTTTAACTTAATTACTTTTTTGGTAAAAGAAAATGCTTGCATGAAACTGCCCATGGGAGCACAATTGCACTGGTGGTTATGATACTTAAAGAATAGAACTGTCAACATGGAGGACATGACAGCAAATGTGCTGCAGGACCCTTTAGTATTTTCCAGGAGTAAGGATATGACCACAATTTGTGATACACAATTTGTTTACAGTATCTTTCAGAGGCAGCTACTCTTCACTGTGCAATACAAATTAGTTACCTACAACTAATTTTTGTAGATAATAAACTATGAACACCTTTTAGTCTTTCCTTATATTAAACTATGAGAAGTATAATTTAAAAATATATCCTATCTTATCCTGTATATCCTCTGAAATACAAAATGGTTATGATGTTTCAAGATAATTTCATAGCAGCAGCTTGTTTTCTATTTGCAGAAATTAGTCTCAGGCATAAATTTGTCTTTCTTGGGCTCTCAAGCTGGCCAAATCTACTTAATTTGGTTTTGTGCAAGTTTCTGTATTTGCGTGCTCACTAGGTTTTGGTCTTAAAAATTTCTGGTCTCAGTGATGTGTTTAGCACATGGCATGTGTCTGTTGAAAAATATTTAATGTCTAATAGGCAAGAATTCCCAAAATTGCAAGACAACTACTGACATACTGTAATATAAATGTTTTTTATTCAGATAGAAAATTCTTGCTTATGTTGGAGAAACAGACTATTAAGTTACTGCTGTTTCACCAGTAACTTAAACTTTTCAGATCTACTCAAAGCATAAACAAGATTCTAATTGTGTAGCTATATTTTTACAGATTCAAGCTGAAACATTTATTAAAGAAAAATAAAGACTTGGATATGCAGAAGGCTTTCTCTTCTGTCATTGTTCTAGTTTTGACTGTTGGTTGCATTACAGAAGGAAATAACATGGGTGAGACTTATGGGCTAAGTTAAAAATTGCCCTAAAATAAGTTTGAAAAGCTTGTAGCCATGCTAGTAATCTGAGCAGGGTTTTTGTTGTTGTGTGACAACAAAGTTTAGATCTCCTTTGAGGCCGTTGCTATTTTAATTACATCAATTGTCCAGCCATATGTATCTGTTCTCTCGGAATGACTTTATTGTTGTGGGTATTCACTGTGCATTTTTCCAAAAGACTTGAATAATTTCTGCAGTAGTCCTGATAGTAGAATTTTCATGGGAAAAAAAATAAAATAAAAGGAAGACAAAATTATGCCAACATTTTCTATGACTATAAATTATTTCCACTGTCTCCAGGAGAGACCTCTTCACTGAATTATCATCTCATTTAACATGCTCCATTAGCTATTTAATAGATACAGTTACTATAACTTAAATTTTAGCCAAAATATGACTGTGCTAACATTGAAAATTTTAATTTAATTCAGTTACATTTAAGTGGCTTTCTTCCCCCAAATTCTGATGTAACATCAGATGCATGAGATGCAGTGATTCACCACTTCTTTTGGCTTCATGCCTGAATTGGGTCAGTGAAGACTAAGTCTTCTAAGTGTAGAATATCATGCCAGATGTTGACTAAGCTGTTGTTGTGAGGCTAAAAGTCATTAGAGATTTCATATCAGTAAATGTAGCTAATTTTTATTTTCTTTTGCAGAGAGGGATGGAGATAGACTATATTTCTGTGTTTTTGTCTCTGTTTACTGAAATGACCTATTATTTACTGTTGACAATATCTACATAATTAATGTGATTTTCTGAACTAATGATTAATAAACAAGTTAATTGATTGCATAGTGTTTCTAGGTTACATATTGCTGTTTGGATTTTTTCCTATTTTCCCTATAGTTTGTGATAAATTGAGATAGAAATTTATTTTTTGCAAATGTGGTTGCACTAGTGTAATCTCTGTTTTAAGAGTTGTACAAAACCTGTCAGATATGATAACAGGAATGAGAATGTGTTTAGTTTTTTGTTTGGGGGTTTGTTTTGTTTTTTTTTTTCTAATTTTTATCCTGGAAGAAAATTATTTCATTGTAGCTCTAGGCAGCTCTAACTTAGGTGACCCACACTTACTCAGCAGATTGTTCAAGGTCTCATTGCCCTTGTCATCAAAAAGCTAACTACATTTACATGAGTTATGTTTTTTGGGAAACTTGTACATGATGTATCTAGCATATACTTTTTTGAGAAAGATATATGCATGTCTTAACTTCCCACCTAACTACTTCTTCAGCAAATACTTTTATTTTGGTTACTGAATGGAAAATTAATTTTTTTCACTGAATGCTTGGGTTTGCTTGCATAGTATGTCATGTTACTGACTGAGTAACTGATCATACTCTGTATTTCTCCTGTCTTTCTCCCAACTAACTTTTTAAACTTTACTTTACTCAAAATTTTAGAACTGATCAGTGGTGGTATGCAATATTTCTTCAATGAGTATGTTTTATCAGGATACTGAGTTTCTGCAAGTCCAGAAACAACATACAAACAGAAATGCTTCCATAGGTAATTTCAAGTAATTAGGTTCACTTTTATCCCTGCTAAAGAAAAAACAAAGCCACCACCAAAAATCTTAAATAATCACAACTCTACAAACATATATTGTGAATCATAAATATGTCACTATTGAAGGTATCATTGTAGAAAATGGCTAAACTCCTCTACTAAGTCAATTTTATTCTTTCTTGACTTTTATGTGACATATTTCATGTGTGTGAATAAACATGTATTTTGTCAAGTAATCAAATGCATATTAGAGAACAATTTTTAATGAATACACTGTGATCTAAAATACACACACTTTACATTTCTCACACTCACATAATTTTGTCTGACAAGGTTATCAGAGCAAGATGCAATGTTTTTTTCCACTTTTATTTTCTTTCTTATTTAATGCTCCAAAGCATGATAAAACTTTACTATCCAATTACTTGCATAAAGTATAGTAAGAAGTCTTAAGCTGCATTTCCTAAAAGAGGTATAACAATATTGTAATTTCTCTGCTTTAACAGAGGTGTATATAGTAATGTAAGGACTGTATACCTTGGCACAGAAGCAGGTACTTTGTATCTGCACTGATTAAAACTTACTTGCTGCTTAAAATAAGGAAAAAGTTTTGCAAAGTGCTGTCAAAATATCATTCTAGCTTTGGAGGTTTTGCAGTTAATAAGAGTAGGAAACAACTTTACAGTTGTACACAAAATTTTCAGATTTTGTTAACACTCATGACATAAGGAGGGGAAGAATTAGAGTGCACAATTTACTAACTCTGCTTCTAATCCTTCAGATTATTACATGGATGACACTAAAATTTATTTTAAGATTTTTTTTGTTTGTTTTACAGTTATGCTTGGTAAAATACATTATCTCCTCAAGTTGTTATAAAACTTTTCTATGTTAATTTCAACTTTTGCAGAGCTTTGCCTAAGAACTTTATTATTATAGCAATCAGAAGTACAATAGCATTTTGCTTTATGAAGCTTGTAGTTATTTTGATGATGTTTCAACTATTTTTAAAATGATCTTCTTTAAAACATAATAAACCAGCTCCAGTAGTTTATTTGAATATCTGTTCCAGTGTTTTTGGTTTGCAACGTGCTCTAGTGTGGAAAATCATTGCAATGCTGCAGAAGCTTAAAGCTTCTAAGATTTATACACGAAGTTGGTAGTAGCCATAAAACTTCAAAATGAGAATTTCAATTTCATTTGATGCAAACTAATAATAAGTGGGAAGAAAAGCCTTTGTCTGGGAAGCAGTTTTCAAGTTCTATTTTAAATGCTTTCCTGTGTAGCCTGTGTTGGAGACCTATTAGCTGATGCCCAGAGAGGAAAAGGAACTTCAAGACAGTATCTTCTGTTAATCTTTACTGAATTAGTGTAATATATTAGAATAGCATGTATTATTTGTAGGAACCTATTATACTTAAGACAGGTACTAGGAAAACTTAAGATAAATGTCTCTAAATTCTTTGAAAAATAACATTCAACACTGTCTTCTCCTGTAGAAGGTAAAAAAAATAACGTGGATTTCCAGGTTTATTGACATTAAAGCTGATCTCAGCTGGAGAAATAGATTCAATTACTTTTTAGTTTGATTATATATGGAAGCAAATCAAAGATGGATTCTTGCATTGCATCTCCTCTTTCCTATGTATGTGCCAGTTAATTCTCCTGTACTAAGTCTGATAATTATAATAAATCTAATTGCAGGATATAAGTTCCAGTGATGAGGAACAATAGAGCTGTGAGTTTCATGGAAATAAGCTGGTTGTAAAAGGTTTTCTGGTTGGAATGTCTTTTTTCTAAAACCTCTTTCCTCTCATCTTCCCACCATGCAGCACCATGAAAAAGCATCTTGAATATCTTTATTATAATAGACATTTTTTATTATGATGTGTGAGCAAGGACTACCTAAAAATTATAATCAAATATCATAGTATAGAAGCAATGTTGAAACAGTTATATTTGAAAAGAAAAAGCAAAGAGTTATATCATTTTAAAGCACTTGCTAATCAAGTAAGTCAAGGAACTGTATTATGTTTTTAAAAGGGTGTTTAAAAAGGTTATATGAAAATGGCCAGGTTTGCAAGACAATGTTTAGAACATTCATGAGATCCTTTTTAGCTTTTTGAGACTGTATGGTAAAAGTAGCTTATTTTAATTTTTTTAAAAATAATAATTCACATATGAGGGATTTTGTTGTTGTGTTCAGTTGTTTGGGTTTTTTTGGTTGGTTAATTGGGTTTTTTTTTCCTTTTTCTTTCTGGAAATCAGATAAATGTTTTCCATTTCACAAAATACTTAGTTTCAAATATAACGTACTAGTAATATATTAGAAAGGCTTGCAGTGGTGGCAAGTATATAAAAGAAATGGATCATTTGGGAGATTCATGGTAGTCAGAGGGGTGATAGTAAGTCCTTGATTTATAATTTTCATCATATTACATTTAGATATTTTTAATAGTTTTAGCAATATGTAACATTTAAAAGTGTATAAAATATGTTCCTGGAGCCAGAGGTGCCTGAGAAATCAGGGTAAAATTTATATTATACAGTTATTTTTAAGTGCCCTTGGAACTGAAAAAACAATTAATGCAATAATTTTTTGCAGGCAAACATTAGCTTGTTGCAGGATAAAGACATATAGACTCCCAGAATTTGGGAACAAAATTACAACTACAGTGAGATATTGAGTGAAAAATTTGCCAGTGATACAAATTCAGTCCATTTCTGTCCAAATTCAGTCCAAATTCAACAGCTTTTTACAGTTTTGTTTTTTTAATTTTTAATTAAGCATTTCGTATATAAAAACTTGGTGCTTACTTTATCATTGCTAATCAGCAGTGTAAAAATCATCCTGACTATTTCTAATTTATTATTTGTCATCTGAATTGTCTTTGTTTGAAACTGAAGTAGAGAGAAATGTTTCTAGCTATTCCATAGCACAGAAATCAATCATTATACAAAACTTTTCATGTCTGAATTATTCTCTGTAGGAATCTGCCTTTCTCTGTTTGCAATAGAGGACTAAGTATTTAATCCCTTTTATGGGTGCTAGATAGCTCATATTAAGTTTATGCTTCCTTGTTTCTTTTAAAGAAGTCAGAATTATACACTTATACATATAGACTGTACATCTACAGAACAATATTCTAAAATTTCAGAAGCCTTTGATTGTTATTCCCTTGCTTGTAGAATCCATTCACAAAGGAATAGTATTTGTGAAATCTATCCTCATACTCAAAGGGTGATCAGCTTTCAATTCAGACTGGGGCCTGATCTGGACTGTATTCAGCTGGATCTTGAAAATCTCTGAGGGTGGATTACAGAACCTCACTGGGATTCTTGCTCCACTCTTGATATCTTCGGTTATGTTATTTTCCCTTTCATGTAGTCGTAACTTCCTCTGTCTCAATACATAAACACCACCTCTTGGCCTCACACAGTGAATTTCAGTGAAAAGCCTCACACTTCTCACTAAGCTTAAGATCTCCTCCAGCAAATTAACTTATGTTCTTAGTAGCAACAATTTAATTCACTTTGTTGTTTATTATTTGCAAACAAAAGTTTGGTTCTGAATTTCAGCAGGAGAAAAGTACTTGGTTTATGGACTAAACTATCCTGAACTACTTCATTATAATAACTTGCTTATTTTTCAGTAATGCAGATTGAAGTTGGGATGAGAAGCTTTTCTTTCCTGTCCATTCCTAGCTTCTTGTGGATTGTTAAAGTATCATCTGTAGCATATTAAGCAGCAGGTGGTCAATAGGCTATGCACTGAAACCGGTCATCAGGTTGCTGCAGTGCAGATTACTCTTGGTCATCAGAGAGAACACAGATATCAGAGCTGCTTGTCAGAAACCTGCACACAGTTAATGAACCATGTTTCAATTTTCATGGCCTCCCCTGCATTAATACCAGCTAATGGGTTGCAGAAAATTGCAGTCAGGTTATTTGTTTAGCCAGACCTGATCCTCATTCAATGTAATCCATGTTGGTTCACCAGTAAGGTCAGATGGACTCTTTCTGAAATGTCCTTATTATATCAGCACCCACTGGGGTCATTCTGTTTAGATATATTTTGCTTTTCTTGGATTTTTTTTTTAAATTATTAATAAGCCTTCATCTTCTCACATGAAGGGCATACATGAGTATGAAAATAGTAGTAATGATAAATAAATTATTGTAATCTGGTGTGGTAAACATTAGAAAAACCACATTTTCTTAATCTTTTTGTGTTCTAGTTTTCCTATTGAGGCCATTAAATTAAATATTACTACTTAATAGTTCTAGAAAAAACGTTTCATGACAGATTCTACAAATTGATAACTAGTTACCAAGACACAGGTAGCCTTTGGTCTAACACTTTTTCCCCTTTATAGAAAAGAAAAAGGAAGATGAGTAACTTCTTTTTTAGTTAAATTGTAGTACTTCTTCGTTTTCCAGTCTTGCGATATCAGAAGCCACTTTGAAATGTTGTCCAAGGCACCTGGACAATGCTCTCAGGTGCATGGTGTTATTCTTGGGACTATCCTGTGCAGGGCCAGGAGTTGGGCTCAATGGTCTTGGTGGGATCTTTCCAACTCAGGATATTGTACAATTCTATGGTTGTCTAGATGAACATTTTCAGCTCATATGCACGAGAAGATAAGCCTTTTAGGAGCATATAATGTTGACCCAGGTTTTATCCGGTTAAAGTCACTGTGTTTCACTTTTTGTATAACACAAGTTAGTGTGTTAATAAAAAATCAGCCATCTCTTGTTTTGTCTTTTTGATGAGTTGGCAGTTAAAAGGCTTGAAATTAGGTGTGGCAAATGCAAAATAAGTTCTTATCATTAAATTGAGAAAGAAAATTAACTGCCAAGATTTTTGTGCTTACAGATAAAAAGATGTAGAATATTATTGTGAAAGAAGAGTTAGAGGCCTCATATGAACATTTGTAATTGTAGAGCAAGGAACATCTCTTGCTCGAAGGCTATTTTGTTAACCCAGTAGGCATTTCTAGAATTATTTTATGATAAATAGTTATATCTACCAACCACAGCTAAGATTTTTCAAAGATATGTAGTTGTTTATCTCCTTTCTTAAAATACTCATCTATCATTTAAGTGTCACTGATTGCTTCAAAACAACTCAGCTGAATCTAATCTTTCAAGCATTTATACTCTTATTGGTGGATATATACAAAATCATTACACTGTTGCTGCCTTCCTACACCCTAAAGCTCTGGTGCTAGACAAAATCCCAAAACTGAGAAGGATTCTCAGAATACGTATTTCCCTTCCCTTTTTTCCCCCCTGAATCATTTAGCTTGCTTTAAGATCTTCTAAGCCATCTGAATGGGTTTCTCTTATGCCAGCATGGATCAGTGACAAAAGAATTTACCTGTAAAGACAAACTGGAATTCAAGTATTTTTATTTTTTGCAGAGTCTTGAAATTCTGACTCCCACAAACCCCAGAAGTGCCTAAATCACCAAGTGTCAACAAGTGACTGTCTTGGGTAAAATGAATAAAAAATTGCTGGGTGGGATATAATATTCTCCATCTTTGACTGCTGCAATCACAGCAAATTGTAGTTTTGCTTTCTTGGGACAGTAAGGACAGTCCCTTCTCTGGGACTGGGTGAGTAGTATGTGCTCAGTAATGGTGAGATGAAGTAGAGAGTATTTCAAGAGAACAAGGGTTCTGCCCACCCAAATTGTAGTTTTGCTTCCTTGGGACAGTAAGGACAGTCCCTTCTCTGGGACTGGGTGAGTAGTATGTGCTCAGTAATGGTGAGATGAAGTAGAGAGTATTTCAAGAGAACAAGGGTTCTGCCCACCCAGCAGAGTCTAGCGCTAGGACGCTGATTTCTGCTTTCTCAGACTTGTCTTTTATCTTCACTTCAATGAGTTTGTATTTTTACAACAGAACAAGAGCACCCAGTGTACAATCCTTTATAGTTTCCTCAGATTAGCTTGTAACTTCATGGGTAGCACAACCTTCTGTGGTTGACAGATCGTTAAAAAAGTAAAATATTAAGTACTTGTGGATAGGCTTTTATTTTAATAAAGAGGGTCAATGGGAGTTTTGCCTTTAATATGTTTCCTTTAATCTATTAATATTATAATTCCTGAAAAATACGTACTTTCTTTACACCACTTATGAAAGTATTTCCATGTCCTGGAATCACAGAATGGTTTTGGTTGGAAGGGATCTTAGAAGTCATCTAATAAATCCTCCTTATTAAAGGATTTCCATCATAAACAGCTGGAAAATCTGCCCTACAAAAAGGTTTGGTTGCAAAATAGATACCTAATTTTTCCATCTGAACTTACAGCCTTTGGAATAAACTATGTTTCATTTGCTGTTATCTTCAGGTGTGAAGGAAACACAGAGTACACTGAGTTTTCTAACAAAAAAAAGGTGTGTAATATTTGGAATAAGAATAAAAGAGCAAAAGTTGCATCTGAGAAGAGAAAATATGAAGGGGAAAAGGAAAGCAGTCATCTCTGGTTGAATTAATGCTACACTTGGCATAAACCAGAGGTGATCATAATGCTTCTTGTGCCATTCTTCTTCAGTTTTTATTTTGTATCTCTCCTTTTTATTTTAGTTTTCTAGAACAATTTTTCTAAAAATTAATTTTATGTGTTAATTATTTACATATTTATCCTTTAGTAACATATAAAGTGTAATTTCCAAATTCAACATTGGATTTCATATTTTACAGACATGGCACACATTCAGCTTCTCATCAAGTTTAGCAATATAACTCTTTTTCCGTTAAATAAATCTCTTTTAGCTATTGTTTTTAAGAACATGTTAAGAAAGTACTAGCTGACCTGAGTATATTTTTAGTAACTGAAGTGTTCCTAATATAATGAGAATACTTATGTGTTTGCTCTTAAAGGATATAATTTTGCATTAAATGAATGTCTATTTGAAGATTACCCTTCTGTATTATTTTCCAAATAAGATAGAGTTATGGAATTGGAATGGATCTTGTCCTTTTAAGTAGTAGAAATTGGCTAAATAATCAGTGTACACTCAGAAATTATTAATGTTGTATGCACTTTAAAATGAAAAATAAAGCTCTAAAATGGATGAATATTAATGCTAAACTCTGAATTATAACTTGCTGGCTTCGAACAGAACAGAGTGAGCACCTGAAGATAATAGATTACCACTCTTGGTATTAAAAAATTCACAAATCTGCCAGTCAGAAAGATCAACACAGAAGACCCCAATCAAATCAAAATAGCATTCACTCCCTAACCATTGCCGTTCTAGCATCCAGCAAAACCTCAGGCCTTATGAGCTTCTCTTTATTAATCACACTGCATTATCTGGCCATCTGCTCTATCTGCCAGAAGAGCAGCATTCCTTTGGTGGTCATTACTGACAGATTTCATGCTGTGTAATTTATTTGTGCTGTCTGTTATCATCTACAAACCTTTCTTTCTCAAAAGAAAAGGGGAGGAAACAAAAATGGGTGGAAATCCCAGCAATCAGTCACTCAAAGAAGATTAGCCCATATGACTGAATGATGGCATGTGGGTTATCCAAGAACCATTTTTTTTCTGTTGCTTTATGGTCAACATTTTGAAACTATTTATCATAGCAGAAAGACTTCCTTTGGTTCATACTCAGTGACAGAAAAAAACAGTAAGTTAAAGATAATTGTATGTTTCGCTTACTTGCTCTTTCTCCTGCATGTCTTCCCATGGAATTTTCATAATAAGTATATCCCACAAGTGCTTTGCCATTTCTGGATGAGCATCACACACTTAATTTTTCAGCTCTGCTGAGTGTTTTCTGGACACCAGTAAAGTAGTATGTGTGTGTGTGTTTAGGACTATTCCTCTTTGAATAGTTTTTTTCTCTCATAGAGAGCTCAGTGCACTGCAATCCCAAAGGATGAAACTAAGCTGAGTATAGGAACAGTCCATATTAGTCTTCAGTACAATACTTAGACTGCTGTGAAAGTTAAGTGTGAAAGTATTTGGCTTTTTACTTTCAGGCAGTTACAAGTTCCTCTAAACCACAGCTAAAGTACAAGCATAATCATCAGAACAGTTCTCTGGATCTTTATATTTATGTTATTTTATTGCTATTTTCTTGATTTTGGAACAAAAAATTATGTTAGTAAATAGCCATGAGTATCATAATGAAACATTAACTCACATCATGTCTGTCCTTTGTCTAACGCAGTTTCCTTCTAGCTCAGAGTAGTTAAGAAACTTGGATGTGATATGTGCAGGAAAAGAATGCTTCATGGCATTCATACATCTGTGCTGAAGTTTCAACAGACAGTGTACTTGCCAGCTGGATAGCTAGCAGACTGATTTTGGGGGCAGACCACCCAGCGTGGTTAAGTAGATAGAAGAAACAGAATAATTTACTAATCCTCTTCTACAACTCAGCTGTTTTGTTCTCATCCTTTGGGCTGTAAAAAACCAAAAAAACAGCAATGTTTTACAGATTAATTATTTTCAAATGGTGTACACTTAGGTTTGGATAAACTAGCCACAATACCTCAGCACTTCCTAATGTTGCTGCAGCACCTTGAAATGTACATTCAGAATTTATGCTGTGTATGACAAACACAGATGACAAATTTATTTGGTCTTTATCTGAGTTGGCGACATAATTTCTCCTCTGATTTAGTAATACATCAGACTCTTCCCTGAAAAAATTCATTTAAAGTACTAGTCATCAAGATATTACTAGTACAAAGAAGAAAAATACATAACTGAATTTGATCTGATTACATTAGTTGTTGAGGTTATTTAATTTACTTCTATAAAATGTTTTGAAGTGGGAGGTGGGCTTGGATTAGCCTTCAGATAAATGACATCAAAATCTAGCTCACTAAGTTTGCCAAGTTCTTTCCTCATGCTAAAGTTATTATGAAATGCCAAAGTAATAATATTTATGAGCAGTTCTGTACTTGTATGTGGGAAGGGAACAGCTCAGACTATGATTCCTTTTCCCATGTCTATTTTTATTTGTGTATCCCACAGTTGTTGGATAAAATACTAAGATAACATGGAACAAGATCCCCTTTCATTTCCATTCTTGCCTCTGTGATATAGTCAGATGTTTTAGTGACTCATATGGAACCATGTTTTGTGTGTTTGCTCATTGTCTTGCACAAATAGCTTGACCTCCTATAAGCTAAAAATGTCCTAAATTTAGCAAGACACAAAGGTTCTAGATGTAGACTAGACATGGTGTTTGTGTGTCACCACTGGGGAATGAAGACATGGTGTTTAAAAATCTCTGACTCAGAACTGAATCTTTCTCACCCATGTTGGAGTGAATGTTTCCCCTCTCCTTGTAGGCAGAACAACATCTGATTTCCAGAAACTGATTAGGTGCAGCTAGACACTTAACTCATACATACCTAGCCGTGTCAAAACCAGTGTAGTCCTGAGTGCACCTGGACTACAGTGTGTTTTAAAACTTCCATCTAGAACGCTAAGTGCCTCAAAAGACCAAATCAGTTTTTTCTCTCACATTTCTGGACTTTGGGTAAATCTGTGTATGAATCCTACTTTGTGCAAGAGCATTCTTTAAACTGCTGACTACCATGACTGAAAGAGCTTTGCTATTGCAAGGCAGTGTTGTAGCATAAGGATTGAATTCCTTTTAAGTCAAGATAGACAAAATATATGTTGCAGGAAAAATTGTAACAGTCCCCAGCTGGTAGTAGGTATTTAGTTCACAGGACCAACATACTCGGAAATAGAAATTCCCAAATGTGTTTTGTGTCATTATAGAGTTCTCATCAGTTATGATTTATTCTTTTAAATGGCACTGTGCAAAAATGTTGACTGTACTTGTTTTGAGACTGATGTGGCCCACAATTTCACAACTTTTATTTCTGTGGATTTCTTTACCTGGGTTTTGATTAAATATTAATTCAATAAAAGTCTCCATGATTTTAGCATCATATGCATATCAGATGACTTGGATGACTGACTAATTTACTTTACACAAGTTCAGTATTTTTAAGCCATGTGTATAGAAAATACAAGAGTATATGAAGTGAGTTTATGGTTCCAGTCACTTTAGAGCACATAAATAAATGCAGGTTTTGTTTGTAATTTATTAGTCATATATAGAATTATGTGATCCTGTTTCTTTTGTAATGGGATCACTTTATGTATTCAGCTGCAAATCACACCAGGCTTTTCTTTTATGACATACATTTCTTATGGTATTATGTATTTTCCATTATTTTTTTCTACATAATATTCTTTTCTGAGTTTTTTTTACTTTCTTTTACACTTTCATGTTGAATCTTATTTTTCAATTTTCTGTCCTTGTGACTACTTGTTTCCTAATCCTTACAATTTTTTCCCCAAGTTTCCCTATAAGAGATTGTCACTATCTAGCGGATTTAAAGTAATAGATAGATCTAATCCCATCAACTGATATTTCCATTAAAATATTTTAACTAATAATAATTTGCACAAGGAAAAATCATAATCCCTCTGTATTTGAGTAAAAAAATGGAACATGGATTTCTTTTCAAGATTTTGTTTGAATGTTAAGAAAACTACATCCTCTTGTTTAGACAAAGGTACTTTCCTGAACACAGATTAGCGAACTGAATAAAAAATATTTAGTTCGTATTTTGACTGCATTGTCAAGTCTACACTACATGCATATGTCTGCTGTCTATTCTTGTTTTTATTTTGGCAATAAAAATATTACTTAAAACTGTAGCTAATCCAGAAGCAAAAGTTCACCAATATCCATTTAACAGTCTAATAGTTCTTTCTAATACAGAGTTATGAGATTATTGTAAATGTTGGCAATCAGAGGATAACCCCCTACAGTTGCAACAAACAACAAATTCCTGAGTTTCAGTAGATTAACCTCATCAACCCATTCCTTGTCCAGTAATGGATTACTTGAGGTGAACACCAGAGGGTCTAATTTACTTCACTTTCTTAGTTTTTAATATTTCATACATTTAATAGGAGAACTGATCACAGATTAACACAGTGATGTCAAATCACAGGACACTGAAATGTTAAGAAACACCTATAGTTTGAGCAGCACAGAGTAACTCAATGAGTATACACACACTGAATAAAAAAGTGACTAGGAGTTTAGTCAGCCCCCTTCCTGAAAGAATCAGGCAATAATGAGGTATTGCATGCTAGCTTTTCATTCAGCTTCCTTGATCTTTTGCTTTTCATTTAGATCAAGATATTTTGTATATTACATTATCTGTGATCTGTAGTTCTTCATTAGAAAAGAGAACAGCTGCCAGTCACAAAACAAGCGTTGACTCTGCATCTGCCCACCCTTCAAGTACACTGTGGTAGCAGGTAAAAGAAGTAAAAGTATTCTTATGAACAATACGTGTATTTAAATCCATCAATGCAACAAACTTCACTCAACTGTTCAGAGACATCAATATGTTGTAAAAAGAGCTAGTAGCATATGCTGGCCTAATGAATTGTCAGAAGTAATTTAAATGATGAAACCTTTTCTTCTTTTATAACAAATTAGCTGAAGAAAGATAAGTGGAATAAATAAAGGAAGAAAGGATAAAGTATGAGATGTTTCTGCAAGATTAAAAAAGGGGTGTAGGATAAAATATGTCTGCTTCTAACAAGATCATAAGAGCAACAAAGTCATAGTGGTGTGGATTTGGAAGGGAAGAGCCAATAAATAGTAAAACAGTCTTGGGCTTCTAGTCTCTGTATTATGAAAGGTGATAAATAAGGCCTAGAACTTAACTATGCATGCTATATTTTGTAATTTGTTCATGCTGGTGCCTTAGTGCAACAAGCTAATACTTAGAATATTAATTGAATAAAACTACACATAAATATGAGAATGTTTTTATGAGCAAGTGTCAATTTGTTTTGGGTGTAGTTTAGGCTTAGCTTCAGTGAAAGAGTGAGAATTAAATGGTAGGCAGTGCTGTGAGTCACTGTGAACCTGCAGACTGTAGAT
The DNA here is from genome assembly GCA_013399225.1 of Rhipidura dahli. Classification (NCBI taxonomy): domain Eukaryota; kingdom Metazoa; phylum Chordata; class Aves; order Passeriformes; family Rhipiduridae; genus Rhipidura; species Rhipidura dahli. Next base: position 422,947 of record VXAC01004098.1, read on the forward strand.
GCCACCATTCTGTGAACAGTGTAGCAAGACCAGATGGAAATAGTATAGTTGACTGGTCATTTTTGGTCTCTGCCTCAAAATGCACAGATGATTTTATTAAACTCATCAGTGTTATAAGTTTCAGTGCTGGAAAAGTAATTGATGGAAATGAAAACAATGTTAGTTTGCTGATCTGAATTCCAGCTAATAGTAGCAAAGGCTCAACTTCGTAAGTCAAACCACAAGACTTTGTCACTCTTCAATCTTCATATGAAGAGCAGTAAGTAAAGATGCAGTATTTCAGCAATTGAATGATGTAACCACCCTGTGTAGCTTTGCAGTAATGTCTCCTTATATGAATTGCATTATACTGTGGTGTACATAGGTTATTTCCATCACATAAGATGGTTGTGAAACTGTCTTGAACTCCCATGGAAGTAATATAATGCAAAAATATTTTTCCAATTTATTCCCCAGGGATTGGCACCAGGGGAGCTGCCCAGACCAAGGTGCAGAATCTTGCACTTGATCTTGTTAAACCTCCTGAAATTCCCATGAAACCACTTCTTAAGCTTGTCTAGGTCCCTCTGGTTGGCATCCCATTCTTCAGGTGTGGCAACCACACCATTCAGCTTGGTGTCACCTGCAAATCTGCTGAGGGTGCACTTGATCCTCTCTTGTATGTGATTAATAAAGATGTTAAATAATATTGGTCACAATATGGATCCCTGATGGACACCGCTTTCCACTGATGTCCATTGGCACTCTGAGCCACTGACCACTATGCTCTGAATGTGACCATCCAACCAATTCCTTATCCATCTAACTGTCCACCATGGAACCCATATCCCTGCAATTTAGAGGCAAGGATATCGTGCAGCAACAGTGTCAAAGGCTTTACAGAAGTCCATGTCTGTAGCCCCTCCTTTTGTCCACTGATGTGTTCACACCATCATAGGTGGCCACTAGTTTGGTTAAGAAGGATTTGACCTTGATGAAGTCATGCTGGCTTTCTCAAATTGCCTCTCTGTCCTCCATGTGCTTCAGTATAGCTTGTTAGGAGTGTCTGTTCCGTGATCTTCCCAAACACAGAGGTGAGGCTCAAAAGTTGGTAGATCCCTGAGTCCTGCCTTCTGTCCTTTTCAAAGAAGGATGCAGTTTCCTTTTTTCCAGTCACCTGAGACTTCAGCTGACTGCCATGACTTTTCAAATATCATGAACAGTGACTTGGCAACTACATCAGTCAATTTCCTCAGGACTCTAAGATACATCTTATCAGGTCCCATAGACTTGTGTGCATTCTGGTTCCTCAGGTGGTCAGTACACCCAATCTTTTCTTAGAGTGGGAAGCATTTTTCTCCCAGTCCCTATGCTGTCCAACCATTTAAGAGGTTTGGGAAGGGAGATTGTCCTTGAAGACTGAGACAAGAAAGTTGTTAACATACTTTCTTTTTATTCTTTTAATTCTTTGCATCTCTTGCCAGGTTCAGTTCCGGCTTTGCCTTGGCCTTCTGACCTCATCTCTACACAATCAAACTGCTTCTCTGTTCTCTTCTCAGGTTACCTGTCCTTGTTCCCACTGTCTGTGCAGTTGCTTCTCTCCCTTTAATTGACCAGCAGGTCCCTACTCAGACATACTGGTCTCTTGCCTTCCTTGCCTGATTTCTTGCTCCTTTGGATTGCCAGCACTTGCACTATGGATTTCCTTAAACACCTGCCAGCTTTATTCCACTCCCTTGTTCCTGAGGGCAGTCTACCAGGGGGTCCTACTGACTGTCTCCTTAAAGGTTTGGAAGTTTCCTTTCACAAATTTCAGGGGCCTAACTTTACTCTTTGCTGCACTCATATCCCTCAGGACTGCAAACTCCATCACTGCATGATCACTGCATTCCAGCTGCCTCTCATCTTGACATCCCCATTTACCTTGCTTAATTGTCTCATGAGACCCAGTATCGCCTTCCCTCTCATATCTTGTCTATCACCTGGCTCAAGAAGTTGTTCTCTGTGCACTGCAGGACTGCCCTGGATTGCCTGCAGCCTGCTGTGCTGCTTTCCCAGCAGATGTTGGGGTGGTTGATGTGTCCCAGCAGGACAAGAGCAGGTGAGCGCGATGCCTCCTGAAGCGGGAGAAAGAAGGCTTCATCAATCGGCTCCCCTTCATCAGGTGGCCTGTAGGAGAATTCAACCATTGGTTCTCTTTTTTACCTTAATCTCTGATTCTTATCCACAAGCTTTTGTCCTGCTCATGGCTCTTCTTCAGAGATAGCTCTTCATACTCAATCCAGCTTTTATTGAAGAAGACAACCTTTACATCTCTCCTTCCTCCCCTGTCTCTTCTGAACAGGCTGTAGCCATCGGTAGTTGCACTCCAAAATTGGGATTTGTCCCACCAAATCCCAGATTCAACCCCACTAATCTCAGTCCAAAAGCTACACCAGTAAAAATGATGTAGAATACTTCCAATTATTTTCATCTCTCATTTATTTTATTTTTTCAATGGCCATTTCCATAGAATTGGGATAAAGGTCATTAAGTAAAAATTCAGTATGAGTTGTATTTACCAGGCATTTTAAAAGAATACAAGATTGGTTAAATTTCACAAGCAAATGATAATGGTGTGAAAAATATGCTGAGGTTTTTGAGAAGAAAGACCTTTAATTTTTTATACATAGTCCTCTTAAAAAATAATAGTGAAGAAGTTTTACCTACTTTTTTTTTTCATTTTTAATCTAGATTGCATAGTTAGTAATACTAATATAGTACTTTGTCTTTTTTCTTTTCAAAATATGTACCAATTAATACAGTGGATGGCAGGACAGAGATCTCAAATAAGAGTTTTCAGAAAAACCTAACCCCATAGATATTGCTAAAGAAAAACCTAGTTTTATTTCTAGACTCGAGAGTAAAAATGTGTAATAGATCTCAGTCACACAGCTATAGAAATCTTCCACATTTAGAAAATATTTTTCTCATTTTTCATACATAAAAACTCTACGTTAGTAATTTTTATACTATATGCATATTTATTTATTTATTTGTTTTTATTGCACTTTGGCAAAATTCACAACCTACAGTAGTTTAATGTGATAATTTTGATTTTATTAGGCCACCTATATTTATAAAATAGCAGCAATCAGTATGCATTCTGTGTGGAACTGTAACAAAACTGACATTTTGAAATATGCAATTTCATATCCAAAAGTGTTACTGGGTATGCTTTAGCCAGAATAAGATCCTGAAACCAATTACTGTGACTTCATTTATCAAATATAGTATAGTTGCATTTGTCTGTAGATATACAGTATTACAGAGTTGTGCTATACTGCTAATGTAATGAAACTGTTCCTTCTTGTGATTTAAAATAATCATAGCTGTTTTCCATGTTAAGGAAGCTTCTGAGAGCTGTAACACACACCAAATATTGTTAAGAAAATGAAAGTCAAAAACCCCAATACATAAATATGTAAATGTGCTCTGGCACACAGATTTTTTTTATTTTTTTCCTACAAACAAAGTTAAATGTTATGTAATAGGGTAGGTTTAAGCAGTCATGGTAAAGTTGTAAATACATAAAAATTTATATGTTTAATAGTAGAGATCATTCATAAACCAGAAGAGTAATAATATTCCCTAAGTTCTTATTTCATAGTGAAACAGGTTGTGGGTTTTTTTTTTTTTTTTTTTCAGATAGCTCTTCTATGAAGTCTTAGTGCTACATTAAAAATAGGAGATTGTAAAAGTCTGCCAAAGTAGTCATAGTCTGCCATAGAATATCTTGAGTTGGAAGGTACCCATGAGGATCATCGAGTTCTAATCCCTAATAATGAACCATGTGACCAAGAGCTGTCCAGATGCTTCTGTGAACTCTGGCAGGCTTGGTGCCATGACCACTTCTCTGGGCAGCCTGTCCCAGTGCCCACCTCCTCTGTGTGAAGAACTTGTTACTAATCTGAACTTGTCCTGATGCAGCTTCATTCCATTTCCTTGTGTACGGATGCTGGTCACTGAGAGATCAGTATCCTCTTCTCCTCTGCCCCTCTTGAGTAAGTTGAAGACTGTGATTAGGTCACCCCTCAGCCTTTTCTTAGACAAATTTGATCAGATTTTGCCAAACAGCGTTTTCACAGTCTGCAAAGATCCAGCAGTTTAATATTGCTTCTTTGTCATACAGATATTGCCCCAAAATCTGGTAATTAAAAAAAAAGCTGTAAAGAATTTGATGCACCCTTTCTATTTTGGTATTCAGAAATATAAATGGCAGAGATCTGTGTGTCACCCAAAGCCCACATACCTCCCTATTGTGTGGATTTTTGCACTGAAGTTTAATTGTTGATTTTAAAGATATAAATGTTATTTCTCATAGAACAAGGTAGAATACAAGACTTGAACTCATTTTTTATGATTTACCACTCAGCTTATAGAATCTACAGCACAGAGATTTAAGAGAAGATTTCAATTTTCATGTGTTCAATTACTGATAGGGTTTTGGTGTGATAATTTTTTCCCTTTAAATTTTTTGTGGTTGTTTGGATTTGGGATTTTGTGTTGCTATTGTTTGTTTGTTTGTTTTTTAAAATTTGTTTGTTTGCTTTTGGTTATTTTTCTTCCCTTTTAACCTGTTTAAGACTTTCGTGCTATGTTTTTAGACCTCTTAGGCATTCCCAAATACTCATTGAGTTGGTGGGGGTTATGAGAATTAAGAAAACCTGTGAAGTCAAGCAGAGCTCCCAAATCAGCAAAAATGGGCTGCCCCCAAAACTGAAAGCCCTTAAAATCAGAAAATGTTTAATATAATTTCATTTTATATGAATAAAATTATAAAGCTATAAGTCACCAAATGTTATAAGGAATACCAAATCACTTTAAAGATGTTAGTCATTTTAAAAGAGCATCCTTAGACGAAATTGAAGAATTGCTAATAGAAGCATTTAACTAAAAAAACTCTGACTCATAAATCAAATTCTGGACACACCACTGTACATTTAAAATAAAAACATAAACAGCAGTGACATTTTTTGACCTTTATAACAGATTACTTCTGATACTCAATATATTAAAGTCTGTCACTTCTCTAACTGTTCAGCTCTAACTCTTTAAAACACTCTAGTCAGAATTAAGTTGAAACAAAGTTTAGATAGAGAAGGAAACCTAATATTTTCCATATGCACTGTCATATTCCATCCCTTTTCTAATATTCATGTTCCATTAACATTTAGTATTGGATGAATCTAGGCTCGAAGATACAAAAGATAAAAACAAACTAAAGTATTTCTCACTTGTTTTGATATTTGCTATCCATACAGCATTTGCTCAGCCAAAGCCATTTCGTTTTATGAAAAGACAGTACAAATTCTGAGGCAAATAATCAAAATCTTGATTTCTTATAATATTGGATATAGAACTGCCACAGAAGCATACTACGTTGACAAGACTGAGATTTGCAACACTAAACACTACTACAGCTTTGATCATTTCAATGCTAGAACTTAGTGTTGGAAAATCCTACCCTCGGCGTTGAGAATTAAAGATATCAAATGAAACTGGGAATGGAAGACCTCAGTTTACCTGCAGGCTATCTACAGCAATGGTAGTGTTAATGCATGTTTTTCTGTGTTACCCCTTAAACTAGCTCAGTCATATCACCATCTTCCCCAGAAAAAGTTTTGCAGAGAGATAAATGTGCAAGGTGTCTTGTGAAACAAATAATTGTTATTTATGTCTTTGTACAATAAAGTGAGTTATATTAGACAGTTCTTATTATTTTTCTATTTTAAATGAACATAAAACGCTTTGAGCCAGCTGATAAATTCTGATTAATCTGAAATATATTTTGTAATATTTGGTAGACACAATTTCTACAAATGGCTTTCTATACCTGTATTTCAAAAAACTGTGTGTTATTTGGAAAGATAACACAGGAAAAATCAAGCCATTGCAGTTGAAAGATGGCTAACATTTTCCTACGTTAGAAATACCAAGCTATAACTTCTTCATATTTCTCAACTGCAGAAAGCCACAGATACCTGGTAGTACATGGCAAATTCAGTAGCCATCTAACAGGGCAACTTATTTTTCTTCATGGTTAGAAATTTTAATTTATTAGAATGTTTAATTAGAAATGGGCCAATTTCTTATTTACATGATAAATGTTAAGTATAGCTGTAATACCTACCACCTGTAGTGTGCCTGCAGCAGTGCATGTTGTCTGTTTTATATGCAAATATTGTACATCTGTAGTGTGTCTACAAGTTTCTGTAATATGCCTGTATGTGCTAACTAAACTTTCACAGGTGCTGAAACCAGCCTTACCAACTCTCCAGACTTTATCATGAATCTCACAATATTTGGTGTGTGTGTGTTTCTTTTGATTTGAGTTTTCAGTCCAGTCTCATAATTATTGGTAGAGAACACATATACTTGTTCTAATTCCTTTTGAATCTGTCTTCCATTACTTTCATTTGGGCTGGTCATCAAGATAAGTGGTATTTCACCGTGCTTTCTGCGTTAGAACTGAGGTTGCCCTGCCCCTGTCCCAACATGATCACCATATTCCATTGTTCTCAGACCCACCTTTATTTAGATCATTAAATATTCAGGGAACAGACTGGAAACTGAATCTTTCACAATGAAGGTGAGTGCCCTAGACATTTGAGTAAAAAAAGTTAACACCCTTCTGCTCTACAAACCTATGGAATAGTTTGTTTTTATAAAGAACAATGGAAAGGCAGAGACATTACTTTAGTAAAGATCTCTCTTACTCCTGTGATTTCTGGACCATTAAGCAAGATTCTTCTCTGGCCTTCCCTTCAAAAAGGACTTTCCCCACTGAACACCTGAGGTGTCCAAGCAAGAACTGCTCCAATTAGCTCTCTTGTGAAGACAGGCTGTGAGAGAGTTAGGATTGTTCAGACTGGAGAAAAAAAAGGCTTCAAGTAGACCTTGTTGCAGCTTTTCAGTACCTAAAGGGGGCCTACAAGAAAGCTGAAGAGGGACTTTTTACAAGAGAATGCAGTGATAGGACAAGGGGGAGTGGCTTAAAACTGGAAGAGAGTAGTTTTTGATTAGCTGTTAGGGAGAAATGCTTTACTGTGAGGGTTGTGAGGTACTGGAAGAGGTTGCCCAGAGAAATAGTGGATGCCGCATCCTTAGAAATATTTAAGGCCAGGCAAGATGGGGCTCTGGGCACTCAGGTCAGGTGGGAACTGTTTCTTTCTATGGCAGGGGGATTGGAACCAGATGATCTTTAAGGTCCCTTCCCACCCAAACTATTCCAAATGATTCAATGTGGTCACCCTGAATACAACTTGAATTTGGTATTAAACCCCAGCATCCTATTGACATTTGCTTCTGGCCTGCCTTGGCAAGTGCCTTCTAAACTTTCTGTCCTCTCCAAATTGCACTCATATACTCTGTACACACACTATGGGGTACCATAGCACTACTCTCATTTACAGAGGCAGATTAAGTTAAGTCATACTCTGCAAGGTTTTGATGGTCTTTCAAAGGGAGAAATGATTTAAGAAAAGGAAGTCCTTTTATGACTGGCTGATCTTATGAAGGTGACCTCTGATGCAGCCTGCAGGCTTCTTTAGTGTCAAATATAACTGAAATCATACTGCAATTTTGCTTAATATGAGGAATCCTTTGGTCTCATTCTGTTTTGGGAATGTATAATCTGTGGGAAAACTGCCATATTGTCAGATTAGATGTAGACTGACCCCAGATTCACTAAACACTAGATCTTACAGAGTGAGCACATAAAATCAAGCTCTTCAGGAAATGTTTTCAGATATTTTTCTGTGTATGATCAGCTGAAAGCATATTCCTTAATTAATTTTAATACTTTTTAATGTAAGTATTTATCCAGGAACATAACATTATCAGTGAACAATGAAAAATAGACTTTATTTAGACATTTCAGTAATTTATTTTTCACCTCAATCTAGCAAGACAAGAACAATAAAATAGAATTTTTAAATTACCTGTGTAAGATTTCAAACATACAATTGATTAAACAAAAATAAATGTCAAGTAACTGAATTATTTCTTTTATGGACATGATTTAGGAGTGATGTCATCTGTGTTCCTACTAATGCAAAGCAAGGTCTTGCTTCACACAGAAGGAACAGAGTGTTTTCATAGAAATAAATGAATTATGTGTTCAATGAAACAGCTTCACTTGTTCTGTGAAATTTGAAAAAAATTCAGGACTAAATGCAGGTCTTGATGCTCACTTTTAGTGGATCTGAAATGACGTGTGTTATTCTTGTTCCTTATAACTAAAAAATTAAAATCAAGTCTGCTGGATAAGAACTCTGTTTTTAGTCCAGTGGTATTTTATTTTAGCAAAGTGAATATCAGGTATTACAAAAAAAGCTTTTGATTATTCACTGAGATATTCAAACTCTCCCTCAGAAGTAAAGTTAACTCTTTGACATTGGTTTAATTTTCTTATAGGATTAAGTGATAATTAATTATAATATTTGACCTTTCAATTTTCTACATAATGGTGTAAAGTAATCTGCTCTACATCATGAGGCCACAAAATAATTAATTTCTAATATATGGATGTGCATAGCAAGTTTGCTTCTCTCTGCTGAAGTAAATAATTTTGAATTATGCTTAGAGTGATCCCTTCTCCCTCATAACTTAGAAAGTCTTTCTTGAATCTTGATTCAAGGGATACTTTCTTGTCATCCCACATGAAAGTTTTTTGTGTGTGTGTCTGTAGTTCCTTAGATGTTAAAGACATGAGGCAAATAAGACAATGTCAGACAAGGGCAATTTATCTCTTCTTGGTCTCTTTCTAGTCCCCGTCTTTATTAAGGCTGTGGATTGATTTCTTTCATTATTCTTTCTCTTATGTAGGACTCTTATTCATGGGCATAAGGGTGAGGGGGGTTGTGGAGGTTCATTTCTGTTTGACAACACTGAAGATTTCTCTGATTAGGGAAGTAATGTAAGGTTTGAAGTTTCTTAGTTCTCTTCATGTGGTGTAACCGTAGTTTCTACTAATTTTCATAGGATGATTTTAAAACACAAATATTAATCTAAATAAATTGAGGACAGCTCCACTATGTATTTATGTGTAAGGTTAATTCAGCATTGCTTGAATTATTTTCTTTCTTCTTGCAGTGAAAATTACTTAATTTAGAGCAGGGAAAACAGTTCAGTTATTTCATATGCTGGCCATAACTATCTGAGTTCTTAATTGCCAGAGAGAGCTAAAGTAATAAAATTAGTGATACCTAAATGGACTTCCATAAACACTGAAACAGTATTTATTTATTTCACCATGAACACTTATTAAATTAAAAGCAGTTCCAATTTTTCCAAAGGATTCTTCATGATTTTCTTTTTGTTCAGCCAATATTTCAAAGGGATGTGGTAGAGTTTAGCCTTACATTTGCTTAAGTAAAATGTATTTGTCAATATGACATCTGCAAGACTGTATTTTTAGAATACATCCTAAACTACCTAATTTTAAGTTAAACAGTTTTTTCTAAATATTGAAATAATTCATAATTCTCTTTTGAAACACTGATGTTTAGGCTAAGGGGTGTGAAGTGCTACAATTTTTTTAAGGTTAGGGAAACACAGCTTAGATATTGCACTGATGCAGTCTTAATTCAATATTAGGTTTGGGAATGTGTTTGTGCCAAATAATAATCAGCTGCCCAGCTAATTGTCACTATTCAAATCTAGGAGCATACTAAATGCAGGCAAATTAAATAATGCACTAATTTTTTTCACAATACAAAAGACATAAGGAGAAAGTTCAGTGTTTTAGAAGAAAAATGGAAGGTGCGGGTGTGAAGGAAGGCTACTTCCCTAGTGTTGGAATTAACACTGCAGGCATCCTTTTGTCCTAGCACAGTTAGATACAGCAAGGTTTCTTGTCAAGATCTGTCTTTCAAGATACTCTCATGCAGCCCATAACACTCCCAAAGACACCCACTGAAGTTCTGGCTGTAGGTATTAGGTAATGTAAACTGAACACTCTGCCAAATTAGGTGTTCATTGGAATGAATGGACAAAATGCAATCTGTGTTTTAACTGGGCCATACTATATCCACAATTATGTAAAATTAATTCCACCAACTACTTTCTATCACAAACGGACCAAAATATACAGGGACAGTTAGCTATCATAGAGTAGATAGGCTTCAGGGCAGAACCTTTTCTGCACAAAAGAATATTAGTAATGTACAACTTTCTGAGGGAAAAAAAAATTTTCTTTTTCCACAAATGGCATCATAATGTGCATTATACTGAGTGATTTGGGGTTTTGTTTGTTTACTTGGTTTTAGGAGGTTTCTTTTTTTTTTTACTTTCTTCTTAAACAATGATTCTTCTGTGGAAGGTACTGTTATAAAAAGAACTTAAAGCAGGCTCTAAAATGGATTTCATATCTTAATATATAATAACATACTGAATAAATATTTTACTCCTAATGATAATTAGAAAATGGTAATTGAAAGTAAATTTAAGGAGTGATCATGATTTCTCAACATTGTTTGGAAGGATTTATTCTTTTAAATATATTTCATTCCTAGGTAACTTCCTAATGATATATTGACACACTCTGAGCTATATAATTTGAATTCTAATGTAAAATAATTTTGATTATACTGACTGAGGTGCAGCAAAAGCTTCTTTTGGAGAAAAATCATGAATAGAATGCTAGACAGCCCCGTACTGTCATTAAAGATATAAATGGCTTCGTAATAAGGTTCATATTTAATGAATTCCCAGAAATTTCATCATGGGACAATTGAAATAAGAGGTATTAATTTTTATCTACCAATGAATCAGATTTATTAAATATGTGTATGATATTTTTTTCCAGTTGATATTTTCACAGTTTTCATATTCAGTGTAGTAGTGTAACTGTAAAGATTGAAATGCCTTTTTTACATATTCAATCACAGGACAAAAAGCTCCTTTATAATTCAGATCTTTTTCCCTCTGATTAGATTTTTTATAGCCTATTTTCTTTATATAATAGTTGTTGCCCCAAAAGGGTTAGGTAAATTGTTCGTCAGAGTGTAGTGTTATTATCTTAATGTATCAACTTTAAATAAAAGTTGCTACAACAAGGTATTCTACAATATTTTTATGGGAGTTTCCTAGATAACTAGTCACAAGATGTTATGAGTAGTCTCAGTTTTGTGAGACTTACAGAATTTATTAAAACCTCTATCAAAACTTGCTACTAGAAAATAGTAGTTTTATATTAAATGCAAAGTGGAAAGTCAGTGAGAAGTGGAAAGAGAGCCAACATGCAGTATGGAGCAAATTCAGAAACACTATGTTTTTTTGTAATACTCCTTCTATAATTGTGTCCTCTTGTAATACCTTTGCCTTCTGTCCGTAGAAGAGGGCTTAGAACTAAATGGTGTTTAAGGTCCCATCCAACCCAAACCATTCTGTAATTCACTGGGTTGTATTCTAACTTGATTTCTCTGATTGCAGCAATTATACCTTTGGCCCAGTCAAAAGTGGCTGTTACTAGATAGGTATCAGTTAGACTACACTGAGCTGGATTATTGCAACAGAAATGCCACAAACCAGACATACAGATAGAGAGGTCAGGAAGTATTCATGAATTAGGAATGTTTGATTTATTTTTTTCTTTTTGACACTGCAAAACTCTACTTAGAGAACTAGGACTAGTGCAGTAAAAACACTTTTTTGTCTAAGAGGAATTATTTTCTTTCCTATGTATATGAACAGGGTTTGCTTGTAAGCTAAATACATCCAGAATATGTTTGGGCTTCATCGTACATGTAGAACGTGCTAGATTTAATAAAGTGGTTATAGTTTAAGAATATTTTTACTGTAAAGCTTATACATAAAACTGGTATGTCTAGTCTCTATGCAGAATCAGAGAAGAGTTGATTTTTTGATATTTAGGTATCAATATATACGTTATATTACGTATATACATATATATACGTTCTTACAAGATTAAATCTTTGCTTTTTACAAATAAAGCAACAGTTCAGAACAGTGATATAATGCATACACAATTTGCCTTTAAAAAGAAAAGTTTCTCTTAAAAACAGGTTCAACTACATGTACAAAACTGCACTGAGAGGGAAAGGTGGTGTTCTTTTGGGGATATAACATGAATTATTCTGACTCACTTTTCAGAAAACACTATAGGAACAGAGAATTGTAGAAGAGGCATCACATGTCAAAGAGAAGCTTCTTCAGGCCTGTGAAGTTTCAGACTGATACACGCTATCTTTAAAGCAGGCACCTAATTGTAGGGTGATGTAAACCACTACAAAGGTCTGACGTGCCTGGGCAAAGGGCCATTAACACTATGTGTGTTGTGGGGTTCCCAGGGTGCAGCAGATGAACTTAAAAGCTTAGCAGTAAAATAATTAAACTGCCAGCTACAAGGAAGTGAGTTATGAAAAAGAGATAGGATTTAATAGCCCCATGAGAAATGTAAGAAAGTTGCTAAATCATCCAAGATATTTTAGCAAGTTGGCAGATGACTTGCCCAAAGGCAGAGGCCATTGCTGTGTAGTAGGCCTGGTGCAAGATTAAAGAACTTGCAAACATGCTGTCTGCAGGAAGAGTGAAAAGAAGGAGGTTCACTGAACAGTTTAAACCAGGACTTCAATTGTCTAGACTTTTTCTGATCAATGTCTGTGTAAGCTGTCCCAGGGACAGTAAATGATTTGATCTCCTGAAGTGAGGTGCATAGAAATTTCATCTATTTTTATGATTTATTGTTTACCTTTGCTAACTTTACATTTGGATGGATATATTTTTATTTATACATTTCTAGTTTATACTAGTGCAGTGTAAAACAAAATTGTATCAGCTCTGACTCAGTTCTGGGAAAACCTGCCAACATGTTCTGGCCATGGACAGGAGTACAAAACAAGCAAAATTACCAAAGGAGGTGGATCCATAACAACTACTTTTCAGACCTTGTATTTTCTATGTACAAAGGTGCTTCAAAATCAAATGTTCAGAACTCATGGGTAATATTAAAATATAGTGTTTCTTATCAGACTGTCTTCTGATATCATATGCCTGTCTGGGAAAAAAAAGGCAGATAGAATTCACCAGGATTTATTTATGTACATTGACAAACAGTGATGTTTCCACACCACACTGTAGCAGGCTGAGTTATAACATTCTGTGAAGCGTGTAATTAATTTGATATCAAAATACTTCTAAGCTTAACAGAACTAAAAATCAAATTTTGAACTTCAGTAGGGAGCTTAAAAAATTAACAAACTGATTGGCACAATTGTGTACAGTGGATCTAGAAAAACCATGTCATAATGTATATTACAGTTTCTACAAACCTGTTTACTAAAGGTCCCTTTAACATTTAAATTTATTGTTAAATTAGAAAGGCATGATTACTATCTGATATTTTTCCTTAAACCCGTTTCATTATAAAATATCTGTCATTTATTTGAAATAAAATTTCCTACCACAATAACACCAAAATAGTTAGTATACTAATAAATCAGATTAAAAGAAGCACGGAATTTTTGTTTCTTGAAGATTCTTTTTAGAGATTAGTGCTAATTTAACCAGAACTTCTGTATATAAATTATTTCTGAATTTCCTAAATGTGTGGAGTATTGTTTGCATAGAAACCTTTGCTATAATATTAATCCAAATTAGTATTTTCTGGTTGTTCCTACAGCTTATGAAGAAGTTTTCTTTTTATAACTCTGTTCCCTCCAGCAATTATATTTTCTTCCTCTATTTTTTCCCTTTAAACCTAAGCTTCACATGTTCTAAATAGTTCTTGAACTGATTATCATTTTTATATCCAAAACTAAATTCTTTAACTGAAAACATTATTTGAGCATAGGTGAAAACCTGAACACTTTCATATTTCTCCTGAATAATAGAATAAATGTAGAGTTACCAGATGGCTTTTGATTGCACTGACATGCAAACAATTTTATGACATATCACCAGCAGAACAAAATCTATTTGTGTGACGAAAGGATAGGTGTGGGGAAAAGTGTTCTTGTTCACGTTAAAGAGTACCTTGAAATTTTAATTCAGTTGTATATCCTATCATCCAGAAAACTTGGACTTCTCTTTTGAAATATTACTTGTTGGGCTATTTGACAGGTTTCTCCAGGAATGAAATTTAGCCTCTAGTGCTTGATGTTGACAGTGCTATGGTTCATCAGATGTACTAACTAAAGTATTGCTTGGGCTTTGTCTTGTTCAGGCAACTTCACTTCCCTTTTCCAGAGGGTTTCCAAACCTTATGCTTATGCTATCTGAAACATCCCTTGGACCTTTAAAAGAAATTTGTGTGCAAGTACAATAGCAGTCAGTTATCTCACTGGAAGGTGTTTTGTTTGTTGTTTTTTTTCTTTTTTTAAAGATCTGGCAAGATCAGGAGGGGATGAAAAGTATTTTAAACTGCAGTTAAGCCAACTATTTGTTTTATTCCACTGGGTTTAGCTAGTTTATATGGCCCTGGAATAGGTCAGGAATGTTACATGCAAAACCATATTTAACAAACAAGTGTTACTTTTTCTAGGAATGCCTTTTAAAGCCGTAGAGAATGTTATATTCAGTGTGATTGTTTCAGCTGCACTTACTTCCTTTGCCCTTTGACTGACTACTACTTTTAGACACACTAGTCAAAAAAACCCCTTTTACTTCTGAGAACTGATGGATGCCAACTGCATTTGTCTTCCACACCAACTGACAAAGTGAGGAAATTATTCTTTTTATTGCCTTGTTTTCATTTCTGCAGGGTAAGTTCTAACTGCAGATTTTTAAGCTTGCATTGAGTTTTGTGCTAAGCTAAGGGATCTCACCTGGGTCTTATTTCTAGATGATATGTAGGTGCTGATAACCACTGGCCAAACTTATCAAGGCATGATTCTGTCTCTGAAACATAAAATAAACTATTTGTATAGTGTAAAAAATTGTTATTCCCTTGTGAGATCCTCAGTGGGGCAATATTCTTTTGTTACCCTGTCCTTTATTTTCTTTTGTACCTTTCAAATTCTGTGTGTAAACTGTATGCAGCATCTACAATGTTAATATTGAATTTCTAGTTCATCTTGTGGTGACCTGGGATTTCACTCCAGGACAGGAAAAATTATTGGTTTATTTTGTAATCTGGGAGAAAAACTGGTGGCAGTCTACTGTATCAACTATCTATATGGTAAGAGCTTTGGGCTTGCTTGATACTGTTCCTTTTGTTCACAATAATGTTTGAAAGGCAGGCAAATGTGGCATAAAAACATTCTAAAAATAATTTTTGAAAAATAGTGGGAGGAGCTGAGAAGGAAGAAAACCATTTTTCATAACCATTTAATAGAAAAAAATTGAGTGTACTAATATATAAAAATAAGCTTAAGGAGTTTAAATTCTATATAAACATTAGTTGTAAAAAGAATTAGCAAACTTTTTTCTTATTATATACCAATAAAAAGATATTTTTTATTGTTCCCTGAACCTTTTAGATGATGCATTGCCATCAGGATTAATTTAAAATATATAATGTGGCATCACACTATTTATAGAAAATTTTCTCCAGCAGCAGAAGTTTACATGGGATCCACTGGGGACAAGGTCCAAATGCTTTCTTTATATGGTCTTGGTTCATTACCATATAATTGATGAAGGGGCTTATATTTCTAGATATTAATATAAAGACTTGTACCTTAAAAAAAAGTGGTTTTTTTTTTTTTTTTGCTTGACTTCCTCAATTCCAAATTCTTTGTCCACTCTCTCATGGTCTGGCACTGCTGCACTCTCTTTACCCTTATCCAATGCTTGGGTTAGAAACTGTGCAATAATTCTCAGAAATTAAACTGGCTCAGTTTTTCTCATCTTGCATGCACAGTCTGGCAGAGCTTTTGCCTCCCGATCTGTCCAGTTGCTTCCTGGTGTATCTTTTTACAAATACCAGAAAAAAGTTTTTAATCCTTGTCTTTGCACAAGTCTTTCAGAGTCTTTTTCCCTCTCCCATATTCCCACCCTATCCCCTCTCAATTATATTGTTATTATGTCTCAGTTTTGTTCAGTCTTGAATCCTCTGGAGTCTAATGCTGGAATATGTTTCTGATATAAAGATAATGTACTGGTCTAGCACATAATTATCCTATCGTCAGTCTATTCCATACTTTGAAGTTCTCTGGCATTCATTTAGAAAACTAATGAGAAAAAATAATAACAAAATTATTAAATATTATCAGTGAAAGGATTTTCACTCAGATAACAAATGTTGCTAGTGCCTAGGATAATAAACATGCTTTGATTGGCCCATTATCTTTATTCAAGTGATTCCTGGAAGAGAAGCATAACAGCATGGTTTTCATGGAGTTGAGAACCAAGGTCAATCCATTACTTTTGTAAATGCAGACAGAACTATTTAACAGAGGAAATTTTTGCACTGATAGATATTAAATAAGCATGCACAATTTTTAAAAATTGTTTTTGCAAATACATAAACATCTCTGTCTTTCATGTTGTGAAAATGATACCCAAAGTATGTGTATTGTGATATTAACTGAAACTGTTGTGTAATCCAAATGCCCTTCTGTCTGGTGTAGTCCAATTCCTACCCTCTGATAAAACATGAAGCACTTCAGAAAATAACTTCCTCTCTCATAGCACACTTAGTGCTTCAGTTTCATGTGATGCTGTCCAATTCTCAAAAAATATCTTGTACCTGGAGACTAAAGTATACAAATTCATATCAATATATCAATGTAAGGAGAAAGACATGATAAACCTGTTCACCTGTACTGTAGTCAATAATTCATTTATGATGAACATCACTCCAAACTGCATCGAATATAGGTCACTTAAAAAAGCCTCTCTTGAGAAATGCTTTTGAATATTTCAGTGATGATGACTAAGCCGTATTTATGACAAAGGAGAATTTAAACCTGAAATTTTAAACAGAGTTCAGGAGCAGGTGTATACAGGCTGTCTGTGATTTAGTAGCTGCACATTTTAAAAGTGTCTGTAAATTACTGCTAGGTCTGCCAAACTGTATTCTGATGGATAAAGGATTTCTTCTCCCCAGTACTGTGTGCACTTGCAGAAACTTGTTTAGGCTAATACTTGTTTTTACTTTGAAGATAATAATAGAATAATATTTTAGAAAACATTGTGGTCATGCAGTAATGAGAAAACAAGAAAGCCATATCTATCTGTATTAGCTCATAGAATATTGTGCATATGGAAATATGCAAGTGAAAAAGGATTCCTTACGAATAGAGAGGAAACATGTGGAGAATACTTTGTGGTTCAGGCAAATCTTACAATAACTTTTCCACTCAGATGCAAGCCATGCTAATGGACCAGTAAGACAAGTGAAATGACATTTTTCCGATATTGGGCTCAATTACCTCATTATAACCAGTGTATGTCTAAAGACACATTGATAAATATTCTGCATGAGAAATTAATCAGGAGTACAACAGAGGTAATATTTTCTTGAAAGATAGTGTCATTTTTAGCTGATACTCTATGATTTAACATACCATTTCAAACTTTCTCTTGGAATATTTTTTATGTTGCTCTTTCTCTTCATCTTTTTTCCTTTTTTTCCACTCACTTTAAAATATGTGTTTAAATTTTTTCGGTACTGTGCAGAGAGGATACAAAGACATGATGCATGTCCCTCCTTGTGTGTTTTAACTGGAGGCAAGCATGTTTCCTAGCCTCTTAATTGAGTTTAGTATGCCAATGAGGACACACCTGCACTAGATACAGGTAAAATGAATTAAGAAAGAACTGTTAGATTGCACTTCACAGAATTTTTGAAGAGTATCATCTTTAATGCTGTCTCATCATCTCTTGCTAAGTAGAATGAAGTCATAATTAGTGCTGTATGTAGCTGTGCCAATGTGAGATGAGTAAAATGGGACAATCAGTGAGACACCTGATAGAATAAGTCATTCCTAAACCATAAGAAAAGGGAGTAGAGGCTTCCTTTCTTATGCAGAGACTTGGGTAAAATTTATGTGCTACGGGGGAAGTGATACTGGATAGTGGTGGAAGTAGTATGGAAAAATAGCTGGTCAAAGCAAATATGTAACACTCATTTTCCAGTTCTTCTATTTATTGTTAATCCTCCACTTTTTTTAGGCTGAGTTGCTTCTGGTGGTGTGATGGTGGCAGAAGGGGCTAAGCACAGTGTTTACCTTCTTATAGACAGTTTGGTTTCCTCTGTTTGCCACTGACTGCAAATCTCTCCAAAGACTGAGCAAAGTGTTTTTCTTGCCCTCCCCTCACTAGGGAGAGATGAGAATATATGTAGTATTGCTCAGAGTTTCATTAGACAGTGTCATCAGATGTGTTTACTTGTACAGTAGAACTATAACACCGTGGCAGTTAAAGGGAGCTGGAGAGTCCACCAGGTTAAGTGGAAATGGACTGGATATTGTAGGAACTGTAGTATCTATCAGCACTTCCTCTGTGATTCTGATTCTGTATTTTCCCTTTTTTGCTTCCAAGAAAACAAAAGTTGTTATAAAGCAAAGAGAAAAGGTAGGCAGAAATTATACTACTAGTAGAGGATGCTTGAATATATGTTTAACTTGCTTTCTTTTGTTGTTACTGTGAAATAAATAGGGAAACAATAGTTCAAGGATTTTCTGCATTAAGATTTACAGTTTGTGGTAAGTTTTTTAGAGCAGCCAGATTAAGAACTGAAGTTCACCCAGGGAACAGAATCATTTTCCCACCCCTGTACTTGAACTAGAGATGGAAAAGAAGCTTTCCATTACTTTTTTATACCTTTGTTTTAGGTTAATTCTATTCATGGTGTAACCTAATTTGCATGAAGAACAGTTTTCCCTGAATCTATCAGTTGCATGGGAAAATGGATATTATTCATTCGAGTGCAGCTTAAACCTCCTGAGACTGAAAAATGTTTCTGTGCAACAAATAATACTTAACATGAGCACTTGAAGTCAGTGGGAATTGGGATTACTATGCTCCATTTAGAATGTGAATAGTGTTTCACAGGACTAGGACCTCATTTCATTTGTATCTACCAGAAGAAAGAAAAATAGTTTGTAAAACTTCACCTGTTATAGTCTGACAGAGCTCTATTGAGCTTTTGAAATTTTTCATTCGGGGGGAGGAGAGCAGTTATTAAAAATGAAACTCTTTTTTAATTAAAGAAGTCCTTTTCTATCCAAATCCATGCTCTGTATTTTACTTATTTGTTAGAACAGATATTGAGATTGCTTCTCAGTATCTATTTGAAAGTGTTTTGTATTTGAAGAAATGTTAGGCCATGGGTTTTTTTCTGACTTAAATTAAGTCAGATAAAAAGTGCAGTTAAAAGAGACTTTTAAAAAAGGATAAAATTTGAGTTTTCTCTTTTAGTGTACTAATTCTCACTACTTATTTGAGCTTTCTTTGGATAAATAAATCAGTTTATATCAGGCTTTAGAATCTAAATTATTCCTGTACCAAATAAAGTAAACTTTGACTAAAAAAAAAAAAAATTAAACCAGAAGTAACTGTTGCTGTTGCTCATCTAACTGGAGTGAGAAGTTTATCTTTTTACATGTCCTGAAGCATTATATTAGTGACAATATTTTTATTTTTACAATAGCAATTAAAGGCAGTTTGTAATCAGATCTGAACTTTATTAAAGAAATCAGTGGGAATACTAACCAGTAGTATTGTAGCATGGTACACAGTCCTTGCTCATGATGAATTATTATGTCTCCTGGTAATATATAATTCAGTGAAACTGTTTGTGGCTATAAGTATCCAAATCTGAGCTTAAGTGAAATTGTGATGAGAAGAGGGTGTGATCTCCCAAACCTTGTCACATGATGTATTGATTACTCACAGATATTCATACTGAGGGGGGCAGTTTGCAGCTGTGCCACACAATTTATTTTTCTCTTGGCTTTGGGGTATTTAGAGGAAAAAGTCAAAGTACAAAGAACCAACTGGAAACTACAACAATTTTCAGCACTGTTATAAGGAGAAGGGAAAGTACAACTTTCTTAGTCTCTGTTCTTATTGTGTGTTGTCCTCTTACTCCTTGTCCATATAAACTAAAGCTACAATATATTAATATGACAATTTCTGAAATCTGTATCAAAAACTGAGGGAAAAAAGAACATTAATTGTATATGTATACACTGGTGTTTCTGCACGCTAATGTATTTTCCCTTAAAAATGTGGTAAGAGAAATAAAAATAAGCAACTGAAGCATCTTTCTCAGTGAAAGAGCTGTCAATATCATAATTGGATATTTCATACTCACTCTTTATATGGCTGCTGAGGCTTGTTTGTGTCACATTACACCAGTTATATGTGTGCTTTATTCAGAACTGTTTGTATGCTGCTCAAAGGGAATAACTTTTATTCTGTTTTCTGGTTGTGTGTCTCACCTTTTAGCAAATCTGAATATAGTATCTCTCCAGAAATAAACTTTTTTTTTTTTTTTTTTTAAATAACCAATGAGAATCCATGTACACTAGGTTTTATTCACATACATGTTAGGATCACAGACAGTGTTTAGGTAAGATTTTGCTTTCTTTGGTAATATTGCTCAGCCAAAATGACAAAAGCTGATGTAAAAACCTACTTAAGCTTCTTTAATATTTTTACATAATTGTTAAAAAAAACTCACTGCAAAACCCAATAGAAATGCAAACAAATAACAGATACCTTTTTCAATTATAAATCACCATATGTACTTTGATTTAAAAGTGATGATATACTGAATAAACACTTTTGTCAGGGGAATACAGGGCAATATAAACACGAAATTTTCTTCAAATCTGCTAATTCTAAATTCTACTAAAAGGTATGTGAACACCTCCAGTGAGAACATATTATTCTGCAAGGGCAACAGCTATGGTAAAGTGCAATGGACTATATTTTTTAAAAATCACATTATTTGTAGTACAAGAAACATCTTGATTCAATCTCTGCAAATATAATTCTAAAATAAAGGTTAAATCCAATTAAATGAAGTAAGACACTTGCCTGTATATAGTAAGTGTACAGTTACCCTCCCTGTTCACAAAACATTTTTGTTACCAAATTTCATCTGAACATTGAAAATAAGCAAATGTATTTCACCAAGACATTTGCAAGAATTCCAGCTTTGGAATAAAAACAATCAGAAAATCTCTGAAAAAAAGCCTTATGGCTGTAAGATATGTAAAATGTTTAGAGCAATGAAAATTTTAACAATATATATTGAAATAAAAACATATGGCTTTGGTCTTTCTCAAGAGAAAGAAATAAAATATAGTCAAACCTGTGATATTTCTCATTTATACTTTTCAAAATGAAATATGGGTGAATTGAACTAACAATTCTAAAAAAGTCCACTAAGTATTTGTTGCTGCTTCTCTTATGTAATATTTCCCTAATCATTAATTTCTGTATGTTTTAGTTTGTTGCCAATATTCCTGGTCTGTACTATATCACACAGCACTATTATATGCTGTACTTTCCCAGGCATCCTAGAAAAGGACCTTGGTATGCTGAAAGGTCCTTTTCTAGGATTTGACCCATGACTGATGGAGTGGCAGAGATGAGTTGGAACCAGTTACATGTTGGTGTGCGAATATCCAAGACACAATGTAGTACTTCCCATATATTTCAAGCCAGATTCACTTAAAAATATATTTATTTGAATATGTTTAATCACTGAGGGAGACAATGAATTTTAAAGCTTTTTTCATGTTTATGGACCTTGCCAAAGTAGGACCATTGTCATTTACATTAGTAAATTAAGTGTAGGTGTTAATACCACCCAGAAGTACAGAATGGAGAGTCTTCTGTGAACTTCAGTAGATGTTGAATTTGATCCCATTATACTCAAATCATTGCAGTAATATAAACAAAGCAAGAAAATATATTCCCATGAATTGGGGAGTTTATTATTATCCTCATTAACAGAAAAGGACAGTAACTGGGAGTAGTATTTGCTGTGTTCAGTAAGGTAAACCCCTGCTAGTGTAGTCAATGAGGATAAGGTCAGAGTAAATTAGCCTAAGGATTTGCAAGTCTTAGCTAGCATAGATGCATGTGGTGATATATTGCCATTTTTGTAAAACAACAAAAAAATACTCTATTAACAAGGATAACAACTATGCTGCAGTGTTTAAACCACTTTTAAGAAATTGTGTGAAATATTGTTTCTTAAAGGATACCATACAAATAAAAAGAAATCATGCCTTTTATCTGTATTTTTGGGTGAACTGCAGGTCATTAGGAGTAACACCATCTTCACAGTTAATCTTCATTTTGCTTATCACATTGAGGTATTTTGGAATATTATTGTTTCAAAGAGAAATGTTAGTGGGTTTGGCTAGGAGACCTGGATCCTTCCTTCAATGAATGCTTGATTTAAATTTATTTTAAAAAATAAAAATAAAAATTATATATATATATTTGATCTTTATGTTCCCCCAAAAATAATTTAACTAGGTTTTAAAATTAAGGCATAGCTATATTCCCCTGTTTCCCCTAATGATTTTATGTTTCCTGGAAAGAAGATAGGTGTAAGCAAAGAGATTATGTCCCAGACTTTGTAACAGTGAGAACACTCTTGATGTTTAGAAGTGTCAATATATGTCTCCTTGGGCAGGAGAGGATTGTGGTAATCCAGGGCATTGTATGTCGAGCAATTTAATAGACAGATGAAAAGGGTGGTGTTTGTGCAACTCTTCATCCTTAATCCCAAATCCTAAAGGCAGAACACATGAAGAGTTTAGATACCTTCATGCTTAAAAATTATCTGTGTTCAGACTGTGGCTAGACACAGTCACTGAAGTCACTACAAGACACTATTAATAGCAATTTAGGTCACAAATATCAAACTGCATTTTAAACATTATGTTTACTTTACAGGTGAGTAAGTGAAATCCATTTGGTCCTCTTCTGTCTCTTTATTTTATTCTCTCTTGGAGGAATTTAAAATATCTTAGGTGCAAAATAATGACTTATACAAGCTAAGTGTACATGAGAAATTGGAAATGTTAAGGAATGTGATAAAGTCAATGGGAATGATGAATCAAAACATTACCTGAGCATGCAGATACATCTGTATAATCTGTTTTTTTAATTCCAGAAGATTATAACTGTGACAGACAGTCTTCCAATACTTGGATTACTTTTAAAGTGTCATTTCATGTTTCCTCTTGTAGATGGGAATTTTTTTTTTTGGTTGTTGATATATTTCCATTTTTTACTGTGGATTAGTCATGGTTTTGGCTGAGATGGAATTAATTTTCTACCTAGGAACTGATATAATGTTGAATTTTGGATTTAGGGTGAGAATAATGTCGATAGCACACTCATGTTTTAGTTGTTCCTGAGCAGTGCTTATGCTAAGTCAGCCCCTCACACCACCCCAATAATGAGGAGGGTGGAGAAGCACAAGGAGTGGGGAAGGGACACAGCCAAGGACAGCTGACCACAACTAATGAAAGGGATATCCCCTGCTTTATCATGTCATGTTGAACAGTAAAACTGGGGAAATTTGGACAGAGGATGGCAACTCATTGCTCAAGGCTTGGTTCAGCATTGGTCAGTGATTGGTCAGCACCTGCACTGTGTATCACTTGTTTTGTATATTATTTTATCATTTTTCTTATTATTTTCCTTCCCTTTTCTGTCCTATTAAACTCTTATATCTCAACCTTTATTTCTGATCCTTTCTCCATCCCACTGGGAGACTGTGAGTGAGTGGCTGTGTGATGTTTAGCTGCCTGACAGTTAAACCACTAAACTGGTACCTTAAGATACATTTCTGTAATCCTGTATGTAATGAGGGAAAACTGGAAAAAGAAAGATAACCTTAGCTTTGACACTTACTGTTTTTAGACTCACTTTTGTGGGTTTTACTCACAAATTAATGCAGAAAGTTGTGTTTGACCATTTTTTGCAGGAGTAGAGTGGAAACCTTTTCTCATTCTAGTGTAACATCATCAGATTTTTTGTCTTTTCAAGGAGGAGTGCAAAATTATGTCTAAATAACAGAAACTACAGTCCTCTGTGATATGTCAAACCAATGAAAAATATTGAAGTAGTAAAAGTTGCTTGTTACTTTTTAAGATGGCATTCTGCTGCAATATCAGATATACTTGAAGTTGGAGACTGTGCCTCAGAAAAACATAGTTTTGTACATTCAGGGAATGCTTTTTTGGCCTGGTAGCAGCTGCTCCTCTGTTTCTACCAAGTTCTACTGGAGGACTAGCTGTAGTCAGCTTGTGATCCATTGGGGCATAAACAATCTTCATAGCAGATTAGCTATTGTAGTTCACTGACCACAACTGTCACCCAGAGGAAATTGTTTAACACAGTGTAAATATTTGGTGTGTTCCCCATAAAGCTGGATGATTCTTTATTTTGGTAAATAAGCTTAGTTTGCATGCAGAGTAAAGTAGTTGCAAAAAAAGTTTGCACGCAGTGGTGAGGGTAGTTGGACTCCTGTCAGACATGTTTGAAACCATACTTTGAAAGGCATTCTGGGAATTTGGAATTTAGAGCTACACTGCAAATGTAGTGCATGTATCTATCTGAAAAACTTTCATACCATGGTCTTAGGGCTATCTTTTATTCTTTTTCCTGAGATTTAAGAAGTTCCATTCCGATATAGGGACACTGGATCAAACACATCTGCTAAGCATATTTAGATGTTTTCACCTCCTTTAGAATCTGAAAAAAACCTCACTTACTTCATTCCATATGTCTATTGTTACTCTAATGCTTCCTGGGTAACCACAGGAATTGAGTAAAGAGAATCAGACAAACTCAAGAATAGCTGCAGCAATTCTGGTCTCATTTTGAAATGATTTTGCAATTGAATAAGTCATTCAGCACAATTGGTTTCCTACTTCTGTGAGGCACTGTGATGTTGTTGTTTTTATGTGTGTTTGGATGGTTCATGCCATGCTGGAGTGTTCAGAGGAGTGACTGGAGCTGTGATAGAGAGAGAGAGCCCTGAAGTATTGGCACGGCTAACATCATAGTGCCCTTTCTAGATCACGCTCTTCAAGATAATTGCAAGCCACAGACACTTTGGAGTTGATGGTGCTGGTCTAAAGCTATTCATGTCTTGTCATCATTCTTGCTTCTCTGAGGAGAGCTGACATGCCTACACTGTTTCCTTAAAGCAGAAGGCTCCAAGTAGGGATTGCAGTCTGAGTGAACGGTTTGTGCAGTATTGTGCCCAACAGCACCTGGGCTAGAAGCCTCATGTCCTTCTGCTAGGCATGGGTGAGACAGTTTTTGCTCCTTTCAAAGCAAAAAAAGAAGCCATCCCTCTAGATCTTATTGTTTTGATTGCACAGTTGTCTAACTCTGGAAACAACATCCCTGTGCTCAAAAGACAACCTGAACTGTTTGGGTCTGTAGTCCCCACCCCATGCTTCGA
Organism: Rhipidura dahli; assembly: GCA_013399225.1. Taxonomy (NCBI): domain Eukaryota; kingdom Metazoa; phylum Chordata; class Aves; order Passeriformes; family Rhipiduridae; genus Rhipidura; species Rhipidura dahli. The sequence continues at coordinate 448,325 of VXAC01004098.1, forward strand.
ATGTGTTGCAACCAGGAAAACAAAGACCTCGATTTTCCTTGGCCAGTCATATATCAAGATTCATATTTAAAACTAAATTAGGGGTTTTTTTGTTTGTTTTCTTTTCCATTTTTAATTAACAGGTTACAGCTGGAAGAGGAGATAAAGGAAAATATTTCAGTTAGTATCTAATGGCCCTTTGTGCTCCCAGCTCAAAATAATTTTAAACCCCACATGCTGATTCCCTAAAAGTCATTAAAAGAGGAAGCAAAGACTAAATTAGTTGTTTCTTTAATGGAAGGGGAAAAAAGCCCAACAAAACCAAAAAACCCCAAACGAGAACCTATCCTTGTGGGAATTAAATCATTAAGCAGCAAACAAGACCAAAGACAGGGTTTTAGTATGAAGACTTATAATCTGACCTACTCAGTTTTTGTGAGAAGGTTCAGATAATTCTGTTGCAAATTAAACTTGTTGTTGTTTCTTTTTTTCCTGTCCTAACAAATTGTACTCTCTCTCTGTGTTACCGGGGAAACAGTTTACAACCCTCCTACTCTTCCTTGTCCTGTCATTCCCTTTGAAATAATTTGTTAGGAATCCCCAAAAAAATTTGTTCATTTATTCATTTCCCTTTGCTTCAATTTGAAGCCGTTCTTATATATTACCTTCAAGTTATTTCAGGGGGAAATTCCATGTCACAACTGTGATAGACTAATGCTTTCTGCTTCCAGATGAGTTAATTTCAATGCCATTTGCACTTGAAAAGTACTGTCTCCTCCCTTTCCCTGTATCTGGTATTTGTGTGGTTTTCTCTAGGGATGACTCAATGCAATAAGCCTCCCAGCAGGATAAAAAAATCCCTGGCAACTACACCTTCTTAATTTATAGAATTAAAAATAGAAGTGAGAATTGTATTAAATTCTTAAAGCAGCCTCTTTTTTCATGAACTCCTGAGTTTAGAAAGGTCTTTGTAATTAAAAAAAGTAACACTAGCAAGAACCATCAGCATGTACTTTAAAAGTTATTATTTTCCTAATCCTTGGAAAATTACCGCAGTTGTAATGTGGGTCTACCAATGTGTAACTTCTACTGTCTTCTGGGAAAAATAGATATAGGTATAATAGACTGTTTAGGAAGAACATATGAAAACATAAAAAATATTTTTAAATTCTTAGCAAGAATAGGGCATATTAATATTGTAGTATATTTTGATGTATTTGCACACATCGAGAGGTATTATAAAATAATAAACAGGTAAATATAAGACCTGAACTGATAAAACACTAGAACAGCATGAAAGCAGTGATTTTTTTTTGTTTTGTTTTTCAAAACTATCAAAATTCATATATTTGTAGTACAGAAAAATATGACTAATTTGTGCACCTAGTAACTTTAAGGGTTTTTTAAAATAATCTCCTGATGAATTATCTTTTAAAGTACAGGTAGAGGCCAAATGACCTGATTTCACATATGTTACAACTGTTATGTTGCTCTTCAGAGTTCAGGGAATTCAATTCCACCTGGAGGTAAACAATGCCAGTGGCAGATACTGTGGACCACATCCATCCTGTACGTAATTCTTTTGAAGTGTATGAATTATACCACAAGGAACCCAATGCCTTCAAGGTGTTTCTTAGTAAAATATATTTTAAGGGCAGCTTTGCTGGCACAACAAAAATGCTATGAAGTAAAATATGTATTGCATACACACATTAATCCTTACAGAGATATTATAGGAGGATTCTGTTTTCTTTGAAAAGAAAATACCACATCTTACCTTTACTGAGAACCATAGCTTTTTTCATTTTATGTCTTTGCTGACCTAGTAGAAAAATAGCATTAAGATATGGGAAGGTGATAAGTGGGGTAATATTGAATTAGAAAGTGTTACTACAGCATTGGTGACTGAAATAAGATGGATGTACTTGTGGTTTTTCCCATTGTCTCTGAACAGCAGTTCAACTAGGTACTTTTCTGCCTGAGAAAGCCTTTATTAGGATGTCTTTTTATGTATAAATATGTGTGTATAAACAACAGTGCATTGCATGTAACCAATTGTGCTCCCAGGGCCATTGGTATAAATGTGTCACACTTCATAGGTTGTGCCTACTTGTCTGTTGGCTAAGGCTACAGCAGGAATGACTTTAAAAAACTTTAACTGTTTTCTGTTTCAAGTTTAGTGGTATATCAAATATGACAGCAGACTTTGATATCTGTGTAGACAGACAAGTGTAATGTGTCAGTTTCAAACATCTTGGAAAAACATAAGCTAGCCTAACCGTCAAGATGCCTCAAGTATGCAGTCCTCCAGTCTGGTTAGGAAAAGTTTTCTGGGAGACATTGTGTATGTTATTACTCCGAGATAGTGTTAAAAACACCAACTTTTCCTAAAGGTTGACATTGAGTGCGCTCTCTTGTGCAAAGATCTTGTTTACCCCTGGAAGAAACCATTTTCTTTCAGAAACTATAGCTGATCAATAAAAATGGGTTGGCGTAATTGAAAATGCCATTCTGAAAATAGGAGTGCAACTCATTTTAACATGTCATAAATCTGTTAAAATCATCTAGAGCCACCAGTTATTTCAGGCTAAAATTTGGCTGTTTTAACTCAAGGCTGCAGAGATTGAGTCTGCCTTTAAGCTCCTTGTGAAACCAAGGCCTGTAAAACTTCAATACTGTACACTTAATAGCTTGTTTAGCTAGTTGTAAAGGGAAATATAATGGTAGATTACCTTGCCCAAAACAGGTTTTTGCTCTTTGTAAAGGAAATTGGGAGGCAAAACTTGTTGAGGTTCCCATCCTAACCATCTTAATCCCCTTGAAAAATTACTTTGTACAGAAATGAGCAACAATTAATGCAGACAAAGTGATTACCTGCTTCAGAAAAAAGTATTGACATCAGCAGATGGCTTTATTTACAGCTTTTCACTGATCAGTTACTGGAGAAGTAGGCACCAGAAAACAGACACTGTGCATATATTCTATTCCTGTAAACATATATGCTTTTTTCATTAGTACTACCAGACTATGAGGTCTAAAAACTACTATACTGACTCACCTAGCTCAGCGTGGCAGGTGTAAACTGCGAGTGGTGAGAAAGGCATTCAAATACGCATTGGTACAATAGTGTTCTTTCTCAGTTTGTAATTCATTCTATTCTATTTGCTCTTTAGTTATTTATTAAGTAATGAGATAGTATAGAGAAAGACAGATATAGGGCAGCCTCAACATCTCATTCTTGGATCCTCAGCTTAAAACTCTAGCCCATTACTTCCACATAAAAGTAATATTTCATCTTGTGCTCTTCCCTATCTGGTTCGGTTTCCCCAGGCATCTTCTGGCAGGAAAGGGTAAATGAAACATTTCTTCCTGCATGTCTACGACATTAAGCCACCTGCATTCATAATAATGACTTTTAATATGTTTGTGTATGTATTAATGTGTGTATACATACATACATATGCATATATGAACAAATATTATAGAAATATTTATGTGCTTAGTGAAGGATTTTGAAGTCATTCCAAGGTGCGGGAAAACCATGGCAACATGCTTTATAATTTCATTTTGCATAAAGTTGTAAATAGATTTGGTGTTTAATTTTAGTTAGCCTAATCTTACTCTTTACTGTCAGTGATTTAAAAAAAACAAAAATCATGAAAAGGATATGAAGACATTACTGTTTGGGTTTTTTCTTCTTGAATATGCGAGCTTTGAGAACTAACTTCTCTGCTTGTATTTGACTGCTAAAGACTAAAAAAAACTAGAGGTTTCTTTCTGCCACCAAATAAAACAAATGCTACTAACAGTTTTATAATGTAGTTTCTTAATATAGCGCGGTTTGAAAAAGGGTTTGAAAAAGAATTTGAAAAAAATTAGAAGAAAAAAGGCATTTTATTTTTTAAAATAGTTTTCAAATACTTGGCATCCTTTCAGATGATAATCTTTTCTTTTTTTAAATTTTTTTCTTTGCTGTCAGAAACTTGCAATGTGGCCTTAAATCAATGAACTTCTATCTATTACGAAGGAGATAAAAGAATTCAGGAGAGTTTGCTAATTGTAAGGGAAAAATTAGGTCCTTTTTTTTATTTTTCTACTTGCAACATATGCAACAGATGGCAAGATTTGACAAAACTACAATGTATATGTTGTCTGTTTATGAATTAGTTATGCTCAATTATTGCTCAATTTCCATGTAATTGTGCTTTACTTAAGGTCCTCCTAATGTCTACACAAGCACAATTTATTAACAGAGATGGCTTAATGTGGACAGGGACACTTACCTAGCGTGTGTCTCTTGGGTCCTTCTGATTGTGCAGTGATACTTGCACAGCAGGCACCTCATGTTTTCATTGACCTTAGCAGTATTGCAGGGATAATTCTGCTTCCACAAGAGTGAAGTTGGTACTAAACAATGTCTTGAATCTATTAGGAATAAGAATGCTTGCCTTAGCCATCTGGAATGTGTATTTGTTTGTACATATTTTACTGCCCCAGTGCAAGAAAACAAAAATTAAAGCAGAAACCTCTGCATTGCAGGCCAACTTTTGTCTCTTCCCACACAAAATATTTTCATGTAATGATGAGTCCTATTATTTCTCAGTGATATTTGTTCTGAAATTCCAGTTCTGCTTGTTTTGGTTTTTCTTTTTTCGTTGGGTTTTACAAGCTTCAACCAGCTTTGTTTAAGGTCATATCTTGAGCTGCATTCTATTTCTTGGTCTCCATCTGTGCAAATCACCTCTAACTCTCTGGTTTAGGAAGACAATTTTAAAAATCTAGGTGTAGTCTGAGCTAACATTTTGTGAGTAGCAAAGTTGTACATAATGTGAGAGGTGGCATTTGCTCAAGCAGGATGCTTCACATCTGCTCCCGTTTCACCTACCTCTGCAATGTAGAAGCCTTCTTGAAACTGAGTCTACCACAGGGTGTCTACTCCAGAGAGTAAAAGGGGATGCTTAGACCTGGTTATTCCTTCATAATGACTATGTTGAAATGATCAAATCTGAAACTGCTTTGAAGTAAGAATCCTGGTACATATTTTAAAAATGGGAAGAAATTTTTTTTAATCTGTCATTGTATTATTTTGTTTTTCTTTGGGAGTTCTGTGTGTGTTTTAAAGTCACTTGAGACCTAATTATATGAAACTACTGTTTCTATGTCAGCTTATCTGATATGAATATAATTTTTCATGTGATGGGGGAAACACTAACCTTTGCTACTGCTTTCGAACTCTGTGATGTAAGACAGTGGGAGTTGTCAGGGAAAACATGGTGTTCATTAAAATATTGAATTTTCAGAAGACCAAGGTAAATATTTAATGCCAATGAAGCTGCAAAACCAAACTGGATATAGTCAACTAGTATTGCTTGTTGTCTTGATAAAAATACTCAGTATGCAGTCCCTTCAATAGATTTCAGTTAAAAAATAAAAATAGAAATCTATCTTGAGAGTTACATACACTAATAATCTTAATGCAAAAGAATGTTCATGCCTTATTCCCTAAGTGGCTAGTTTTAAAGCTGAAGAACTGTGTGTGGATGTAGTTTGTTTTGGGTCACATTTTATTTTGCACAGAATAGCAATTGGAAGAAGTCTATTTCATCTTCACCTGACTTCTACAGAATGGTTATAACCCATTTAAGTACCCCTCCTCATCACTCCTGTGACGAAGTGAGATGTAAAAATTCTAGAGCATATCGTATTACAAGTATAACTAGCAGGTAATAACAATTATTTGTAATAAAATCAGTCTTTCACAGTGATGAGAACTTATCTTTTATTTTACACAAACTGATTTCCAGTTGTGGATAGCCTTTGATCCTCAGTGTATTTCTTCATTTTATAAGCAAAATGAGGTGAGATACATAACTTGTATTGTACATAAAGCGTGTATTCTGTTTACAGAATTGAGAGAATATTATACCTCTGAAATTGTTGAGAAAATTTATAAAGGGAGCAAGAGAAATACTAGCTTTTACTGCTTCCTTCCAACCTCAGGCACGGTACAAAACAGTATGAGGTTCAGGGAAATGGCAGTCATTGCAGTGTAAAATTCCAGGAGCAGATACTAAATATTTAATAAGAATGAAGTAAGAAAAGTAAGATCAATGTAATCAGATAGCTACTAGGTTTTAATTTAGTTAATTGCAAAAATTCAATTTCTCAGCTATTTTGCAGTAGACATGTAATAGAGGTTAAAAAGCACTTACTAGGCAGACAACAGTTATAAAAAATTAGGACTGGTTTAGAATGTGTTTTTTGCCAGCTTTTGTAGGATTAGTTATGAGTGTATTTGACTTTGACATGAGACTTACACAGGCAGTCACACAAGATTTTCTTCTTACAGCTACTTAAAAAATGTTGTAACTTTTTAGAATTTTTTGCTTCTTGCCTTCCAAGCTAATACTACCCACCATGTTTTATTGGCTACATTCCTACATCCTCACCCTAACACCAGCTAACTGAGGGATAAACCAGCATTGGTTGGCTGGGGCAGTAGTTAAAGATGAATTTGTACTGATCTTGTGTATAAACCTTCTAGAGCAGCAGAGTATTTATGAATTTATTAGGAGACAGAATTTCTTACCTGATCAAAGGAAGCACAGCTGTTGTGCCAGTGCAGAAGTTCCTGCTTTTCACTGTTGTATCAGTTCATGCCATCTACAAAGGCATAATACCATTGGTTTTCTTTTTGTAGTTCAAGACAAGGTAGCACTGTTTGTTTGTTTAAGGCTATTTGTTTTGTTTGGCTTTGGGTTTTTTGTTTGTTGGTGGATTTTTTTGTTTTTTTTGTTTGTTTGTTTGTTTTTTTTTGGTTTGGTTTGGTTTGGTTTTTTTTAATGAATGAAAATTATGCATCTTCTCCCGGTGTGTTACCATTTTAAATTTAACTGCATGACAAGATACTGCAGCATGTACCTACCGTGTCTTTATGTTCTTTCAAAACAATGATGTTAGCAGAACCACTACCTTCATAAAACATGAGTTGTCATTAGAAACTTTTGAGATGCTAAAGAAGGTTATGTCTCCTCATTTTCATTTGCAAGATAAACCTGATATTATATAGCTTTCAGTAAATGTGATAGAAACAAATACATATGGAAGAAAAATGTTTCCTGAAATATGTAGTTTTTACCCCTTCCAAGAAGTTACCATATGTAAAAGCACAGCAGAAAAATGCTGAGGAACACTTCTGCTGGTTCCAATTATTTATGGCTCAGCATCAGTAACTTAGAAACTAATTTGTCCAATAATGAACTCTCGCTATTGCTGAGGAAGATAACAAATGGTGTTATAATATTCAACACTAGCTACTTGTTTCAGTCTTTGAGGAAGTTGCTCTGAATAGTGTTTGTCTCCGACATTATTTAAACTGATGAATATTACATATGGCTTGATCTTAGAGCAGTGGAACACAAGATCTGACAGGTTAAAATGCATTCCATACAGCTGAAGACTAATAGAGGTTAAGGAGGTTTGTGTGTTGCAATTTTCTTCACACAACTGTAATGTGGTAGTCAAGCTACAAATAGTATGTCTCTTAAAACAAATTGCTTGTGTGAGGAGTATTAGAATAGCACACAAATAAGAAGCCTGGGAAACACCCTTTTTTCTCTCCTCTGTGCAGCAATGCAGAAGCACAAAAGAATGCAGGCAGACATATTAAAGCCCTTAATTAAATACTGTCTAAAAAGATAACATCTATTTTTTAATTGTTAAATAGTTTTTCCCTCACAAAAGAAAATCATCATTGCTCATCATTGTAAAGATCTCTGTAGTAAACTAAGAGCTGATGCAATTTCCCACTCTAACTTATTTTCTTCTGTGTCTTTCAATAAATATAACATGAAAGAATGTCATTTACGTAAAGATCTAACACTTGAGTTCAAGTTATGAAGGGTCAGCCTACAGCTTTTGTATCTATTTCTGAAACAGTCCATTTTTTATTAATTGTGGGTGGATAAACTGGTTTGCAGAGGACCATGCTGCAGATGACATCAGCCTGCTCTTGTGTTGCCAGGATGATTAGGTCAGATTCAGCACTGTACAACTGCAGTCATGATGCCTTCAAGATCAAGTTAAGTCTACAAGAGTCCTGCTGCTTTACCATGTCATAAGAACTGAGCTAATAAAACCTGCCAACCTGCAAATTTGCTTGCTTACACCAAGTAATTTCTACTGAGTACCATGCTTTAAGTCTGTTTTGATGCAGTTCATAAACACTTTTTATAATTTTATATCTTTTTTTATAATTTAATGCAAATAAGTCCATACTATATTATTGATAATATTTCAACTACAATAGTTTGGTGCATGGTTTATTGTATATATGAACTCCATAATTTTTTGTGTTTTTCAGATGTTGCATATACCTAAGTATCCCTTGCACCTGACAGTCCTAGGATCACCATGTGGTTTAAACATATCTTTCTCTCTGTAAAAAAGTGGTTATCAGAAAGAAACACAAAAAAAAAATTTCTGTAGATTTAAATCACTGCAACTTCAGTCCATATTCTGAAAACAAACATTATACTGCAGGAATAATAAAGGCAAAGAGGAAAAGGAAGATATGTACTTGGGAAGATTTCAAGCAATTTGGACTGAAACTAGAAAATTATGGTGTTGTGTAAACCTTTAGAAACTTTGTCACTCTATTCAGACTCCTATGTTAAACATCTCAGCCTCCTATGCAATGCATAACAGAGATGAATAAGAATGAATTCTTGAACAATTAGCAGACAACAACAGTCAGTCAGCTACTGAATTAGATGATAAGAAATTCAAAGGATAATACTGAAACTTTGATCTCAGACTCTTTTAAGAGCCTGAATGCCTGCACTACAAGAAGTAAATGCTTCTGCTAAAGAGTTAGAGGTTTTATTCCTTTGCAAGGGTTGAGTTCTCTCAGTAGTAAGATTCCCTCCCAGAAAAACACAGATGAAAGAATATTATATTTTTCCACTAATTTAAGTGTTGTGCTATAACTTTGGGAGTTTCTAGGTATTGGCTACTTAGACTCCTGTGTGCAAGGTAGCTAATGTCTCATGTTTCCATGATGTACTTTCCTGTACTGAAATCTGCATACACAAAAACCTTTTCAGGGTGGTGAAGATGATAGTTCTGAAAATATCATTGCAAACAGAAATTTCCAATGCCCTTTAGAATTACATGCAAGGATATAAACAATTGTGGTATATGATATCCCACCTGTTTTCATGCACATAGGAAAATGGTGGACAGGGATGTACCAAGGGTTATTTATTTGTCTTTCTCCTCTTAGATTCCTTTTATTTTGGAAGCCTATGCTGTAATTTATAAAAACCAAGACATTTTCTACCCTTTTTTTCCTAAGAGTGTAAACAAGTTTGGGTACTATCTATGTGACAAAATCAGCAACTTTTCCAGAATGCAGCTGAGAAGGAATCCCTTTCCTTCTCGACTAGATGGTACTTAACATTAGCATGCTAGCATGTTGTGCGTACCAAAAAGTGAGATTTGAAGAATTGTACCTTTAGCAGGTGAGGCAATGTTTTTCAATGAAAGACCTGTGAAACTTCATTCCCCTTGTTATATTTCTTTAGAATGGAACTTTAAGGCTGTGGAAATAGGAAGTGCTGACTAAGTATTTTCCTCCCCCACCCCCCACCCCCCAGATTTGTTCTTCTCAAGAACCCATTTAACAGAAATAGAGTTTATATTTCAAACTATCCATTGTCACAGAAAAAAAAATCAGGTTGGAAACAGAGTTAGTTTTTTTAAAACTATTTCCAGAAATGTAACTTATAAATGTCTAAGTTTAACTAAATGAGCCTTGCCTACCAAAAAAGATCACAGAAAAAAATTTTTAGGAATGGCTACTGATTTGGGAGGTTCTGTCTTTGAGATATCCAGTTTGGAAAGTTGCTTGTAAACCTGGTTTCTTTAGAGGATATGAAATACTTACCCTCTAAAGATTGCTTTCCCTTCTTAAAGGTAATACAGGTATCTCGTTGGATTAAAAAATGATACTGGTTGGCTTTCTGTATTTAAAGGTGCAAGGGTGTAATTCCTTCCTACGCAGCAAAAAGAAAAAAAGAAAAAAAAAGAACACCTCTAAAAATCACAGCTGGGATTAAAATTTCTTTCAGAGAGCTCCTACGTATTGCAACTGTCATTTAGAAGGTATTCCAATATACTTGTAGGACAATGCATTTGAAGATACTGAAGCAATTTTATTAGTCAGGAAAGAAGTATCACAAAAAATATTGAGCAACAGTGCCTCTAAGAGGATTCATATGCAATAGATTTCACCAAAATATGTAGGTTCTGGAAACAAAGCCCTATTTGTTGCACAGGGTTACTCTGTTCTACTCAGACATGTCAAAAAAGGATTTGAAAAATTTTGACTAACAAATCTGCCAATTTTTCTCCTTCAGTAGCATTTGTGATATATACTATACACAAAGCTGTGTTTCTACTTTGCTTGAGAGGTGTTCTTTGAGAATGATCAACTATGCTATCACAAAGTAGGTCTTTGAATCCTGGTAGAAACTGTAGTGACTGGATTAAAATACTGTGACTTGCTTTGCCACAGCATAGAAGTGTGCTGAAACCAGGATACTTCTCAGAAATTCTTCTCATTTCTAAGAAGGATGATCATGCTTAGCATGTTAAAATACAGTCCATACTAAGTGTTATGGTCACAAATTCTTGACAGGTGGAGAGAAAACCATATTCCTCAGCGTGCTGTAGCCTGCACAAAAATCCCTTCTTGTAGAGAATCCATGGAATGATAGTAAGAGAATTATGCTAACTAATGTCACCATTGACCTGTCACCAATTGTGTTTTTAAAATGCAAGTAACAGCCTGAAAACATAATTTAGGCCTTGCTTATGTATTAGTTTGCTTATGTACTGTTAGTTGCACGTAAGAACTGAAAAGAAAAATTCTAAACACCCCTGAGAGAAGATTTGGCAAATTGTACATGGTGCATACACCTATATAATTTGAGACTTAATATCTTTAAGGTATGTGCAATCTCAGCTTGTGCATAGTTTTACAATTCAGTAACTGAACAAAACCACAGGATTAAGAATGTGCTTAAGAAAACAAAATAATTTTTAAAATTCTCATAAATTCTCATACTTTCACCCCAGTTTAAAATGTTTCTGATAAATGAATGAATGAATGAATGAATGAATACTTAGCAAGGCAGAGCAACTGCACTACTGCTTGTGAAACAAGGTTTGGTTATCTATGGTGATGTGAGTGGCTCATCAGGATATAAAAGTAAAAAAAAGAAACAACAAAGCTAATTTAAAAGGTTATTGTGTGTTACCTTTGCCAAGCCTCCAGTCCTCCTGATCATCAGAACTCATCCATTTGGGATACTGGATCTGTCAGCCTTGTAAATATTCCTGCTTTGGGATACCAGGGTAAATATCCAAGCCTTGGCTGGTAGAGTTGTTGAAATATTAACATTTTTCTCCTGTGTGGTTTCCATCTAATTTATGAAAGACAAGGACAGAAAGCTTGATAATGATAATAGTATTTCTCTATTAATTGCAACATGATTGATTACTTGTCTGCTTTTGGAATGATAAAGAAGGATTGTATTTCTTCTATTCTGCTGTAAGCATGATAACACCATTGCTGGTTTTAAAAAAGAAGTTTTCTGGCAAAGAACAAGTCCTTCTTTAGCAAAGAATGTTCAATGAGTAGTAAGTGCAAACATTAAGCATGTTTCCTGGAAGGGTAATCAGAGTCATTTTGTGTTGGGAGTTTAGTAAGATGTTTTAGTAAGATTTTTTTTGTCCTATCCTTTGAAAGTGGAAGTTATGGAAAGCATGAGACTTGATGTACCTTTTATTTTTCTCCTATGGCTGTGACAAGGTTTAATAGACATGATACAAATATATCTGTATAGCATCTAGAAGAGAGATTTTTATTTCAAATATGTGCTACTTACATATCTTGAGGGTCTGTGTGTTGACTGCATTTGTGTTGGAATGGGATAATGAAATGGGGCTATTTTGTTCATATTATTATTTACAGACTGTGAATTAGTTCCAGATGCAGAGTACCAGTTACTAACTTTGACATTACAGTCTGTTTTTAAAACATAAGAACCTGGTCCTCTCTTGTTCAATAGTAATGCCATTCAGAAATTACCTGAAAAGCTAATTTCCACTATGCTTTATGGAAGGTAATTATTGGGAAGAAGATACATTACAGATAAGTACATAAATAACCCAGTACCTATAGGGGTGCAGTTTGCTGGTCTAAAGACTCCATGAGATGTTCCCAGTCCCCCAAAACTTGCCATCCTCAGCCCTTGATTCTAAAACTCTCCCTATTAGTCACCTTTTCCCACACTCTTCTCTGTTTTTTTCTTGGTTTTGTACTGAAATATTTTACCTTTTCCATTCTATTTAATCATTGTTGTATTTCATGTGTTTTATACTTCTGATGAAACTTTTGTTTATTGTTTTACCACTGTTCTCCTAAATCTTGTATTTCTGCAGGAAGTCTTTGATACTCTATTGACATGCTGGCCTTTAGTTTTCAAAGCAGTTTCAGTGATGAAATCCATCTGATGAGAAATGCTGAGTGTTCTGTGTTTTTGTCTTTTGCTCTTACCAGTTTGACATTGAAGACACCTTATGAATGACCTTGTCTTCATTTGGTTTTATTGAGCTATAATTTTCAGAGATATTTGGGTGTCAATATGACTGAGCATCCGGCAATAGATTTACAAAAGTGTGTCATACCACCCACCAGCTTGTCTGAGAGCCTGATGTCTGTGGAGCACACCTTTTATGATGTCTGAGCTATTTATACCTCCCTCCATAAGTATCTATTTAGCTGACTGCTAAGGAAGGAAACTCGTGGAAGGCAGCACCCTGAGTGAAACTGCCCTGAGTTTGTCAGTAGAAAATAACTGGGGATGGGGGGGTAACAGATTTGTTAATCTATTACAAGATTTACCACCTTGAATTAAGCACTTTAACCCAGTCTTTCAGTACATGGATAGAGAAGAAGATACATTCTTCTCTTTTTTTCGGTAGTCAAATTGTCATTTCTTTTGGAGAATTCCAGTTTCTTCTCTCTGTGTCAAGCTCTGTTGTCCATATGTTGATGATTGGAGTATTTATTTGAAGAAGGAAGATGAGGATTTCAATAGCTGCTTTAAATCACATAATTGTAGATTAAGCAAACTGAATTAGGTCTTGGGCAATTGCAGAAAGTATGTTGAGTATATATCTATGTAGACAAGTAATTATTTCTCAAAATTTAGAGCTGTAAAAGGCATGGCAGAATGTCTTATCTGGCTATCCTTTGAAGCTCCTGATATTATATTTTTATGATGATGATCTAGGAAACTTGTTTGGGAAAGGATATATATATATATATATAGTTTGGCAAGGGGTTTTTAAATTGCATTTCAGAACATATCTTGGTCATGGAGATGTGAATTTCTTCTACAAATTTGTTGATATTCTTCTGGAAATTAGAGTATATGTAGACAGGATATTTTTAATTCTGAGGTAATTCCCTGAATTTTGCAATTTATGGACAGCATAATAAAAAGTTTGAAGTCAATATAATATCATCATGGATTATGATAATTTTCAATAGCACCAAATACTCATGGTAAATCAAGACATTGTTGTACTCCATATTGATCAGGGACATGTTGGATTTTTGTTGTTTTGGGGTGGGTGGAAGCCCTAAATTAGTATTGAAGTTTGCCATATTTAACTGACAGCTTAAGGAGAAAGAAACTCGAGCTAATTTTCATGTACTCCAACTCAGCAAGGAACATTCTTCAATGAATTCATAACTTTGTTCCAAAACTTCATATGCATGAGATACACTTGATATGCCAGGCAGTTGTGTAGCCATTCAGAGGTGCTCATTCTCCAGGGTGGAGAAATGAGCCAACAGGGATCTCATGAAGCCCAGTGGTGTTTAATACCAAGTCCTGCAACTGGGGAAGATAATTCCCATGCACCAGAATATGCTAAATACTGACCAGCTGGAAAGTAACGCTGCAGAGAAGAATTTAGGAGTCCTGGCAGACAAACTGGACATGGACCAGAAACATGTCCTTGTGGCAAAGGCAGCCAAAAGCCTTCTTAACTGTATTAGGCAGATTATTGCCAGTGGGTTGAGGGAGGTGATCCCCGCTTCTGCTCAGCACTGGTGAGGCATCTAGAGTGGTGTCCCAGTCTGTGCTCCCCAGGACAAGGGAGATATGGATGTACTGAAGTGAGAAGAGAAAAGGACAGCAGAGATGATATGCAGGGTGCGAGCATCTGTCACATGAAGAGAGGCTGAGAAAGCTGGAATGGTTTAGCTTGGAGAAAAGGTGTCTCACGGCTACCTTAGAAAACTCTGTGAATACCTGATTAGAGGAAGTAAAGATGACAGACCCAGACTCTTCCCAGAGGTATCCTGTGACAGGACAAGAGACAGTGGGCATTAATTAAAAAAACCAAGAAATCCTACTGAAAAACAAGAAACTTTTATTGTAAAAGTGATAAAACTCTGAAACTGTTTAATCTTGACTGGACATGACTTTGAACAGCTTATGGTAGGTGACTGCTCTGAGCAGGTGGGTTGGATTATATGACCTGCAGAGACACCTTCCTACTTAAGCAGTCCTGTGACTCTGTGAACTTATGTTCTGCAATTGCTGCCTGTACTGAGTGTTCTTTACATTTGCATCTTTAAAAATTTATATGCTGGTTGAGAGAGAACCTAACTGAGTATGAATGGACCTCAAGCCTGTTTTACAGGTCACTCTGATTCAAAGCTTGAAACAGAGAACTAAAGAGTAGCAGTTAACTTTGGACGATGACAGCATTGAGGTACAACTCATGCAATGTGATTATTTTTACAGTGTCAATTAGTGCACACTGTCTTAGTATTTAACCCTGAGTGACATTAGCTTCCATTCTGTGTTTTGCCTACTTATGTTGACTGTTCTGTCTTACCTGTAAGTTTTGCAAGGCAAAAAATATTTCTTTTTCCATAATGCCTTGCATTTTCAGGCCTCAGACTTTTGGTTCTGTCCAATCATCAATATATTCAGGCTTCTAAATTTCTGCGTAGTTAAGAGGTAACTTATGTAGCAGATGTGTAAACTCTTGTACATATGTCCATGAATTTGGATGTGCTTTGGATGTATAAGAATTTTAAATATTAGTTTTGGTTTTCAAATTACTCCTGCCAATGCAACAACTAGAAGTAGCTGTAAGAAGACCACTTCCAGTATTTTTCCTTGAAAAATACCCAAAAAACCCCACTCCCTGTTGGGAGGAAATGATTAAAACAAGATTTGTTGAGGAGGGAATAATTTCACTCCAAGTGAAATTCCCACCTTGCAGCTGGGAATGCTAGGAATGTGGGTAAGTCATTCATGCTTAAATCATTCCTAAGTCATGCCTAAATCATTCATCTTCTGTCTGTTTTGAGAAGTAGAATTCCTGTGTAGAGAGAACGCAGTCTCACAGGAGTGCTTGAGCCTCCTGCTGGGAGGGAGAGGGAGATCATAAAAGCACAACCCTGTGATAAACTCTTGTTTGCTTGTGGGAAGTTTTTTGTTATACTGGATTAGGCAGCAGCCCTGACTCCACCCCTGCTGGGTGCTAGGATGAACTGAGCCTAACAGAGCCTGTGTTCCTGTGTTTCTCTGCAGCCTGACATGGTTAGTGGGGTACAGAAACAAATGTACTCTTTGCATTTCAGCCGTGGCTTGGTGGTCACCCTGGTTACCTGTGTGTGTTGATTCACACATCCCTCCAGAAAAAAAGCAACCTGCCCACCATCACAAACCAAACCAACTAATCATAAAAAATCCCCAAAAATGTTATAATGAAGTTTGTTTTATTGCAGTTAATAGCACCAACATTGAGTACTCAAAATATCACTTGTACACAATGTAGAAAGGAATATCGTGCTTCTGTAATATTGTGTGACTCACCACAGTCACGGGGTTTTTTACCATTCTACTATATCTAAGGTCTCACAGATATTCAGACAAATGGACATTTTCAAACCAGGAATACTAGCACAACTACAAAACATGTTGGAACACGCAAGCAGTTAAAAGAATAACTTGGCGTGTCTGTCTTCTAATGATCTGATTGCTGCTTCTTCAGCAGTTGAGTCAATTCACCAGCATTAATACCTAGTGTGATATTGACAACTTCAAGATTCATGTGTAAAACTCTGAAATTATTTCTTCTACCAACACTGATTGGAGCTTTTGACCTGTTTCCCCAACACAGGCTTTTAGGCTTCTTTCAGAAGAAGTTACAATGTCTAGACAGCAGCACTTTGATTTCATGTAATTGTGAGATGTTATGTCTTTAAAAATAAAATGACTTTAGATTCATAATTGGTAGGTATGGATCTGTTCTTTTTCACACACAGCTCCAAAGAAAGATGTGGTTAGACTTTCTAGTTGTGGATATGTATTCAAAATTTGACTAAAGTGCATATATACTGTGTACATGTACACAACCAGAATTTAAAAAAAAAAAAAAAAAGAAAAATAAACCAAAAGGAAAAGGGAACTTCTCCTTAGTTAAGATTTCCTGAATAATGTTACAATTTTATGATAAGGGATTATGCCTAATCCTCAGGCTTGATGCCAGTAAGAATATTTCCATGTCAGTGGACTTCAAGACTAATTTGCTGTGATTATCAGGGAATTACTTTGTCAGCCTTCCTGTTCACTTTTGCAAGGACAGATCTGTTAATTCCAACTCATTTACTTTATGTGGACTGAAAGGTAAATTCAACAGAAGTGGTCATAAGCCTCAAACTTTCACTAGGAACAGTTGATCTTTGTTCTACATACTGTACTCATACAATAAAACATCAAATTGAGCTTTAAAAATGACAGGATGCTTAATTCATCAAACAAGGGCATTATTGCACTGCAGCAAAGGGAATGCTTATAGCCAAGTGCACACTGAGTTTTTCAGCCAAGAGATACAGCAGAAACATTAAATCTGAAGGTTGTCTTAACAAAGTATCTTCTACAGACATCAAGAGAGTAAGACAGAGTACTCCTTTAGAATTTTGAAGGCAGTGGTACACAGGAAGGACAACCAAGTACATGATGTATGTTTCAGATTAAAAACAGAGGTTATAAAACAGAAAATGTTTGAGAGCACAGATTTTAGTTCCTGCCGTGTTTAGAATTGCACGTGACATAGGAGAAATTAAAGGAAAATGCAGATGGATTAATTTTTAAGTTGTCAGCTAATTTTGAGTTCACTGTAATTATTCATCTAAGTAGTCCTTTTCTTTAAAATGATGACACTGTGTAATACTGATATTCTGTATCATCTGATTAGCACTTTCCTATATTTTATAATTAATTTTTTTAAAATCTAACTTTTACGTTTAAGCTGAATTTATAGTACTGTTATAATACTATGCAGATGTTAGAGAAATGTATTTTTTATATTTATATATTATTCATATAATCTGGAAGTTTTGTTTTTAACTTGATTTAGAACTTCAGTGGTCAGTTGCTTGCTTCAAATACTGAGACAGAGAGTTGGAGAAAAGGGTTGAAGTGTATTCAGTTTAGTGCTTAGCTTTTGAAAGTAGTTACTATCTGTGGTATATTTCCCCCATACTAAAATAGATAAAAAGAGATACATGTTTTATAATGGCAATAGTGTTTGCTTGAATTGACAAATTAATCACATATTTGAACTTTAACACACAAATCATGGAAGCTCTTATTCTGAAAGTTTAGTTTTAATACAAATTAATAACTGTAAATAAAAAATTGATATTTAAAATGAGACTAAAATATTGGTTATGTGTCATATTTTTACTTTTATCACCAGTCTTCAAAAATATGTGTACAATCAGGAACAGAATAAAAAATTTTATAGAAATATAATTTACAGCCAAATTAATTGATGTGCATTCTATTTATCTGAGGTTAAACCTCCCTGCAGTTTGTGTTATCAAGGAACAGGTTTCAGTAAATACATTTTTTCATACCTGTGTAGATTTCAGGAGTTTATTTTTGCTTATTTGTTTAGGCAAAATAAAAATTGTTCTATCTCTGCAGTGATTTTATTTTGTTTTCTTCCAAACTGTCATCATAGGATCATGGGTTGGGAGGGACAATTAAAGGTCATCAAGACCAACCTGTCTTCAATGCCCAGAGACATACTCGACTAGATCAGGGTGCTCAGAGGCCCATCCAACCTGACCTTGAATGTTTCCAGGGATGGGGCATCTATGATCGCTTTCACCAACCTTTTCCAGTGCTTTATTACATTCATAATCAAAAATATCTTCCTTTGTCCTGTTTTCATCTGGGATAGGGTTAATTTTCTTCTCTGTAGTTGATACATTACTCTGTTTTGGACTTAGTGTGAGAATGATGTTGAAAACCATCTAATGGTTTAGTTGTTGCTAAACAGTGCTTATTCTAAGCCAAGGACTTCCCACTTTTCCCTGCTCTGCCAGTGAGGGAGCTCTGTGAGGGAGCAGTGCCAGGACAGCAGACCCAACCTGGTCGAAGGGCTACTCCATAGCATAGAACATGCTCAGTAATTCTCAGGTTGTAAACTGGTGAAGTTCTCCTGGAGGGGCTGATTGCTGCTCAGTGATGGGCATTGGTCAGTGGGTGATGAGAAGTTCTATTGTCCATCACTTGTTTTTCTTGGATTTTATTCCTCTTTCTCTCTACTTACATTACTCTCATTCTTATTCTTTCAATTGTTAATCTGTTCTTATCTCACCCCATGTGTTCTACTTTTTTCTTGTGATTCTCCTTCCTACCCCACTGGAGGAAAAATGGGGAAAGGAGGAGTAAAAAAGTAGATATCTGTGTGGTATTTAGGTACCAGCTGGGGTTAGACTAAAACACCCTTACATGTAGCCTATTATGTGATGCACATAAAGGGAAAAAAACAAATAGGAATCTTCATTCTGAAGCAAGTGGTGCTGAGCCATACTAACAAAAAAGCTGGACAAAGATTTTGTACATATTTCATTTATTATGCTGGGTATTAGTTGAGAGAAAATGTAACAAGAAGTTCAGGCAGGTCATGACAATAGTTTTTTTCCATTGTTTCTGGTGTCCAGTCAAGCTTCAAGCATACCCAGTGATGGATATTTCACAACCTGCCATAATTTATTTGACCCTCCTCTCTGTGACTTATTTTTTCTAATATCCGATTGAAATTTTCCTTGCTGTAAATTCTGTCCCCTAAGTCTTTTTTTTTTTTTTAATGCGTATAAAAAATACGCATAAAATAATATAATAATAAATAAATAAAATAATAATATAAATATTCCAGTGGAATCTGACTCTATTTTCTCCATATTCCCTGTTGTTTAGTTATAGCACCCCACCCTTAAGGAGAAGGGAGCAGTCAAGATTCATACATTCTTGTGCTCAAAAGGAACAACAAAAGTCAAAGGGTCTGAAAAAGCTTACCCCCCTTATCTTCTAAACTTCTACAGTAGTGGAAGGTAGCAATGAAATCTGGTTTTGATCTTCACTTTTAAGACTAGATAAACCAGTCTTTAAGTCCCTCCTTTTGTATCACATGCTTCAGTCCTCTAATCATCTTGGTGCCTCTTCTAAGAAAAAATAGTAAATGAATGTCTGTCTTGTACTAAGGAGTGGGAATTAGACATGTGCACCCTCCTATAACATGCTGACTAGCAGAGAATGATCACTTCTCTTAACCTGCTGGTGGTGCTTTTAGTGTGGAGATGGATGTGTGGTTGGCGTTCTTTGTCACAAGCACACACTGCAGCTCTGGCTCAGCTTGTCCAGCAAGACCCCACCGTCCAGATCCTTTACTACAGATTTAAGTGAATACATCTTAAAAATAAAATGGAAGAAAGTAAATATTATGTTTTAAGTAGAAATGGAATTTTATAGCTGAAAGCAACTGCTAGCTTAACTGTATGAAGAAACTTCTATACTGTTGAACACAGGACTTATATGACCTTATCTGCAATTATATGTTCTTGACTATTTAATAATCCACTACTGGGATATGTAACTGAAATAGTAAAAAATGCAGGAAAAGGCAGAACTATGAGCAAAGGAGTGCAAAACATGTCTTAACAGCAGGAGAAATAAGAGACCTGTAAAAGACTGGAAAATATGTTGCTACTTGCAAGTGCTTGAATTGTAGAGCTTTTCAGGGCATCTTTATGTAATTGTGTGCCATATTAATTATCTTTTACCATTAGGTGGTAGTATAATAGCAGATATACTAAAAATAATTTAAATAAATGCATTTACTTTATACATATTCGTTATATAAAATATAAGTTCTGTTGCTAGTGCTCTTCCTTTCAGACGTTGATATTTTACTTACAATGTTATTAGTAATACCACCTATATTGGGACATTGCTATAATCTCAAAATCCATTGTAATATAAGGATATTTTAGCAATTGGTAGATGACAGAGACGATTATGGAGCTCTCATAATTCCAAAGTGGTCTGTATAGGAGTCTTATAATACCCTGGGCATAAGTGTGTGTATATTTGCTGTACAGTGAGCAGCATTAAGACATGCAAATCATGAAGTCCAGAAGAAAGTACTGTAGTAGAAAAGCATCAGCTGGAGGTGGATGAGCACATTTTCAATAAATATTCTGATATCATAGGAAAGTCTCTAAAACAATAGTTATAAATAAGACAGCTTATATCTTGCCTCCACCCACTTATATCAATCTTTGTGGAAGACATAGCCCAATAACATTTTCTTTATAGTGTGATTTAAATTACATAAAGTCTGAATAAAGTGCTTCTAGTTGTGCTTTGGCCGCAGGAGCTGGTAAAATGCTCTTTTTCTTTATTACTGCATGAAAATAATATAACGACACTGAATTTGTCTTAGCCTATTATTATATTTAGCATTCATCTAAAATAGGACCACATATTAGACTGGAGTAATAAATTTTTTCCTTTTGGATTTGACCTTTTGTGCTACTTTTGACTTCAGACTAGATGCAATCTTTTCATTGTGGTATTTTTTGCAAGCTCCCCACTCTGTCTTATGTCTGTAAAATCTTGTAGATTTGTTTATCTTTCTTATCTCTTGTTTGCTGTGTAAGAAAAAGGTACATTTAAAATGTTAATTCTGTGGCTCAGCTTTATTATCATCTTGGTCATTTTTCATCTCAGGTCTGTGAAAAAGTAATCTATTTTTAACTTCAGAAGCACTTTTCCTGATTTGTTATAATGTGGGTTTTGATTCTGTTCACGTGCTTCTTGTACAATTCCAGCCTTCCAGTGAGGTCTTAGATCTGACTACAGTTAGTGGATGTTCTGGAACATAGAAATGTAGTTTTGACTTGATTATTGGCACTTAGGTGGTGAATCATCCTCTGTAGCAATATGCCTGTCTTGTCTGATTTTACCAAGCAGACTACACTAACTTCTTTGGTTTGCCCTGGTTTTCTAATACACACACAAACACACACACACACACACACACACACAGGCACACAAGCCCCTCCCTGCTTCCCTCCCTCCCTCCCTAAGCAGTTTGCTCATTTGCTTGCTTTATTAATTCAATTTCTTGTGAAGGGAAGGAGCATATCCTATACATATTCTCTTTTAAAGGTTTTGGAAGTCCTTACTTGACTCAGAATATTGTTTTCTGATCCACAGTTTGAATCTGAGATGTGAAGCTGAAATGATTATTTCTATGCTGTAACAAAGATGAATCTATGCCTTAAGATCTTTCTGTCATGCAAAACCCAGCTGCATCGTGTTCACTGTATCTTGAAATATACAGAAAAGCTAGGCTTTGTACATCTGTAAGAGAAGACTCAGGGAACAGCAAGCTTCTCAGGCATATATTAGTCTTAGGTATTAAGTCCATAATGTACAGCCTTACAGATAATGTTCAATAAAAGTAGAACTGCCAGACTGAGTTAAGAATTCTAGATGAAAATTACAAACTTTTTGTTGTGTGGCATGTTTGAAAACAATAAACAAGCAAATTAAGAAAAGACACAGCAGTTGTTAGCATTAGAGGTACACTATTAAATACTTATTTTGATTAAATGTAAAATGATGTCATCGAAAATGAAATAATCAAAGAATTTCTCAAAACCTATTATAAGTGTTGTTCTTGTTGATAACACACAGTAATAGACTGGAGGAGAACCTTTGCTTGATAACACACAGTAATAGACTGAAGGAGATGGAAATGCATGAAAAATGATGGCACAGTCATCGAGGCAAGGTCATGTCACATAGCATACTTTTTTCTATACATGAGTTTACATAGTTACATCAGCATAATTTTACAGCTATCCATGCTATTATGTGTTATTTACCTTCCCTGAGGTGTTTTGTTGTTTCGTTTTTTTTTTTTTCTTCCTGTAGTATGATTGCCCCATATCTATCTATACTGCCACTAATCTAAGTATTTTGAGTATACCTTAAGTTTTGAACTGGAATGATGCAATCTTTATTACAAGATAAGATAATTGGTTTTGAAATTAAGGAGTTACATTATTTCAGAATATATTCAGAAACAGCACATGCACACACTTTCAATTTTTGTTCCACATGAACTGATGTGTTGCCAGAATTTGACATGGTTGATCTGGTATATCTTGTCTGCTTGTCTTATTTCATCTAGTGTGCTTCCTACCTTGAAAATCTTGAACTAGTTTCAATTCCTCAAACACTCCCAACAGAAGTATCTAATATTATTTTGTTAACACTTTAAAATTTTGCTGCTTCCTGATTTACACTCTTATTCTTCACGCTTTCTCAAAAGTATAGCCAGGCTTTGTAAAATCTATGAAAAATACACAAATATTTTTTATTACCAAAGTTTGCTGAATGCCTGTGTTTGTTTTCAGAATGTTCAGAAACATTCTCCCATCCCACCCCTAATCTCAATCTATATACTCAAAAGTTGTAAGTACCTGTATGAAAATATTTTGCAAGCTGTTAAATATTTCTCTTCTTCAAACTCTGTAAGTACTGCCTCTCAGCAGTATATACTTTCAATATACTTTCAAAAGATCATTTTCTTCAGGCCACGTGAGAATTAAATTCTATTTAGATCTGAATTGCTTAACCACATAATAAACTTTCATATGTATTCTTATTTTATTGATTTGAACTTTTATTTCTTCTTTAATAAATTTACCCATGTAACTCTCAGTTAAGTATTTCATATGTTGCTTTGCAATGTTCTCCCTGCCCCACATAGTAAAGTTAAATTCTTTCCATGCAACAATAATGGACTTTTGCTCTTTGAATTCTATTGTATCATTTGGAAGATGGTTAAATTTGGATGACTTAGAAATTAATATTTCTCTCCTTGCAAGCTAGTTTAATGTTTAACATTATTGGTAGAATGTGTGCAACAAACAAACCTCTTACTCTCGGATTTCTTCCTGTCTTGTACCTCTTCAATTTGTCTTTCAGGGTAAAAAAATCATGATTAACAAAGTCTTTTTTTTTAAAATCCATCATCTTGTTTAAGTCAAAATGTAGGGGGGTTTCCCTCCTCAAATGAAAATGAACTCTTTATAATGGCAGAATTCTGGGAATGATATATGGAAGGCAAAATGAGGTGAAATTTTCAAAATGCATTCAGAGTGAAACAAATGAAACTGTGCAGTTTTATAGCAAGGCATTTTGCTCAGAGAGATTATGGAGTATCCTTCCTTGGAGAAATTCAAAAGCCATCTGGACATGTTCCTGGGCAAACGGCTGTAGGTAGTCCTGCTTGAGGAGGGGTTTATGACAAGAACTTCCAAGGTCCTTCCAACCATAGTCAACCTCTGATTCTACGATTTTTGCAGTTTTTTGATCAGTGCTAGGTGACAGATAATCAGGCAATTTCATCATACCCTCAATTTGTCTTACTGAGTGGTGAAAGAGTCTGTTTATTATCATTTTCAAAATAATTTCATATTGATATATGTGTGTTGCGATACTTTGCGTATTTTCATGTAAAGAGATCATCTGAGAAAGACAGCACATTCTCAAATCCTAAATGCTAAAAATCTAGGTATGCAAAATGCAGCTAGTATGTTTTTGACAACACATTTGGTAAAAATTTTGATTGTGATCTGATGCTAAATATCTTTGGGAACAATTAATCATTCTTACAGTATAGAACAGTACATAATCACTAACCTGGCTGTCAGTCCCCAGCCACAGTTGCTTTGGTCTTATATTGTGTCACTTGGAAAGCAGAGGGATCACTCACACAGAGGAATAGACTATTAAACACACCTGCCTCTGATACCTTTTCAATGTTTTAAATACATGCATTTGGCATGCCTTGAATTTCACTTCTAGGCACCTACTTATTTAAATCTTCCTGTTCACCTTAGGTGCTGTGGCTTCTCTTTGTTAGCTTGCTTTTCTTTTTTTCCCCTGCATTTTGTATGGGGGCCCAATATGTTGTCTCCTTTAGTCCAATAAGTATATCTACCTTTTAGGAAGAAGTACACATCTTAGACAAGGTGATGCTGAGTATATTGCATCGATGTGATCCTTGGGGAACAGATTGCCAAAGGGAATCTCATCTACTTAGATGAAAAACACCTCCTATACTTAAAGGAAAGCAGTGTGCTCTAGGAACTGATTTTTTCTCTATTTTTTTTTTGTTGTTGTTGTATTTTGAGGGGAACATGATGGTGTCCCCACCCTTGTCCTAGAAAAATATTAATACACAGTTTAATTTGGAAATATTTTTTAAAGTATTAATACTAATGTGGCACTGGTTGCAATACTTGTCTTCATTCTCTCTTCATTCTCCATGGTGGCCATTCATATTCAAGGGATTTCCTTACAGAAAACTGAGAGACATCAGATTTTACATAGAATCAGAGACTATTAATTTTTTCTGATATCCTTGGTCATTAGGGAAAATTGTGCTAAAAGTAAAAATTTATTTGTTTTCAGGTAAACTTAACTGAAATCTTATAATTCAGTTGCTTCTAGTAAGAAAACATACAGCTCTCTTGTAAAGGACAAGACCCTATATAATTTTCAGTTCAGATTTTTTAGAAGAGTTACAGGTAGTGTGTAGTGTACTGTTTCTAAATAGATGTCTGACATCTTTTTCTGTGACTTGTGTTTAAGACTGAAATTTAAATTCTGGACAAGAGCAAATAAATGTTATCTTTTTTCCACCCAACCCTTTTAAATTCTATTGTTTTGTGTCCTGCTGTTAAGAAAGACAGTAAAAACTGCAACCATTTAATAATAAAGCAGAAAGGGAATAGAAATAGAAAAAAATAAGACATCCAAGAGACAAGAAACAGTCCTGAAAAAAGCTACTGAATTTAAAAAATAAATTACACACAGTGCATTATTATTGTCCATTATGAATTGTTCCAATTTCAAATGCTTTCTTATAGATGAATTTATGTCTCACTTCGCAAAACACTTCACACCAATTTTACTGCACTAAGTTTCCACTGGCGTTTGTGGAATTATTCTAAGTGCACATAAATGTAAATGAGGATACAATCAGGCCTTGTGACTGAGTCTTGGTCTTGCAGAGTGAAGCAATCTGCAAACTCAAGAATGCAAGGAGAATAGTAATTATCTATTGTAGCTGCAGTCCTTTAATGTCTCAGGTTTCAACAGGAAAAGATCAAAGAGTCATTGCACTATACCCTGATAAACCTGAAGGCACAGCAGTTATTGCAATCTATCAGCATGATCCCAGTTCAAACTCTTCTAGCAGGCTAAACAGCAAAAGATTTGAAAGATTCTCCTCTCCAGACCCACAAAGACTTTTACACACACAAAAAAAAGATTATTAGAAAAACTATTACATAATTTACTTGCTGAAAAAGGCTGCACATAAAGATATCTTATTGTACTCTTTGTGTAACACTTAACACAGTGGGATTCTAATTCTACCTGGAAGCAAAATAATACTCGTGTTAGTCCTGCATATTATAAAGGGATAGCACTGGTTCTGTTTGTGTATACTATTCACATTATTTATGAGTTTATATCCCTAATCTTAAGCGGTTTTCCCCCCCCATTTCCTTTAATGCAGATGCTTGATGTGATTATTATTTTTTTTATTAAACTTCTTCTCCCTTTTCTTTTGCTATAAGGATTCACACCGGGACAATGCTAGTAATTAAAAGATGAGAAACAACCTTTGCCTGGACAGTGCGTAGAAGCCCTTGATGACTCAGAACCTGCTTTTTGTGAATATAATCCTTGTGTTAGGAGCTCCTTTTCTTATAATAAATTAAAAATCAATAGAAACAATTTCCATCTCCATTCATGATCCACTCTTTACTGGTTTATACTTTTTATTTTCTGGATCTGCTTTCTAAAAATGCCACAGGGTCCAGACAAAGTAAAACAATTTATTTATTCATTTTTCTCCTATGACTGAATTCCTAGCACCCAATTTCTGCTTTAAATTTTTAATGTCT
Organism: Rhipidura dahli; assembly: GCA_013399225.1. Lineage (NCBI taxonomy): Eukaryota > Metazoa > Chordata > Aves > Passeriformes > Rhipiduridae > Rhipidura > Rhipidura dahli. Next base: position 474,750 of record VXAC01004098.1, read on the forward strand.
TTGTATCACTTTCAGCATGTAATGTAAATAAAAAAATATATATTTTTTCATGGGCTGACAAATTCAGAATGTCAACAGCTGTTGCTCATCTTTTTGTATAGATTTCAAGCTTTTCTCTCTGGGTCATAGGAGTCAACAAAATGAGGTTAAATCAGAGTCTGCATACGTATGAGGTTTAGAGAGTATATTTGTATGGCTCTGAAGGGAGATAAATGTGCTATTATGAGAAATAGATGCAAGAATCTGCATTAGTTGCAGATGTTTATGAGCTAACAGAAAAGAAAAACCTTGAAAATACACTGACAATCCTTACGTGCAGGAGACTTCATGACGTCCTATTCAGTACTTTGCACAGTATAAAATGTTTCTGTATATAATTCATATTAAAATCCTGGATGCACAATCTAGAAACCGCTTTTCTTTGTCTACTTCCTCCTCCTTTGCATAAATCACCAATTTGTGGCTGTACATTTTTCCTTGGAGGATGTAGGCTTTTTGAAATCAATAAACTTCATAGAAAAATCAGTAGAAAAGTATATTGAGGGAACACGATGTGTGTGTGTTTATGATTATATAATACAATAGTTGTGTGTATATGCAGATATTTGGGAGTAAAAACAGACTGCTCACATGTCGAATCTGTCAGCTGGAGCTCTCTACAAAGAAACAGGGATGTCAGGAAGGCTTAAATATTATAATTTTCAGATGTATTGTGTTTTAATACTGAAATGGCTCCGTTTTAATCTAGAGTTTTTTAACTGTACAAGTTCCACCTGACTGTTTTTGGTGAGCCATCATGCTCACCAGGAAAGATGTGCTCAGGAGTGGAATCAAAGCATGATTTGACTGTGGTGAAAAATTGAAGGAACATACAATGAGAAAGAATCTACCCTGTGATCAAGAATGTAATTCCTGATCTCCATAGGAGGATGTGTGTATTCTGTAGGCAAGAGGAAATCAAAATAAGACACTGGTATCAAAAGTAGAGGTTTTGCAACACATACTTGGAGTAACTAAAGTGACAATATTTTCTGTAAAGTAAATTTAGATACAGTAAGATATCCTGCCTTTGGTAAAGAAATTGGTTTTTTTAGATGGTTGACTGTCCATTATAAAATCAAATTTATGTAATAAAACATTATACTAGTAAAAAGACCAAAAATAATATCTTAAAGATACACTAATAAAAACAAAATTAAAACAAACCCCAAAACAAACCAGCACTGAAGAATTTTCACTAATATCAAAAAACCATCTCCATAGTTAAGACTTCTGTTTTGAGTGTATTTTCTCTGTTTATTTCAGCATCTTTCAAAATGAAAAATTCTCTCTGTAGTCAATCATTTAAACATACAGAGAAAGCAATTGCCTCAGATTCAGAGCTACAGTTTCTAGTTATAGAAAGAGTGCTAAGTAACTGTTCACATTCTCTGGTGCTGTTCTGTGGGGACAGTAAGTCACCAGCAGATTTCATTGACACCTCAGTGAGAAACATTGCACAGACTATGAAGTTTCCCAGATTTCTGTGGGGATTCTTTACAATAAGTGTCGACTTCCTGTTGACAGTCACATCAAATGCATAATGAAAGTGTAAACCTGCAGAGGAAAAAAATGAGACTGTTCTTGAAACTCAGTGTTACCTAGTCTGGATAAGAAATAAGTATTGGAATTCCGATCTAAGTAAGAAAAGAAAAATTTCCTCCCTTTTGTGGCTCTTTTGCATGTTTACCATTAGTATAATTTCTGCAGCAGCTGATTACCATCAGATGGGGTTTCCCCCCAGCTTTTCCTGAAAACTTACCTTTTTTTTTAACTATATTGTCACATTTGGAAACAAACAAAACAAAACCAAAAACAAACAAAAAAAAAAGGAGTGTTGGCTCATAAATTCACATGTTAACAATTTCAGAATTGCATTGTGTGGGTTCAGGGTACAAAGCTATGCCACTCAGATGGAAGGCATGTGCTGGACAGGAGAGGTAACATTTGTTAACAAGTAGAGGCAACAACTACTGGCTGCTATATATTGACATGTTAGACAAAAAAATTTCCTCTTTCCTTTGCCTCCTCCTTCCTTCACCACCCTCTTTTTCCCTGGAGACCCTGGGTGAACAAACATGGCACGAGGTGCTGTTGTTCCTGCTGTGTACGTGGTTCACCTCCTGCCACGAAGCCTATTAACTCCTGATCATGGCAAGCACAAGTGGAAGCTGGTGAGTGACGACAGAGCACCTGCCCCATCTACTAGGCAGATGGCTGCACATATGAATTTATTACTGCATTGATAAAGGACTTGCTCTGTAGGTAGGGAGTTGCAGATGACAAGGTGGGGAAAAGGTGAAGGGACAACATCTGCATTGTGACATACCAGTGTTGTTTTAACCTTTGTATTCCTTCCTCAGTAATTCCCCTGGTGCTCCATTTGTGTGGTATCCATTTTTTAGCATTATGGGTTTTTTCTGTCTCCTTTTTTTCCCCTTAATTTTAATTTTATCTTCATACTCAATAATGCACTTCTGCTTAATGGACGACTTAAAGCTGAAAAGGCAGTTTCTCCTTGTTTTTACTTTAAGTCCTGCCTTTTCATTTGAGGAAGAGAGAAAATTCTCAATATTGAAGCTTGCTTGCCATCACCTTTTTACATTATGGAGAAAGGAAGGAAGAAAACTTGGCAGAGGGACTCGGGTCATGCCATAGAGAGTAAATGAAGCATTGTTTTTACTCCATGGGACAATCACTGAGCTGCTGGATCTGCATCTTAGTGGAACATTGCAAAACAGACACAGTAGGGGGTAAGAAACTAGGCTTTATCCGACTCTAAGTGATTTACAGACATGCAAAATTGTAGATGCTATGTCCATTAATGAGATGTTTGCTGTTTAAAATTCCTTCCTTTCATGAAGTTATGCCTTTGTGCATAGACATCCATGTTTTGTCCTCTTATTTACAATTTGTCAGCTGAAGTAAATCAAGAAACCCATATTTATAGTTCCCATGAAGATTCTAAAGCATAATTACATTATTATAAAGCAAAATATGAAGAATGCAGTTTTTATGTAGGTTAGTTTTATGGCTAAGATTTTTCATAAAATTTATTTTACACTGATTCATTTCTAAAATGCCCCAGACATTGGTGTTAGTCCTTTATTTTTGTGCTGCGTAATTGAAAAAATTCATCAGTTATGATAGTTCGCCAGATAACAGAACATTGTCAAGATACAGAAATCAGATAAGAGAAATAAATTTGCTAAATAGAAAGTGATGGTTATTTGGTAACAACTTCTCTTTGCTTATGCCATGTTATTCAGTGGTAATATAGCAGGATTTTGTTTTTCTCCTAGTGTATAAATTTTGGCTACTGGACAGAATTAAAAAAATATTTGTACACAAAGGAGATGAATGTGTCCAGAAGACGTTATGTCTGAAGAGCAGAGTGTTGTGAATAGGCTGAGTGTACTGTGTTGTATGCTTATTTAAAAGGGAAAATTATTATTCTTGCTGCTACTGGTGATGGTATTACAGCCTGCTGATGGCAGCATGAAAATTTGTGAGACTGCAGATCAGTTATGACCCTCCTTCAAGTAAGCATAACTTCACTGGTCAATCAACCTCTGTGTGTGTCAGATTGTGGGAGACAGAAGTAGCTGCCAGCTCATCTTGCTGCTTGTGTAACTTATGAGGATATTTTGTTTATGCACAGTTCCACTTCTCCTGTTCCTGTGTTCTGCACTCTGCAAATCCCTTTCTAGCCTGGAATTTCTGTGGTTTGGTTTTTTGGTTTTGTNGTTTTTTTTTTTGGTTTTTTTTTTGTTTTGTTTTTTTTTTTGTTTTTTGTTTTTTTTTTTTTTTTGGTGGGGGGATACTGTTGTTGTGATTTTTATTTTTTTTTAATTTAAATAATGAATTTGCAAATTCTAATTGGATATATATATATATTCATTTATAAATTATCACTAGAAAAGTGCAGGGTTTTATATATGTAGTGTTCAATAACTCCAGTGTAAAATCTGAAATTCCATAGGATTACAATATATTTTATAAAAGTAACAAAGGTGCTATAGCCCTATGAAAGATAAAGGCTGTTTTGTTTATATTTATTTTACAGTTTCCTGGTAAATTAATCATGACATAGTCAAAGCTTTTCTTCTAATTACTGAACAAATGAACTGAAGTTTTGTCAAAGGTCCAGTATGCTTCTTTAGTTCTGGATGTGCTTCAGCGTGTGTTTGTCTGGCAGGGCGAGTCTATTACAGGGTGATTGATCTATCACAATAAAAATCAGCCAGTGGTATAATATTTGAACTGTTTTATTAAAACAATATATTCTAAGAATTTAGACGTACATCTGATAATTAATTCTTTTCAAAATAGTTTGGGAAAGTTCATCATGTTCAGTTATTATGTAGCATTTTATGATGCAATACTTCCAGTTTAAATTAGGTATCACTGTAGGATATGGTGCTCTATTAATGGAAGGAAATTTTTAGTGTTTTGGACTGATCTTTTCAAGGACATCATGCACATAGAAATACTTACAGATATGTACATAATATAAATGGGATAGTTATTGTAAGGGAATAGATTTTTCCACAATAAAATATGATATGAATGGACATATTAGTAACAGATGTTAATAGAGAAATTATTTTTCGTTTGTTCTTAGCCATAGTGATATTGACATATTAATAAAGTTTAAGTATTGCCAGTAAAAATGAAAAGTACTGAAAAATATGCAAAATAATTCACATCTGTATGTCTTGAAATTGTAATTTCTCTAAGTGCTGGTTTATTAGACAAAAAACCCCTCAAATCAATAATCCTAAATTAAGTTCCCATTATTGCAAGCTCAAAACAAAAAAATAGAAGCTTCAACAAAGGGAGTTATGCAGCGTTGTTGTTGTGTGAGGTTGTTTTAAGTGCTATAGATGTGGTCTATCTCACCTTTTGTCTGAGGAAAAAACCTAGTTCTATGGAATTGAGTTGAGAAGCCCTTTTTCTCTGTGTTTGCTTATAAAGACACAGTCTGTGGGAATGGTAAATGGGTTTGACAGAAGAGAAGTAATTCAAAGCCTGTTTACAAGTAGAATTGTTTTAGATCCTTATGAGGAGCAAATATCCCTCCATTTTCTTTGTATAAGGGCATTAAGAAACTTTAGCATTAATTTGTTTGGAGCAAGTTATCCATTCAGACTTTAAGCCATCCATCTGTAAGAAGACTGCCAGTTCTCACTGAAAATATGTTCCATGGCATTAAGTAGGTGGTAGAGAGTTTTGCTTCTTTACAAGCAGGATGATATATTGATTATCTGAAACAAAATTTGCATAGAAGTGAAGGAAAATCGTTACTACTTGGTGTGGTAAGAGGCATTATGGAAAAAGCTATTGCACAGTATTAATTGACATCATTGATTAGTTATTAAGCTGGTCACATCCGTGATGATATCACTCTATAATTACTTTTGTAGACAGAGGAAAAAACCCAGACATTCCAGGAATATCCAGGCAAGTCTTAGTACTTCACACTCTGCAGCTGATGGACTACCAATAAGTTTATTATAAATTAAAGTATATTATAGACTTTATGCAGCAATTAAGTTTTGGCAGCTGACAAAATACCTAGTTCATTCCAGGTCAGAGTTAATCCATGTTTCAGTCTATATTTTTTTTCCATTAATTTTAGCTTTAAAATTAGGTTTTTGAATATTTTCTATGTTCATTAAGGGTTGTAGAATGATGTTTTAGTTTTCACATCTGTGGAGTTATGCTTACAGTTATGCTTATCTCTATGCTTACAAATACAGTTAATTCATTACTTGATCTGATGCTGAGTCTGCATTCCAGATTTTATCCTCAAGCACACAGATGTTTGTGTTTTTACAGGCCAATCCTATACTTATTGGAGGATTGATTCACAGGGTAAATTAAGGTAAAAGGTGAGAAAAAAAAATTTCTTATTACAAATAGAAATAATATGACAACAGGAGCATATAAATTTACAGATGATTTGCAACTATGACCTAAAAATGTATTTGAAGGCCTTTTAGGTAGATGAAATAGTCCGAAGTACACTTGTTGACTATAAAACCTTAATGTCACTATTGTAGGATTTGCCTTCCTGTGGCCACAGTTTTCAATATTCTGTTGAATACAGTAATGTTTATACATGATAATTAATATATTTAATTTTGAATCACAATGGTTTCAAAATGTCAAGTTGTGGAAAGGTGCTTGATTGAAGACAGCTCTTAAATTGTTTATTTGTTTGTTTAGCAATTTTAGAAAAAAAAGCACAAGCTAATCAGAGAATAAAACTGTCAAGGAAGATTTAAAAGCCATTTTTTTGCCTGGGGCTGAGAACATTGTAGAATTTTTTTGTCTCTCACATTTTCTTTATCTTTTCCCTATACAAATATTCCCTATATATATATGTATACCATGAGAGAGAGATGTGTCTTATAAACTTCTATCCCTCCTCTCAACTCCTGCTCTCATACATTTCTTCTTGATGCTGTTCCATCTGAAATAACTCTTGGTAGTGTGAAGAAGTAGTTGTTATGTCAGCACAGAAAATGAGTACAAATTTTTTGCATGTGTGGGTTCTGGACAAGCACCACTTTTGTCCCCAATGAAAGAGCCAGTATAAGCCACCTGCCAAAAAAAGTTATTTTTTACTGGTTTTATATTAGTAAAGAAATGGCATCCTAAGTTCATTCTCGGTTAGATTGTCATGGTCTCTGAAACAGAGGCTTTGAGACTGATTTATCTTTGATCATGTTTGACTGGAGAAGATATTTCAGACACTGACATCTCTTTAAAATTCCTGACTTAGACCTTCACCTACACAAGATCAAGCGTAATGAGAGATCTTGATAGGAACAGGGGACAGAACTCTATTCTAGATTGTGAATCTACTCCTGGGCATAAGTATACTGCTATCTCTCTTTAATTAGTAAATGAGGAGCATGTCTTTTCTTTGAATTAATGTTTAAAATTCTGTAATTCATACATCAAAAGAAGTGAACCATTGTTGCTAAACAAATTGAAAGTTGGCTGGTACACAACAATATTTCTGTAGTGTCTCTTTCATGAAAGTATACAGGCTTAGACATAGTAGATGCTGTGGAATAATTACTTTGAGAAACATAATAAACAACTTGTACCTAATAAAAAGCACATATTTTTGGTTAGTTCTAGTTAAAACTGGAATTGAAATACAATTAATTTCATTTTCTCTTGCAGCAGAATATTTTGTTCTATTGTTTCTGTGGACAATCATGAAACATGAAATTTCTTCCTGTGCCTTTGAAAAAAAAGTCTTAAGTAAATAAGTGGTAAAACACACTTATGAACTGGTATAAAAATTATAAATATATGTAAATTAAATCCTGATAAAAAAAATAGAAACCCTCCAAAAATGATAAAGCATAGTAAGATCCAGATGCTAGAAGCTAAATTTGGCCAAGGTGTTCCTTAAAATGATTAGCCATTCAAATATACATGTTTAATAGAAGTTTTTTTTTTAATGACCAACAATAATTTGAAAAAACCCTTTGTCTTGCTTTTAAATTAGATGTACTGAAATGCTACAATATTATTAGATATTAAGAGAGAAATTTTGTTGTCATTGGTGATACATTGTTATTTGTGAAGTACATTTCATCTAGCAAAACTGTAGGTCAAAAATGTATTTAATTATATGTTACCCTTTCTGGACATATTTGCTTAGCAAAAGAGTTAGAATAATTTTTATAAAAAAAAAATTAATTAGCTTTATGAGTTACATTACTGTGTAATGCAAAAAAAAGCTTTCATCTGATTTTGGAGGGGAGGGTGGGGGACAGTCTGGGGAGTATTATTGACTTGTGACTTGTTCTTTATGATTCTGTTACTGAGGGGAAAAAAGTTCTGAATGATTAGTTTTCTGACTCCTTGTCCTCCCATTACTAGAATGGATGAAGAGGCACAATCTCTCTCCTTGTTTCCAAAGAGTTATTTGAATAGCATAAGAGTATGAAATTACAATGAGTTACAGAAGGATTCTTATCCTGTGCCAGGATCTGATTCATTTCAAGAATCTACAAATGGATTTGGTTAAGATAAAAAAACTACAAGCCAACTATTTCTTTAGAAACTGAATATAAATTTGAAACTTTCTTGAGGTTAAGGAAAACATATTCTTTTAGTTCTATCTTTTTCTTAACTCCCTGACTTGGAATGCAAGAAGAAATTGAAAGAGGTGGCATATGAAAAAATATTCCAATGTTGTTTTACAAACAAAACCTTTTCAGACTGAAATCCAGTGGCATAGAATGGTCCTAATTCAGATGAAATTGAGGAAGTTTCTAAACTGTCTTTTTTGAAGAACCTTGATCTTTTGGCCTGGTTGGAGGGAAAATTCCGCCTTCAAACCACTTCAAATTGTTCTAGATATTTGTCATGCCTTTAACTGGGAATGGCTGTGCCTTACTCTCCAGCTCCTCAGTCAGCAGATGAGTCTAAAAGGAGTCTCTGTTCCAGTTACAGAACTCACTATTCATTTTTGCTCTAAAATTATTAATGATCTATAGTGTCAGCCTGAGTTAGCCTGCTGCTTTTTCTTCCATTCTTACTTTCTATGTAGTGCAAGTTGCATGAGATTAACTGTTTTAAATAAGCTTTTACTCATGTTGTAGTGAATTTCCTTTTTTTCTGGAATCCCTAGTGAACAGAAAGAATGCTCTTCATATCTGTGTGCACTAAATATATAGGAAGGTCATACAATTTCATTAAATACCCCGGTGCCCCTTCAATTAAAACACAGGTATAGATATAAAGAGATATTTAGGCAAGAGTATAGCTCTTTACCTTTTATGTAGCTTGTTGCAGAGGAAGTCCGCTGCTCCTGTAATAGGGAGCATGAAGTTTCCCAAAAGGTGATCGTTACAATCCAATTCTGGTGACAGAAACTGTGCTTGAATTACTCAGGTTAGGGAGAAGTAAGATTGAGATGCATATCTCCAGTAAGTGTTCATAGGCTTGAATGCCTTCTGCAAGGTTATTGTTTGAAGTAACCATCAGGTGCCTTTTTTATCATTTTTAAAATATAGTGAAAGGACAAGATGTTTCATTCTCCAGTTATTGCATTTAGAATACTGATGGCACAAGTTGACTTCCTGTTTCTGTCTTTGGGGCTTTAAAATAGTCCTTTAGCCCTTGGGAGCATAACTAGCAGGCTGGGTACAGAGTACACTTGTATGGAATAGTGCAATTTCTTCTGCTGCAACCTTACAATATGGCTGAGAATAATTCATGTGATTGAGCACTGGAGCTACATCACATGTCACTGTAGCCCAGAATTCTTACTGCGAGGGTAAAAAAAGGCTTGTGCTTCAAGACCAATTTCAATATGTAATTTATCATTTTTCATAAGAACAAGGATATCTTCTTACTTAGTAACCAGTAAGCCACAGAGCCATAATTTTATTCCCATGACAGCCAGGGGGAGGAAAATGATGAATATTTTTTAATGTAATGCAGAACATTCATCAGGTAAGAATATGAGTAAGTACACAAACTCTAAGTTCAGAATGGCTGAGGACTGGAAAATAGGTTTGTATTTTGGGCAAAGGAAGTAACTGAATGTGGTTTTCCCATGCTATTAATAACCATTCAAAATACTGAATTGTGCAGGGAAATGTGAACAGTGCCACCATCATTTTTTTTTTAGCTGCAGATGTGCTCTGAAAATGCCTTGATTGTGCATTGTTGCTGCTACAAGGAATGTGTGAAATGTATGGGTTAAACCTCAGCCAGACCTCCAGCTGTTTATCCTGAGGCCTGTCTGTTTAGAAACAAATCTCAAGATCATGTTGTTCTTGACCACTTGACTACCTACTGGCTTCCTAGGATAGCTAAGAGCCAAGCAAGATCTTTTTTAGAGTTTATAGTTTAAAAAAATATAGAGGCCTATGAAAAACAACCAGAATTTTTTTGTATGCTTTGTATTTACTTAAATACTGTTACATCCCGAGAAATGTATATGCAGATATTAGTACATTTACTCTGTTAATAATTATACCTGCTTTGAAAGGAGTAATGAAATATACCAGTGTTCTGATAACTTAAGAGGTAGTTTTAATATCTTTATGTTGTAAGTTCTCTCAAGGTGTTAATATACAATAATTACCCTTGTGTCTGGAATATAGGATATTAACCTCTTGTGGGAAAATTATTTCCCTAGAGGATTTATTTTTGTATTTTGTTTAACTAGCTTTTTACTCATTAGTGTAAAAAAGGAAACACATGAATGGAGAATGTGTTGCATTCTGATGAATAGGAAAATGGATTTCCTTAGTAAAAGAAAATGAACACATAAATATGTAATCACTGATATTTTTATTCTTCGTGGTGAAAACATTAAGTAACATAACTTCATAATTTAACCTAACCTAGATATTCTGCATTCCAAATATTTTGTTGGAATGGAATAAAGTTTTAAAAATTGTTCTTAGAAGAGCACTCTTATAAATGACTTCTTGCTCCAATAAGTGCTCTATATGTTGAATTGAAAAGATTTATTTCACGGACTAAGAAATCCAGTTACTGGAATGCTGATGCTTGCCAGACCAAAGCACCGTCCCCAGTAGAGCCAGAAGTCAAAGCAGGGTCCCTGGACTTGATGTTTGCTTCCATAACAGAAAGAAAAGCAGAGGACAGTTAATTTTTTAAAATATAATTAACAGATATCACATCTGGGATTTCTGTTATTCACTATGCTGAGTCCCTATAGTGTAGGAAGTTTTAATACAAATAATCATTTAGGCTAATATTTTGTAGGCAACCAAATATAATAAAAAAGGGCATTATCGCAGCAAGTTTAACTGACACTAGTTTCAAGAAAGAGTCTAATCTTCCCTTTGTTATAGCAACCCAAATTACCTCAATAATTCTAAGGATAGAAAGAAATGAGCAAAAAGTAATGGAAAGGGAAATTATCTTCTTCTTCATTATACAGGGGCTTTAAATGTACATTAATAACTTTTTTTTTTTTTGTGTATGCATTAATATTCCCAAATGCAATGATACTGCAAGCTACCTAATGGATCTATACAAAGAATCACTATCGAGACAATTATTTCTATCTCCTCGATCAAGTGAGATATTTTTTCAGCAGTTGAAGGTCATACGTGTGGATCAGCATGCTTTATTCTTTATCACGACATCATACAATAATTCAGACTGAAAGAAACCTCGGGAGGTCTGTAGTCCAGCCTCCTGCTCAAAGCATATTCAGCTATGAGGTCAGATAAGTTATTTAGGTCTTTATGTCTAAGACCAAATCTCATCTTGAAAATGCTCAAGGCCTAAGACTGCATAACCTCTCTGTACAGCCTGCCCCACTGCTCGACTGCCCTTGGGGTCAAAGGGTTTCTACTTACATCCCGGTGGATTCTGTCTTGTTTCAAATTCTGGTTATTATCTCTTACCCCTCGCTCCATGTTTGTGAGCTGTCTGACTCATATAAATTTTCATGACCTCCTCATAAGTAGTTGGGGGCTGCTGTTAGGCCCTCCAAAGTTTCCAGCTTCCTCAGCCTCTCTGCACAGGGCAAATGCCCCAAGCTGGAACTCACTCCAGTTTCCCAGTGTCTCATATTAAGCAAGAGACTCAAAACTGGACCCTTGACTCCAGTCTCAAAAGTGCTGAGGAGAGGTGCTAATCACTCCTATAGACCTTCTGGCTGTGCTGCTCTTGGCACAGCCCAGGATGCTCTTGCCCTTCTTTGCAGCCAGGACACACTGCTGACTCACACCCACCTTTCCATCTACAAGCACGTGCATGTCCTTCCCAGCAAAGCTGCTCCAAAGCTGCTCCACCACTGCCAATCAAGTCCCAGCCTGTATCAACTCAGGGACTCTTCCTTCTCAGCACTCACACTTGACATTTCTTTATTTTGATTTTCATATAGTTCCTGCGGGCCCATTCTTCCACTCTGCCTGCATCCCTCTGAACGGCCATCCTGCCCTCAAACATTATCAATTGGTCCCATGGTTTGATTTCATCTACAAACTTGATGACAGTGCACTCCCTTCACCTCCTCCACTGAAAAAGTGAGAAAGTTATTTGAAGTCAAACCTCTAGACTTTGTCAAAATTCCTGTCCTGATTATTTTCATGAATCCATCAGGATTCATGGGGAGATGGCAAAATATCTTGCTAATAATGAAAATCACAGTAGATAACAATAGTATTGAGTTTAAACACCACCATTTAGGCAAGAATGTAAAAGAAAAGATTTCAGGATTCTAGCTGAAAAGTCTAAAAATAATGAATCCACAAACTGTTCCGAAATATTCACTAAACAGGAATGGAAACTCAGATGCCATGAATTCTAATAGAAGCTGGCAAGCTGCACAGTTTGAAATGCTTTATATTTCATACCTGAATAATGATGTAAAATGCCTTAGGGATGATGATGATGATGACACTTAACATCTCATCTGAATTATATGATATGCAAAAGAATAAGAAAATATACCTTAAACCATAAATTATCCTTATGAATTTTCTCCCATTGTAAATACAAAATTGTAATTAAAACTTGTGAATGAGAAATTTTTTCCTGAAGTAAGCAAAATTTCTAAGTGTCAGAGGCAAAAAAAAAAAGGAATTAAGTGATCAATATAGAAATTTCGTCTCATCTAGATCTTAATAAACTATGACTTCTGTGAAGTCTAGAATGACAGTGCTTCAAATTTCAGATTTTTAAGATCTGCAATATGTCTATAAAAAAAGCCAGTAGCTTCAAAATTCTAAATTTGTCCTGTTTAGATCTTTAATCAGACTATACACACAATGTGGAGTACACCGGTTTTGCACGTTTCCCAGAAAGCTAATTCATTACTAGAAATCTGAATACTGAAGACTAAGTAATAGTGGTTGTGTATGCAGTAATGCAAATTAATTATGACAGTAAAATTCATTATATTGAAAATTAGATTTAAGTACCATAGGACTTAATCTTCATAGAAGGATATACTGCACCAAACACTGAAAAACAAAAAATGAGCTCCTAGTCTGTAAACCAAGTGTTCAGTATTTTCACATCCCCATTCTATGGTCCAGTATTATAACCAGAATTTTTTAGTTTACTGGATTCCTATTTTTACAAAATAAAAGTAAATTCAACCTCTTTAGTTGGTGAGGAAGAAGACAAAAATCCAGGGAGGTGTCACAGTAATATTTGTTAAAGTATTTTATATCATTAATATGGCTAATAATTTTATTATTATAGTTGTTAAAATATATAATTCATCACAAATTATTCTTCATTTTTCACACCATTTACAAACAATCTGACAAATGGTTTATGATGTCAGGAAACAGTAGGTGGATGAAATATCTCCTGAAATTTTATCTCTAAAATATATTTATTCATTAACTCATTTCTCACTGTTTCTTTATGGATTTTTTGAGATGTCCTTACATAATTGATAAACTACAAGCATGTACACGAGTTGCTTTTAATCACATATGTGGTTTTAGGAATGTTAACCAAACAGGTTTGTTTCTTTCCTAGAGGCTAGCATTTCTGTTTTTGCTTTCAGTTTTCTGGATTGATTTTACTACTACCATGAATTTTTAAAAAATACCAAACAACTCCAATAAATAAAGAAAGCAACTCAAAACCTAAAAAAATCAAGCAAAAAAAATCCTAGAACGACAACAACAGGGCCACTTTGATACGGTAATCAATATGAGCAGATAATGCTTTGCCTCACTGCTTCCTGTATAGACAAAAGAAAAATGGGACAGTGACTGTTGGTGTCATTCCCACTTTATTTAAAAATAACTTTGCTCAAGGATCTAAAAGAAAAGGCAAACATCAATGCAAAAAAAAAAAAAAAAACCAAAAAA
>VXAC01004098.1:488698-530545 GCA_013399225.1 Rhipidura dahli
CAAAAAAAACCCAAAAACAATTACAAACTGTTACATAGAACTTGCAGTTCAAGAAATCTCTGGATAATCCAGTTTAAAGCAGTATTGTTCATGTTGAAAACTGTGTATTATTTCTTTCTCCATCTATGTAGTAGTCAGCTGAATAAGAAGCAAAAACAAATTTTAAAAAAGGCAAGAAACCCCACCAAAATTTGAAATACTGTTACAGAAAGCCCATAGCTTCATTTCTCTGTGTTCCTCAGATTTAGAAATGAAACTTTGTTTAATAGGAAAAACTTGTCTCTACAATTTGATTTGGTCTTTGGGTTTAAAAGATCAGCTGTTAGAGGGGACAGTTTTCAACCTGTAGAAGTACAGGTTTGTTGAACATGTTATGATGAAGAAATAAATATTAATCCTGTAGAAAGTTAGACCTCTCTTCTTCCCTGCCCATACTTGGGATTAAAGAACAGAGTAACAGACTTCCTCCTTCACCTGGTGGATCAAAAGTACACTTCTCAGAATTATGTCTGAAGGTGTCAGTGTTCACTAAAGGTGAGAGAGAACACCTGAAACTGTACATGTCTGATCAGGACTTGTTTGCTAGTTGGGAAGTGATTGGCAGAGAAAGAGGTATTAAGCACTCAGGCTCAGAGAAACCAGAATGAATGTACAGCCAAGATTACCATCTGTTGAATATGAAATGCTTGGATCAAGACATTATAGATACATTTCCCCAAACAGCAGGGGAAGCAGACTTTTTTGGAAACACTATCACAACAGAGTAGGGAAGCATTAAGATAGAAGCAAAAAGCTGTTCACTAAATTTTGGAGAGCAAATTACTTTATTGATGCAATTGAACTGTATTTAAATTAAGCTGGATCTGGGAAGGTCTTTGCAACTTACCTCTAAATTAATATGGATTTCTGACACATACTATACAAGCTCTTATTATTAATAATAATTATGATCATCTTAATTAGAAGAAGGAGTTTTGGGGGATCCCATCCCAAGTGGCCATTTGAGCTACAATATGTGATATTTTGGCCTGAATAAAGCCAGATATTTTTACCATTTTCAAACCACCCTTTCCTGAGTTATGTGACCTTTGACAAACACCAAAGCAGTGAAAGTTATTCTACTTCCGTATTCAAAGAATTTTTGAAGAAGGTAGGGGGCAGCTCTAACTCATGGGGGTAATTCTCTAGGGAATTATTCTTTTCTACCTTTTTTTCTTTAATTGTAAATTGAAATGTAAAAAATAGGACTAGACTTTCATCATCCAAGATTAATTTCATCTGTGCAGCCAGTAGCCCACAAAGTATCAGGAACATTTAGACTTCCAGAAGAATTAAATAATCTATTTTGTTTCTTTCTATTCATCCTGCCTTGCAGTTTGATTTTTAGTCATAAAAATAAATTATTCAGAGACCACTGCCATTACCATTGCTGAAAGCACCACCAACTAACTAGAGAAATGTAAAACTGTGAATGAGGGTGGTGGGTGTGATATACTTTTACTTCTTCAAGATCTGGTGGGTTGACCTTGGCAGGACACCAGCTGCTCACCAAGCCACTCTATCAGTCCCCTTTCAGCTGGACAGGGGAGAGAAAATAAAATGAAAAGCAACTCATAGGTTGAGCTAAGGCACTTTAGTCAAGAAAAAGTGAAAGTTTGCTTGCACATAAGCAAAGAGGAAAGAAAGTTTATTCTCTACTTCCCATCAGCTGGTGATGTTCAGGGAAGCAGGGCTTCAGCACATGCAGCAGCTGCTCCAGAAGGCAAACAGTGCAAATTACAAACAACCCCTCTTTTCTCCTCCTCCTTCCCTTAGCTTTTATATCTGAGATGACAACATATGGTATGGAATATCCCTTTGGTTATCCCTTTGGGTCAGCCGGCCTGGTTGTGCCCCCTCCCAGCCCCTGGACGAGGGAAGGGATGTTGAGAGACAATGCTGACGCTGAACCAGCCCTCACCAGCAGTGCCCAAAACACTGGAATGTTATCAACACCTTTCCAGCCACCAATGCCCAGCACAGCACTTTGAGGGCTGCTGTGAAGAAATGAACTCCAGCTCAGCCAGACCCAATACACAAGGATTCTAAATATTGTGCAATACTCTTCTAAGAAATTTAGGGAATTATGACCATTGAAGCTGTTTTGAAGCAGGTTAGATCTGGTTGGAAAACTATTTTCAGAACAGTTGCCCAAGTTATAGTGTAATAGTCTAGACAGATTTGTCCCAAATCAGGACTTGATATGCAATTTCACTAAAAAATGGAATGAAAGAAGGCTGTATTATTATTAAATATCTGATAATACCATTCCGAGAGGGACTTGGAATATTTAGAAGACAGGAGTAGAAACCAAATTATCTTAGGAACAAAAAAAAAAAAATAACCCAAAAAACAAAGCAAACAACAAACAATATTGTAAAAGTATATGCAAGAAGATTTGCTGTAACATGTATGATGCAATTCTTCCACTCTACTTGAATTAGTAGATCAAGTAAAATGTCATCATTTTTAAAGAAAATTTTTAGGTAAAAGACAATTTGCAGGAGAATAGCAAGCTCAGAACATTAAGAGACATGATGCAAGATCAGAAAGTCGAAATAAATTGGTTTATTCTGGTGTAGAGAAGTGAGAGACCACTTAAGAGACAAGAAAATAGTTTTCAACAATGCAAACCCATGACAGAAAAAAAGTTCTGATTTGAAGCATGAGGCGTTTACTGTTTATATTAGGAAAAGTACTCTAATTATAAAATTAACCCAGAATTAGATGACTCAGAAGAGTCAAGTAAGCTCCATATTAAAGGTTCTAGATATTAAACCAGATATTTTATAATAAAATTCCAGCTAGATAATTTCTTCCTTGCAACAAGAAGAATCATTTTCTTTTGACAATTTTGGGATTACAGAATATGTATGTATTGATTAAAAAAATGTAATTCTTCAAAATTCAAGGCAAACAAAAGTTTTCTTTGTACACAGCATTAAGGTACTTTTTATCTAAGTGTTACCAAATATAGTTCATGTAAAGCTGTCCACATATAAAGTGAAAATTACTCTGTTGGGAAGGAAGGATAAAACCTTTCTTGTAAATTTCAGGAATATTAATAATCCATTCCACCGAGCTGAAGAAAAGTCCAACTCAACCTTCTTTCTTATTTTTTTTTCCCCATATACAACAAACCACACCCTTCCCCCTCTTCAACTTATATTTTTTGTAAGCAAAGGCGGGGAGGGAGGAAAAATGACTGTAAAAATATCTTACTGATTCTATGTAGCTTCTTTATTTTAAAATCTACTCATGCAGTAGTAGAGGATGCTTCCAATGGTGAAAAATCTGGTGAGCAGCACAATCTAGAAGAGCTACAGAGCTCAAATTTTTTAGGCAAAAGCTCTACAGTAAAGTAGTCATGAGGCAATTTATGTCTTTATGTTTAAAGTTAGTTGTGGGAGAGGCTCTTAATGACACAAAGATCTGATGCTTGATACTGCAATTAAACAGAGCTGAAACTATATCTAAAAGGCAATGTTTCTCACATTTTGGAACAGAAGTTCTGCAAAAATTTTATTTTCATGCTGCTTTCTCCAAAATTCAAATCATGTTGTCACCACAAGGTTGTTTATTTTTATTAGAGATAATGAGAGATTTCAGACTAATCTTGGTTGTAATGCTTTCTCTTTGTAGGATAAATACTGAAATAATATAGACTGTAGAATATCAAGGTGGTTTATTGGTGGGAAAGAGTTTAAATTCAGGATCAATAGGAACTCTTCTACCTGGTGAAAGAAAGAAATCATAAAATGTTAATTACAGATGATACTTGCAGTACAGCAGGCAGGAGTTTGGCTGGGTGGAGGCGGTGGGAAAACTTGAGCTTGTTCAGAGAGAGCAGAGTGCAGCTCTGCTCTGGATCAGTCTCTCAGTATCTTCACCAGTGTGCAGCCAGCTCCAAGCTAACACATCTCATTCCTCAGTATGGCTTCTTAGTATGGCTCACTGCTACATTAGCCCTGCTGTTCAGCTTCCAGTGAATTCAGAAGTGTTGGCCAAGGAAGGCCAAATATTTCTGTATCACAGGATACAGAGACATTTGAAGACAGAAGGTTTGTTTCACTCAGGTCACCAAATTGTCATTAAAGACTTCAGATTTTCAAAATGCAAAATTTTGCTGCCATAGTTACTATTAAATCAGCCAGTCATCTGATAATATTTTGAAATATTTCATAATTTATATCTGTATGTACATAAGTTATAATATTTTGACAGCAAAGTTTTGCTTTTAGTTTATTGACATACCCCTGTTCAGTTTATATACTATTTGGTATTAAGAGCTTGTAGTATAATTGAAGTCCTTTATTTTATGAACTTAGAAACATCCATAAGTGCCTTCTTTTCTCCTTTAACAAAATTTTTATAATTTATAACCTTTTATTGTTTAAAATAGTTTTACTTCATTATTGAAAGGGCAGAGATTTGGATGGACACAAAATATTTCCTTTAGCCAAAGGAGATGTGTGTTTGCGTGTTAGCTTTCCATGTGAGTATTTTCCATTACCATTACCATTTACAATTAAATTTGCATTGTTAAAGAGCACAGAGAATGAAATGAAAAGCCTGGGGCAAGAACTGCAGGGTGGCATTTCTAAATTGTAATATTCTAAGCTAGTGGGTCATTGGAAGAACACTTCCGGTCACCAGCTTCAAAGCACCAAATATTTTGCTTACTGTTGGCATTACCTATGAGCATTGCACTTTAGATTACAATTAACAGTTTGCTCAGATCATTACCTGGAGTGAAGAAAAAAGTGCAACTGGTTTACACTAATGGAACAGAGGCCACATTATGCCAAAAATGATGTCTGATAACTCTTTGTTGCAGCTATAATTAATCATTCCCTGATTTTATTTTTGTCTGTGCAAAGTTAAAAATAAGGCATTTAAGTCAATAGAGTAGGAATTTGTGCCAGTAGAAATGGAAGAAAATTATATCATGAATGCCAGCCCTCCCACCAAAAATTATTCCTTAATTTTTTCTCCTAAATTTTTGTTAACCACATGAGGTATATTGCTCCAAATTTCACATTACAGTATGTTTTCTTCTGCATGCAGTGTCAAGCAAAATGAAGGTATGTTATTTTTTAAGCAGGAAAGAAATTATACTCTTGAGAGAAGCTTATCAAATGTGATTTGATCTATCAATTTTCACAGAGAACCTGTGAGCATCAGAAAGAAAAAAAGTTGACTCATATATTTTATTCATTTTATACACAGTAGTCAAACAGCTTCTCATACTTTCCTCCTCTTGTTAAAATCAGCAGGAAAAAAAGTAAAACCCATTTACAAGAAGTATCTATTTACCACTCATCTCGAAATTTAAAACAACTCCTGTTCTCAAGTCTGTGGCAGTTTGGTACTCTCAAAATGTTGGAACTATAGGTTGGTAAATATTTTTAAATGAAATACCAAAAGAAAGCAAATAGTCCTGTTTGTTAGATATTGTACTGGTGTTTTGTTATGTTATATTTTATTGACTTGCTCTTGTATTTTATTTACTTGTTTTGGAAGTAGTATAACCCGATCTTTATTTCCCTTCCTGATTTCTATATGCCATGCACAAATTATATAAAAAGCAACAGTAAAAGGGGCAGTTTAAGTGAATAGACCAAAGTTAACCACCTGTGAAGTAACTGGAGTATGATGAAAGGGATGCTTCAGAAGGAGTTTAATACGACCTGTCATTCCATTCCTGTCCTGTGCGAGAAAGGAGGTAGAAATAGATACATTATGTAATAGGAAATGTGGTCCCTTCTACAACATTTCCCTTTGTGCCACTTGTAAAGCCCAGGACAGCACAGGAATAATGAAAATTTAGAGCTACATGATGATAATCCATGTACTGCTCTTCTCCTCCTAACAAGGGTTTGTATTGTTAAAAGAAGAACCTGCAGATTTGGGAAGAGTCTGCAAACTTCAGCTGGAAAAAAAGATGAAAAAAGGACTAGGAATGCTCTCTGAGATAGTAATATAGAAAAGTAAACATATTTGTAATGTACAATGAAATTCAACATTTCTTGGAGATAAGAATTCTTGGAAAGTCAATTTAGAATTTGGGAACAAAGAGCAGAGGAGCTGTACTACATGCAAGTCATTACTTACTCTTCCTGCTCTGCTTTTAACCATGGAGCAGTATCACTGACTTCAGGAGTCAACTGTGCTGGCAAGAGACTGTTTATTCAGGCATTTATGAGTCATGATCTTGAACAACACTGAAGATTGAAAGGCTTCATTGCTTTTAAAAAAAGCAAAACCGGATGAGGATCTGAACTCATTAATTTAAGCATGTGCAGATAACTAGGAAATTAACTCCCTTTGTGGGGTCAGGGATGTGGCTTGGCCAGTGTTATCTCATTTACCTATATATTCACTCTAAGTCCTCTTCATTATTTCCAGGTGCTGTTCTCCCTAGAACTTGTCTGCCCATGTCCTCATTATATCACACTGCTGAAGTCTGCAGACATTCATCCAGACTACAGGTGTATTCTGTTGTATCTGCCACCCCTGTGAATGGATATATGTCTGATATACGTATAAACCATCTGAGCATGTAAAATATGAATTTTGTATATTTTCAGTAGATATACTCTTTTATGAAGGCAAATATTTTAACTCACCATTTCAAATAGGTTGACATCCCCACCCACAAATATATATATTTTTAAAAATTATGAGATAATGTATTTCAAATATATTTGTACAAATTGTCTTAGAGTCCTGATCTTACTAACAGATGTTACTAAACCATTGGCTACAAAGGATAAAAAAGGGATAGTAAAACTCATGTGAATAAAATCTAATACAATTTAAAATAAAACACAAGTGAGTGAAACAAGAGAATAATCCGGTATTCAGTTTTATGATGTATACAGTCAGCATTTTGATGAAACAGCTTATTTTGTGTCACTGGACAGAAGGGAAATCAATATTTTAGTTGTGATGCATTTATAGAACGAGAATGTTTTTCTGTGATATACATCATGATTTTTACCTCTCCATCCTGCTCCACTTTACTGAAATCTTATTGCTGTGTTATGCATGAGCATTTCAAAATGCTCTCCTTTGGAAGACACAGTAGGAATAAACTACTAAAGTCACTGTGCAGTACAGATTCTGGTTCGGCAGCTTGTTTTAAAAAGAGCATGATACATAAAATCCAATCACACGTACTTCCAACCTTTTGCAAACAACTGATGTTGATGAAGTTCGGTCCATTATTCTCTGGGTTTGTCATTTTAAGGTAGAGATATCAAATTCACTGTATAAAGCCTTTTTAAATACAGATTGCAAGATGATTTCTAATATGATGGAGGGAATGAAGAATTAGTGGGATTCTCCATGGTGATAAAAACATAAAAGAATAACCTGCACTTGTGTGTAGTGGTGATCTTTCCTTTTTAACATTTGAAGTTCTGGGTTGCAGTTTTCTGGTTGGCTCAGCATTTGCACCTTCAGTTACTTTACCCCTTTGCTCCTTTGGTTCTTTTCTTGCAATCAATAAAAAGAAAAGAAATGCTTGATAAAGGCAGCATACAAAGCTGTGGTGCAGAGTGTGTCGACATGTCTACAGGGTTAGGGTCCCATGGATGGTCTCTGAACTGTACGTATTCCCATTGTCTATTTCAAGTATCTGGGAGACTGGGGTTTTACTTTTAGTTTGTGTATTGTCTCAGATGACAGTTTTTAAAACAGTTCATGCCCCAAAGTTAAAGCAGTAGTAACCAAATGCCAAGACAACAGCACTGTAGGAAGAGTGATCTCAGCTCTCTTCCTTGAAAACTGATATGACAGAAAAGTGAAAAATATGGCACCGAAGTGGATTTTCCTAGAAACCTGAAACTCATTTCAATTCATGACTTGATTCTTCTCCTGAGTTAAGGAAGAAGTAAGAAGCAGTTTTGATCTGCCCAACTAGCATGATATTGTATTGATATCTCCACTAATGTCTCACTGTCAACTTCTCAAAGGGTGTCTATACTTATCACCTGAGCTTTTGAACTCAGATCATATAATGTGAATGATATTTCAGTTTAGAGAGGCACCATTTAAGTTTTACAAGTACTTGATCATTTATATTCATGGTTTCTGAGTATACGTGAATTTCTTTTGCCTTATTGCTGATATTCTAAAGGGAAGAAACCTCAGGATAGTTGTTTCTTCACTCCCTGCCTTGTTTTCCTGCCATTTCAGGGTATTATGCTGGAAAAATCAATGAAAACCAGAGATAAGCTTCAGAAATGAGGGTGGCATGATGTACTATGAGGATGTGTACAGCTTTCCCTTTTACTTTGCTTAATTAGTACGTACTGATATCCACAAATGTTCAGCATTTGCACGGGACAGTTAGATTGGGAAGCTGGCATGAAGAGATCTTAATGAAGCTCAGATAGTGGCAGGTACCAGATCTTTACGATGTAATTATATTCACTGTGTTACTCAAGCCTGACATGTTTTCATGCACACTCCCTGCATTCACTGCAGAGTGAAGAGAGAAAAGCCATTTTCCTCATGGTGTCATTTGAATTTTTAAAGTTACAGATATGAGAGGTAGCTACCCCTGGGCTTGGGTATTTTATTTTTTCTGCTTTGTTTTTAACTTGTTTTTTCCCTTAAGTGAATACTTCCTGCTAACACTGGAAAAGCTCTTCCATGTGACATGCTTGCAGTTCTCACACCTGTTTTCCCCTCTGCCTTCTATGTGTGAAGTATTTTCTTTGCAGCATTCTAAATGTTCAAAGATATTACTGAACCACTGGGAGGCCAATCTGCTTTCTTATACAACAAAAACTTGTTACAGGAGTTAAAAAAAAAAAAACAAAATAAGCAAACAATAACCACACTTATTTTTCAGATAAATGCTTTTACAAATCCATGTATTTAATAAAAGGCTACCTTAACAGTGACAGATGAAGAAGAAAGAAAAAATTCTGAATGCTAGATGGTCTGAACTCCTAAAAAGAAAAATTGAATTTACTTAGTATATCAGCAGGAACATTCTGAATTGCTTCTCAAACTACAGTTCAGAGAACATTTCCTGAAATGTTGTTGCAAACCAGAATTTTCCTCTTCATCTCATTTAATTTAATTTAATTTAATTTAATTTAATTTAATTTTAGTGATAAGAAAGGAGATGGGAAAGAGGAGACAGCCATAAGAGAAGTCCCTGGAGAAGGCAGTGTTCTTTGCTTACCTAGGCTTTTGTTGATGAGAGACAAGTCATTGCCACAGCAGAATTGGCAACTGCTTGAGACATTAGTCCTCATGCTGACAACAGACCCTGCTTTATAGCAACAAATACAAAAACTGTGTAAATCATTGGCTTATTTAGTTTTACATTATTTTTTTCTGAGTGCAGTTTTTATAAGTAGATAAAGTGGAAAATGAGATTCAGTATAGACTTTGCCTTTGCTACTCATAAGAAAATGGATTTGTAAAATCATTGATTAGACATTGAAAGGGATTTTAAATGTCACAGAAAAGCTGAGTTTATCAAATAGAGAAGACCAGCAGATCACTTAAATTATTAAAGGTGGGGTAGCTTTGCAGTGCTCCTCTGCTTGTATCCTCTTACGCAGTCTACCAGAAGGCAGAAATGATGAGATGGGGTGACTGTCAGAGTCCACTGATCAACTAGAATGAATTTTCTACAATTAGAATGTAATGTTACAAAGAAAAAGGAAGCTTCCATTTTGAGAAAGAGAGGATTGAATGCTAAAATATTTATTATCAAAGGAGAAAAGAAAAAAAAAAAAACAAAACTACAGGGTAGACTAATCTGTAAATAATTTAAGAGACAAAGTAAAGTAAAACTCAGCAGATCTGAGAAACATGCATGTCCTGCTGATAACACAGGAATGACTGGCTTTTCTCTAAAGAGAGTTTGAGGGCAATTCAGTTCATTCTAGAGTATAAAGCAGAAAATGAATTTGAGAGAAATGTTGGAACAGGCAGCCTTTATTTTCTCCTTTATTTGAGAAAATAAATGAAAACACCTTAAAATAATTAAATATACAACCTAGGAAGGAATTATTGCTGTATCTGATACAATTTGCATGTGGAATGATATGACAGTTGGTATTGTTTTGTTTGGTTTGTTGCTTAAATAGTTGGGGTTTTTGATAAATATAAGGAAAATTAATTGGAATTATTTCTTCTGAAAACTCACATTAAATTCAATAGGAAAAAAATGTCTTCATTATTCAAATTTACAATCACGGATGGTATGTCAGCGTTGTATATGTGACTTTGTTTACAGGATATTGACATAAACTTGTCCTTTCTCTGCTTTTGTTGTGTTTTAACCCCAGCTGGCAACTGGGGCCCACACAGCCCCTCACTCATCTCCCCAGTGGGATGAGGAGAGGATCAGAAGAGGAAATGTGAGAAAACTCATGGGTTGAAATAAAAAAAAGTTTAATAAGTAAATAAAAGCCTGGCATATCTTTGTGCTATTTTGCTGGTTTTAGCTGGGGCAGAGATAATTTTCTTCATGGTAACTGGTATGGGGCTCTTTAGGATTTCTGTGGGAAACAGCATTGATAATGAAGAGAATTTCCAGCACAAATCCAAAACACAGCCACGTGCTTGCTACTGTGAAGAATATTAACTCTACCCTGGTCAAAAGAAGCATAACTTTCCATGGAGTTTATTGAAACTTTTTGGTGATTTTTTTTTCTGCTGTTCTTTTTTATGTATTTATATTAAGGGTGAATTTTTTAAACTTTCTAAAATATGTATCTGGAAGTTGGCATTTTTTCCCTTATATTTACTTAAATATATGTACTATAACACTAAAAATTTGAACATGCACTTATATAAATTAACTTATTCATAGGTAGTCAAAGTGATAGACAAAATCTCAAATTTTAAAAAAAGGGAAATTAATTTTGAATTCAAGATTATATTTGTAATTGATATGAGCAGCAGAAAGAAAGTATTGAAATCTGAAGTCACTGAGTTTCAATGGAACTACAGATTCAGGTCAGCAAAATAGAGAATGTGAAGTTATACTTGGAGACAATATCCTTTTTTTTCATTTTCTGTTAATTAAATGACATGTATAAAATTAATGCTTAACAGACCTATGATACATAATTTTCAACACAGTAATTTATTAACCTGTGATCCTAGCAGCATAGTGTCAGAATTTAGCAGATTAATTATACTAGCAATTATTGTCCTGAGTTTAACAGATCATTCTTTTAGGTCATCAACTACTTACAGATATGGCTACAGCTGAAAGATTTTGGAAAAAAACCCCAAACAAACCAAAAGCCCAGTCTTCCACAGATGTTTTGATGTTGGCTATCACAATTGAAAGTAATGTATTAGGTGTACTGGAGAAAATGTTAAGTCAATTATACTCTTGCAAGATTTATAAGAACTAAAGTGAACTTAAACTTGAATTGTCAAAGGAAATTTTACATGCATTAACCACTCAGCTACATCCATCCCATATATTTAATTATGTACTGGATTTTGAACCACCCTCCCCAGAGCAGTGCAACATAAGAGTTTTCCTACACTGCTGTTCTTAGGCATTGCTCTGAATTACACATGTAAAAAACTCAGGGTTTTAAAGCTGATGTCACCAAAAAAAAGAACATAATGTTAATATACTTTCATTCCTCTCCTGGAGATGTGTTTTACAGTAAATAGACTTTACCTCATTCCCTCGAATGTTCAGCTAGTCAAGTGTTTCAAGTAATTTAATGTTAAAAGATGGCTTATGAGCATCCCAGCATTTCTGATATTATTTTACTTACAAGGATTTGCAGAAAAACATAATTTGATAAAGAAGGTTGGAATGCTGGCCTGCTCTGGAATGATTAAAATAACTTTAATCTGCAATTAACAATCCAAATTTTAAGGCCATATTTTTTTCAATATTATCAGTTATGAAACCTTAATATTACAAAAATGTCACCCATTTCTGATGCCAAACAGCTCAAAGCGCAGTGGAACTAAAATTTTCAACAAAATAAAATGTAGAAATTTAAAGACTTGTTGCATTTATCTTTAATGATCAAAGTTTTTGCTTCTTTGTTCAACCTTCTTGTACAGTTTCAGGGATGTATGTTCCAAGGATATATCAAATCTTAGTAAAGATAACTGAAGTGCAGCCTAAAGCAGATTTTTCAAATTCAGCCTGTAATATCTTCTCTTTTACTTACATTTGCGATCTGTGTGCACTAAGACCATAGTGAAATGGTAACTCTGTTAGTAGCATTCTGCTCTGAATAAAATGACATTGATTCAAACATTGCTGGGATTCGGGGGTTGTGGCAGGGTCACATTTGCAGGATGTGCACTTATGTCTTTTTTAAATGAATACTCTGCAATACTGGACGAGAAAGTCAGAGAGAGGAGACTGCTGCAAAGCAAATCTGAAATCAGGAGTTTATGTTTTTCTAAAGCATATATTATTGGTACAGAACTTGAAGAGAAGCAGACTGAAGAGGAAAAAGAAAATTGTTGAGAGATTAGTTCAGCACAAACTATGAAGCAGTATCATGCAAATGCAATTCACCTTAGTGAGAACATTTCATAGAAACACACAATTTTTTAAATGGAAATATTGATAATAAGATTAATAGCTTAATTCCTAAACAGAATTCCATGTTATTATAGGTGAAATTCACCCAACCTGGAATAATTTCGATATCTGAGACAAATTGTTCATTTTAAACTCTACATTCCTACATCCCATGTTAAAAAGATTAAAAAAATAATAAAAAAAAAGGAAATAAAAATTTAGGACAGAAAGGAAACTGCTTGGTTTCTAAGACAGACCAGCTTGGTTTGTCTGGAATTCTTGGGACAGAAATTAAAAATTAACAGTAGAAATATATTGTACCCTTGCAATATATGTTTCTTGGGGATTTAGCTAAGGCAATTGCTTTCATGTTTTTTATTTGTTCTGTATGTTCACAAATACCTGTACGTGATGAAATTAAAACAAGAATGATTTGGGTTTCTACAGTAGACAAATGGTGTAGCAACAAAATTCCTGTGTCCAGTCCATCTCACTGATTGCATTTGCTATTCCATTTTCTTCTTTTTCTTTAGATTAGCACTATTTGTGTATAAAAATATATTACTCTGGATTCTACCTTCAAAAGCATTTTAAGTAGCTACTTACTACGATTTAATTTGGGAGACTCCTGTGCCTAATAAGCTTTCCATTTAAAATCTGAGCTTTGAGCTTTATAAAAGCTACGTGGTCTACATGTAAACACTGTGTAAATAGCATCTGAATAAAAGGCAGGGGCACACATTAGGAGCTGCCAGAACTGTGTCTGTTGTGGCTGCCCTGGTCACTGCCGCTTGAGCAGCTGAAGAACAAAAGTACTGATTGACTGGTGCCAACTCAAGTGAAAAATATGCCAGCCTAGAGAAAAGTTAGAAACAAACACAGAAATAGGTTATAGGAAGTGTGTATATTTGTTGGTAGAGGGACAAGAGAGAGCCATTTAAAATGTGGTTGTGAAACATGTTTGCTTGTGATTTTATTTAGTACAGGAATAGAGAATCTTGTTCTTAGATTTTGTATCTGTCAGGTGATACTACCTTACATGGTTTTACAAAATCTGATTGCAATGTTGTTTGAAAAGGGTTTTTTATTTTTATACAATCTAATATGTTGCTAAACATTAGGAATAAAATGTAGATTATTTCATGCACTATAATACATCAGAAATGTGTTAGTGGCAGAGCATTTTTTTCTAGAAACTGATAAAAATGAATGTGGGTCTACAATGTTCAGCATACTGTCTGGAGGACATTTATTTATTTAAATGAGAAAAATGGTTCTTAATTGCTAGTTATGAATTAAAAGCTTTTAATGATTTTTGCATCTCTGTCCAGTTTTGCTATTTGCTGGAAAAGTGCATTTTGTATTTATTTATTCTAAGCAGGAGATTTTGTTTTACTCACTGAAATTGAAAATAATCAAACATATGTTAATATCCACAGGTAAAAAATGCTGTTTTATTTAAACAGAATATTCTAAAGGAAACTTTAAATTTAAAAAAAAAAAAAAAAGAGTTAGATGGCTGTTTGTTTTTTATTTTTTTTCAAGGCGGTATGTGTGTATTAATTTTTAGGTATACTGTAATGTTCAGATACCACGCCTTTCATAAATGAACATTTATAGTGAATCCATTATACTATGAGTACTGTAAAAATGTAATAAGGCTTTCAGACTAATCAGTGATTAAACTACCACTACCTTTCCTTTTATTATTTGCTCCATTTTTTTCTATTTTTTTTTAACTTAGTAGTAGAAAGCAATGGTAGACATTTAAGAGTACTTTAAGTCTATTGTCTATCATGTAAACTGTTGTGGTGGAACTGTGTAGCTCAGACACAACAAAGGGGTAACAAAAATAGAAAAACAATTTGTGCAAATAAAAGTTAAAAAAATATTTCCAAAAAGTATGTGTGATAAAAGGGACCATTGAGATGCTGATTTTTCCCAAACAGGAGGAAAGCTTTGGTTTTGAGTGAAAAAAAAAGGGTTCTAAAGATATTGGGTTCTTTTGAAAATAAAACTGCAGCCAACAATGTAGTCTTTGTCTGTTCACAAATACTTTTTAGAGCCCTAAAAAATGCACCAAGGTCTCAAAATTGCTTACCAGGTTAGATCTCTCTATTAACCTAGGGAAATACATTACAACAGATTATTTTTCAGCAATGATATTTTTTTTAGAAGAGCAGAGTTTCTTCATTAAGTAAAAAAGTAAAGAGGAAAGGAGAAATATACTGCAATAGGTATACTTATATGATGGAACAGGTTTTCCAATTTTGTATGTTTCTGGTATACATAGACAAAACAAGCTCTTCCAAGGAGGAAGAGAAAGGGTAATTATAACAGTTCCCCAGAGGAACTTAAAAAACTCAACATTTCTTGGAGTCTAAACCACATTATTTTCTAGAAGACATACTTTTTATCTTGTTTCTGGAAGGGGGAAAACCTTCAATTTATTCATTCAAGAAATTATCTGGAAGATCACAATGGGACCTTCAGGCCAGGGAAATTGAATCTGAGTATTTTTTGCAAATATTTGTTTTATTTGGTTTATTTGTATCAAATACTGACATTACAGTGTCTTGAAGTAATTGAATTAGTGATATTTACAGAGGTTTAAATGTACATCCTGACTGCTGGCACTACATTCTCTGACAAAATTTGAAGGCTTAAAGTCATGAAGCTCCTGATGTAATTTGTCTATCAGATTGATGGGAAATATTAAACGAATATCAGTTTAGTCAGACTTCTAATGTTCCTGCAACTCATGTTTAATCATACTGGTTAGCGAGATGTTGACTACTGTTGGGAATCTAGTGATGAGCTGAAAAAAGTAGATGATGACTGGAACAGAGGAACAGTTGCTTTTCATGAGCCATCATGATGGATGCGGATCCCTCAGAGCCTTTCAAAATGTCTAGCAAAAAGCAGGGTATTGGTTCACAAAAGGAAAAGTTGGTCAATCAAGTGTTTTGCGTTCACTGTGTTACTTTGAGATCATGTTAACAAGTGAATGACAGCCCTTATTTGCTCATAGCTTTCACATGGTGGAAAAATATGCAAGAGTTTCATTTGTGCAATTATGGAAAGTAAAGGACTTGAAATTCAGCTGGAAACAAAGTGTCAAGTCTTCCTGCTCGGGCTGACAGATCTCTAATCAGTTGTCATTTTAAATTTATTTTAAAAGACTTTATTGCATAATATTGAATATTTTGCAAGGAGAGATGATAGCTATGGACTTCATGCTATTAATCTCTTGAGAAAAAGGTGATTATAAAGCTAAGTTTCAGTCTTTTGAAGGGCAAAGATTTTATTAATAAATTCAGCTGAATTTTAACCACCTCTTTTTTTGAAATTTTATTGAAGGTGTCATACCAGTTAATTAATTGAAATAAGCACTTGATATTGAGCCCTAGAGAAAATGTTGGTAATTATTGCAGATCAAAATTTAGTATTTGCTTTAGAGTTTAATTAACAGCATTATGATTTGTGTCATAGAGCAGCTCCAGACCTTGCTGTTTCCAAATTAAAAACCCTAGCACTTTTTTGACAGTTTTGATGCCAGACAAAGCCTTTTTGACTGGTATGTTAAGGTAAATGGGAGAGTTCATCTATTTTTGGCTCTGGCAGTGGGGTTTAGGCAGATGTGCCTAAGAAGCAGTTTCTGGAAGCTAATCTCTTGCATCTAGCTTACTCTGTGTTTTGAATCACAAAGTTACCTGTGAATCTGTACTAAGATTCACAGTCACAAAACCACTTCATCTAGAAATCTGTGCTCTAGTGACATCCAGATATCAGGCAAAAATGAGCTGTTAAGTTCTAAGTCTTCCTTTGACACACGAATGCAGCGCATAGATTAAAATCAGAGTAGAAGCCACAGACCTTTTCAGTTAAGCAGACTTTTGGAAGTTACAGGTACTATATTTTTTTAAGGGGATTTAAGGGTTTAAGGGGATGTCCAAAGCATTTCTTGGTGTGAGCCATCATCCTCCTGTAGCTATGTGCTTCATAGCCACCATTAGGAGTTATTGAAAGAGCGGGAAAGTGAAGTGACTTGCCCTCTGTGGCCTTTTAAACACTAAACTAGGGACAGACATATGCTTTCTGAAACCTGACCACAGGTCCCTACCTCCCCTTCTAGCTGAGTGCTTATTATTCAACAAGAGATGTAGAGCACACTCCTGAACTCTCTCATTTTCAGTAAGAAAAGAGAATGCTCCCATGATATTATCCTTGAGGAAGTGAAGTTGTTTATGAAACACTCAAGTTTGAATGCAGGCATGATGACTTGAAATATTGGCTGCATTAAATAAAAAATAAAGTAAAAATGCAATTCTCTATTAGGGAATAACAATTCTGTACCTAGATCAATTTGTTGGTGCAACTTTCTTCTAAGTAACTCTTACTGACCATTGTAAATCAGAATATTTCCTATGCATCATTTCAGTTTATTTTGAATCTGGGACAATAACATCAAAACCTTGCAGATGATCTGTATTGAAGGTCACGGCAGAGAGAATAATAAAGAAATGTAATAATGCAAACTGTCATAAATTTTTTTGTTTCCTAAAATATGCTGACACATCTTTATGGAAATAAAAGGTTCTCTTTAACTTTGTGGTGTGTAACAAAGCTCAAAAGACATGTATTTTCAGAACAAGTGAAATAGTTTCTAACAGTAAGGCACTTTTTATAGAAAGAGAAGTCTGAAAATGTCTGTTTGTTCAACACTCTTTTCTTCCCATCTTAACATTTCCACAAGTACTTTTCTACATGTGGCAAAAATTGTGTAGTTTTTCTTTTACTTCTACTTGCAATATTATTTATTTCTCAGTATTTTCAATGTGGGAAATTCAAAAGATATCTCTTAGGTAGGTATTAGAGAATGATACTTTTTCACAATCGATTTTCATTTGGTCAATAAAAGTCATCTTTCTTCTTTAACACAAGGTTATACAGTTAATAGTAGTGGGAACTTCATTTAGATGAATTTAGATGAATGAAGATGTTATTTTAAAAGTTGTTTTCCAGAAAGACTCTACCAAGAAAGGTGGTGTGTACGTTCCTGTAGCAAGCTGTGAGGTGTTAAGATATTCTGCATTTCAGGATGTATGGCACAGAATTCTTCTGATGTTTATAGCCTTTAAAATAAACAGTGTCAGTTCTTTTAGAATTGCTTCCTGCAAAGTACCTCATAATTAATACAGAGTGGGATGGAACCACACTGCAAGTCCTTTGATGTCTTGGTTACCTGAGAGATTCCTTTGAGATAAGATGAACTATAGGTATTGATAATACTTTTCTTTTTAAGCCAGATTTGCAGAACTACCTAGAGTTAGCTTTTTTTAAAATTTTGTTTGTTGAACAACAGAATATTAAGCATGAAGAAGGTAATTATAGTATTCAGAATAAGACAGATTTACTGACTGGAATTCCTATTCAAAACCCTACAAAAATTTTATTATAATTGCTTATCTTCTTTTTGGGTTGAGTTCCTTTCAAATCTAAAGATTTTTTTTCTTTTCTCACTTTTTTTTTTAAAGGTATGTATACTTTATGAACAGAAATGCTTCTTTCATGTTCTTCTTACCCTTCTTTCGCTCTCTTTTAAATATCCCAATAAATAAAACCCCCTAATGTAAATACCTGAAAATCTCCTAGAAGACCAGAAAAAAGTTCAAAATAAAATAGTATGTCTAGTCTACAGTTTGTATTTTAGTTTCATTGCAGGCAGAGAAAACTGGTGAAAATTAGTCTTAAGTACTTAAACGTTTTTCCATCCTGTAAAATTTAGCTTGGTTATTTTCCACTCTGCAATTTCATAGTATACAGAGCTCTTCTAGAGCCTGTCTATTGTGTTCCACCTACATGTAGGCACACATAACTTGCCATTGGTGCACTTAAAAGGATGAAACCCATTTTATGTTAAATGGTGATGGTATATCATAGCAGAAATATGTCTTACAAACTAATTTTTCCCCCAAATTATGTGCTGAGCTATGTGCAACTTTGCTTTGTGACTCAGGATTAGATCAAGTTTCTACTACACTAATCCTTTTGAATCTTACATTAGCATCAAAAAATTGATCACTGCAGTTTTAAATCAAAAGATTTGTTAGTAAGATCAGAATTTATTTTCTTTCATCACACTGTGTTTCCGGGTTACTGAACTTTTAGGTTTGTAACCCCTAGGGAAAGCAAAGTTGGTAGGGCTCCATAAGTTGCTTCAGTTTCATTTTTTTGTGCTATCTCAATATGAATTTGTACTTGTTGATTTCATAAGATTCTTTTGTTTATATTTTTGTTCCCTGACCTGCTTGGTTGAGTCTTGCTGGGTAAATAACACAGCAAGACGTGTCAAAATAATAATATTCTCTATAGCCTTATTTTATTAGAAAGCTATGTAATAAGATATAAATAATTTGTTGTTCTTAATAGTGAGAACAAAGAACTTATGAGCTAGAGAGAATATGAAGGTCTGAAAAATGTATTTTGCCACTTCTCTTTAATATCCTTTACTTCCACATCATGTAGTCAAGCAACCTTCAGCAGATTCCTATATGGAATCAACTCTGCAGTCTCCTTGAAGTCTCATTCTGTCACCTATAAATTTAGAGGCAGGGGCACAGATTCCCCTCTGAGCTATAGAAAATTTTCTCAGTTAAACAAGTTTAGTTACTCTTGAGAATCGAGCAATCTTTCTTTTTCCTCAAAGGAGTCCCACTTAACCTAAAACTCTTCAGTCAGAAAAACACACACGCTGCAGCTGAGCAGCTTTGCTCAGCAGCTTTGCACTTTTGAGCTGAAAAATACATCATATGGTAATTATATGACAGACTTCAAACACATCTTCAAATCATATGTTCTTTCATGGTGTTTTATTATCTCTGTCCACGTAAAGTTAACAAATGAGATGCAGTGAAATACAGTGAAAATTTTGGTATACTGTCTTTAATATATCTGTTATCTTTTTGAAGAAAAATTATCTGTGCTTTGGATATGCTGCTGGTGTCAGTGTCTTAGCAAAGGGTTTAAAGTTGCATAAATCTTCATCTGCTTTATAATATTTAAGATGCAAAGCATATAATCTCTAGAGACCTTATCTTTTCTTACTGTTCAATGGAAATTTTCAGTTGCTATCCTTGGAAGAGACCTGATCATAGTTTATATTAATTTCAGATATTTGGCATGCCACTAGCTTTAGTTTTTATTTTGAATTTGTGCTTTTCATTGATGACATAAATATTTGATTCAAAGGTTATCAGAACACTATGAGGTCAGTCTCTGAATAAACAAAGTATTTATGCTTTTTAGAATTTTAAATTAAGTTGGATTGACCGGGCTTCTAAACCCTATGTACCAGTGATGCAATGCATCCTGGGAAAGTTATGCCTTAGGTGTGTATTATTTTTCCCTAAAAGGCAGATTAGGTAAAACTGAACCAGAGAGAAATTCTCATAGATGTTTATAATTAAAGCCTTTTCTCACTCCTTTGGCTGAGGAGGGAGAGGAAATTTGTCTAGCTGAGGTCTTTAAAGTATTTTTAAAATTCCTAAGAGTTTTCAAAATATAGATTATTGTAGAAATCCATATAAGATTTACTTTACAGCTAAAGAGATGCCTGCAGCTAGACAAATTTTCATGGCCTGAAGCATAATAAATGAATCTAGCAAAAGAGAAATTAAATAATACTTTTTGTCACTTTAGTAAGGAAATTTTATTCCCATGTTGCTCTTTTTTCCTTTTCCATCAGTTCTACCCCTTGAAATTCAAAATCTAGCCTGTCTGTAAATCTTAATTCAAAATAATACTTCCCTATGAATAAAATTATTTTAAAATAATTAGAATTGTTCTCTTATAGCATGATTAAATTCATAATTATCAAAACAAATTGCTATTTTGTTATTCCAGAAAAAATATAATTATATTCAAATAGTTTCAATGAGAGGCAAGTTATTTCTCTACTGAGTTCCAACAAGATGTGGTATAAAATATATTAGGTCCATAAGATCATAGGGACAGACAAAAATCTTCTAATCTCTTGAAATTAAATTGATATGGCACCTATTCAGTGACTTTTAAACTTGTCGGCTTAGAAGATGTTATCAGTCATAAAAGCAAAGAAACCTGCTTTTTTGATCTTTCTTTAAATATGGCATACAGCATTTTATATGAAAGAAAATCAGATAGATAAATTTATTCCATTAAATTACTTTGATGCAGATTTGCGCATACTTACAGACAGTTTTAAACAGAAAAGAATTGTACAAATCTTTATTATCTAATGACAATTATTTGGGTGGTACTTGCACTTTGTTAATGTTATCTGTAGATGTAGAGGGATATGTATGCTTGAGATGATAAATCCGGGGAGGGGAAAAAAGCAA
Organism: Rhipidura dahli; assembly: GCA_013399225.1. NCBI lineage: Eukaryota > Metazoa > Chordata > Aves > Passeriformes > Rhipiduridae > Rhipidura > Rhipidura dahli. The sequence goes on from VXAC01004098.1 coordinate 509,666, forward strand.
TTCATATTAAGTATTGAAGTATGTCAAAGATGAGATAACAGATTTTATCTGGGAGTAATTGATGCAAGAAACAAAAGTGTAGAAAATACATGTAAAATTCAACCTATTAAGTCTGATTCCTTAAAGGAAAATAAGGAAGACCTGTCTCTCACAGACATTTCTTGAAGCATGAAAATTGTTTAAAGGGCATCCTAATTTATCCAGTTCACAAAGCTATATGTGATGGCAGGAAAAGATTTTTTTTGAAATAAATGCCTTATTCTCTTTCTCCCAGTAGCTGTTCAGAGCCTTTGTCTATTTATATTCATTATTGTTGCTGTAAGAACAGTGCTGGTTTTCATTATTTCATTGGCATGAGAAGCCCTGATTCAGTTTTGCTGTCAATTTTGACCCCTTTCTGTACCTCCTCTACTTTCAGTGACTAAAAGCATCAGTAAATAGAAACAGAGAAAACTCCACAAAATACTTTTTGCAGAGCAAAATAAATATAACAACACTCAAGATAGATGTAATCATAGTTCATGTTTCTGATAGGGTAAAACATGCGCTGACAACTGAACTGAACACTTTATTCAGTTGTTTATTGCACTATTGTATACATAGTGAGTTTTCACACACCTGGTGGGAAAGAGATTTGAGAGTATACATAAATATTCTAATAAGAAATAAGGTGTTAATTTTACTGTGGAAAAGTATTTTTTGTCAGAACATTTTGAGAACACATTAGCTTTTCCATTTGATTTCTATCTGGATCACTTAAAAGTAAACAGATAACTTCCAATTTTAACTAGCTAGCCACTCAATTCTGATTTAAAATAGAATATGTATATATGTGTGTGTATATATATATATATATATATATCCATGCTTTACCAATCCATTTAAGTTAATTATCTTGAAGTGTAAGTTTCATAAATTAATCACTGGTGTCTACCACTGTGGACTGTGGGTTTATCTGCTATGCATAGTCTAAAACTAATTTAATGGATCACTATCAGAATCTTTGTTTGCAAAAGGGCGTGAAATCTGCTCATCAGTTCTCTCTGTGGCTCACTCCTGCATAAGGCCCGTGAAATATCCAAGTGTGATGTACAGTTACTGGTAGGACTTCATTCAGCTGTGGTAGGAGAATGCCATTCTCTTTGAATAATTCTGGAAAAATTCCCTCATCTGACTATAAATGTGGCTCAGGTGAGTGATATTTGGGCACACATTCTTTGCCTGAATTGCAGCTTCAGAGTAGACACAAGTAGAAAACAGTTGTACCAGCCAATATGGAATCTATTACAAGAATAAATTAGTTATACTTCAATGCACAACGCTTTACATTCACACAAGCCATGATCCCAGCTGACACCTCTATTAGGTCTCAGAAAGGAGCCAGAGACTAAAACACTGCAGAGAGAACAATTTTCTACTAAATATTTCTCTGTCAGGAAACCATATTCAGGATGGCCTGAAAGGAAAATGCCTGTACAAAGTATGCACCATATGGCCTAACTACGACATAGCATAGTGGCCATAGTGGGAAATAACAATTTAATAAAAGGAAATTAACATTTTATTAAAAATTTGTCTGAAATAGTAATTGCCAAAATACCACATTGTTTTACTGGTTTCAAGAATAATTGCTTTTCAAGTCAGATGAAATCTACACATTTCATAGTGTTTTCATCTTTTAGTTTATGCTCTGTCCAGCTCCTACACTGGAGCCTTTCACCACCAGTGTTTTGTGTCCTTTGGCCTTTTAAAACATTCCAGCAGCTGCTAACTGATTATGACAACTCAAATTAGTATTGGATAGATTAGTAGAAATTACTCAGTGGATTTACACTGGTAATAATCAAGAGGATTATTTTTATTTTCCTCTCCTTCAGTCAATACATTTAAAACACTAATTTTTTTTTTTTATAGTATATGTACTCTTAAAAAAAAGAGAATTTAACCTCACTGTTTATATGTTTTGCTTGGCTGAGTTTTATGCTATCATAACAAACATAATAAGGGGTCTTTTTTCTTTCTATTGTCAAGAATTTAGTCATGCATTGCTAGTGAAGCAGGCTTAACCTTGTCATTTTTTACTGAAGTCTGAGTGAAAGCAAAAAGTAATAATTTATGAAACTCCTTGATAGTCAAATGAATGGAACAAGCTAGAAATTATCTGATTTATTCTGGAAAAATAGATGTCAGATCTGAAGCAGTAGTGCAAGTATCTGTACTGCACTTCTTAAGAAATCTGGGGATGTCACAAGCAGAGGAACAATGGAATAATTCCTGAGATTTACAGCTTTATGAGTATGGTGTATGCTTTGGTAACCACATTAAACAAAAGTATATGGACTAATTTTAATACTGTTCTGCACAATGTAAGAGGACACAAATTGCAATATGAATATTCTTAGACCAAGAAGAATTGATTCACTAAAAAAGGGCTTTCATTGCAGTTACTTCTGACAAAAATTATTCCATTTTTACTTTGGGGCTGGGAAATATTTCACAAAATTTGGAGGAATAACTCCAAAAATCTGTTGCAGAGTATGCTCAGCTCAACTAAATTACTTAGGAAATCTGAAGACAGTGTTACCTAGTCAACTAAATTCAACTATCTTCATCACAGGGATAAGAGATAGCTCCTGACTAATATGCTTAGATACCCCTGTTCATGTCCAGTCTTGTCTTTAACGTTCATCACTCCACAGTTCTCCTTGTAAAGTATAAACTATACTTCTTTACCACCTGTAGCTGTTGAGAGAATGAAACACTGTCAAATACTTATGGTCAAATAGCAGTGATACACACTGCAGGCTCTGTTTGGTTCTACCTCTCACAAGACGGATTAACACTACTGTTTCTGACAAGCTTAGACTTTGCAAGTAATGCTTGATATTTTTTCCTCTGTCTCCTTCAAATTTTCTATTGTTAGAAAAAAATTGTTGTTATACTGTGTCATTCCATAGTGAGATAAACATTAATACCCTAACTTTTCAAATAACATCCCTATGATTTATGTGTAAGACTGTAGTCTATCAGTTATATGTGCTCAAGAGGAATTAGTGCTGTGCTTAATACTAAATTACTAATGGACTGTGACCCAGATGAATCTGTCATAAATATGGAAAAATTCTGAGCTGATGTTTGCAATTAATTCACTGTAATCTGCAGACACAGCTGAAAAATCAATAAAAAAATTAATGGAAGAAATCCCTTTGAGCAGGACATAAATCACACTGAGAGATTCATTATCTTTCTGTATTTTTCTCTTCATTTCTTGAGGTGTGAAGACTTTTCCACATACTTACTATAAAAGTGATATCAACAGCAAAAAAAACCAACCCCCCAACACTCCTTCTTCCCTGCAAAATCTCAATAAGAGAGCATCAGTACTTACAACAGTACAAAAGTGGTCATGGTCCTAAGCCTGCCAGAGTTCAAGAAATGTTTAGATAATGTTCTCAGCACATGATGTGGTTCTTGAGGCTGTCCAGCATAGGGTCAGGTGTTGGACTTCAATGATCCCTGTGGATTCCTTCCGATTCAGAGTATTCTATTATCCTATGCTTCTATAAATCCAGGATAGATTTTACTTCTTCTTAGGAAAAGCTCAAGGTCCCAAAATAATTCCTCTAAAGAGAAGGCTCATGTCACTGACATGGAATAAAGGACAAAGTCAGTAAATCATTTTCTTTCCCAGTGACAAGTGGAAATATTATCATTTCCTGCTGACTTGTATGCTTTTATAGTTCTGTTATGCTTCATAATTAATGAGAATGAGAAAATATATTTTATAGAATTTAATCCATTTGTTCTGAAGTGTACTTAGACAGGAAAAATGGGAATTAATACAATACTGCTTTTTATTTCTGTTTTTGACATTCTTTTCAGTCTTTTGTTATGTAGAATTCCTGTTAAAGACATGAAAATACATGCTTTGTACTTTTCGATTCACTGCATTGAAATAAATTTGGTTCTGTATCCCAGATCTTCTAATATCCTTAAGTGAAATTACAAATTTGTATGTGAATTTGTGAGAGAACCATGTATGACATGAAGAGATAAGTGATTTTTTTCCATTGTTTGGAATAAGGTTCCCTTCATGTGACACACAAGGTTAAATGGATCCTTTACATGACTGCTATATTTCTTCTTACAATACAACTTTCTCTTGACAGCTGCTAAAAAGACAAGTAGTCACAAGTTATTAGTTTCTGCTACATGCTGAGCTCTACATTATTTAGGCGATCATTTGCATGCGGAGTAAATTTCAGAATTGTGTTCTTTCCCCCATTTGAAAATAACATAATACAAATTAACAGACCTTCAGCTTATTTTACACTTACTGTTCAAGTTTAACCTTTGAGAGTCTATGACTTTTAACAAAATAAAATTTACACGAGTGACACAGAAAACCTCTGGAAACCTGAGTAATTCCCTTTTTATGAAAGCAGTAGTACTATTTAATATATGCTACTATGTAATATTTTATTGTGTATGCAGGTATAAAATACGATCCAGAATCCAGCAACGTGTTGCTGCACAAGGTAGAACAGTATGAAGCATTTCATTTTCATGAATGCAGTGGTACTATCCAGATAATCAGTTCAAGTTACTATTTCATGTGGCAGAATAATTCTATAAGGAAAAGTAACTCACTGAAAGATATGAAAGAGAGAAATCAGTATTTTCCCTTAAAACCAATTATTTAATATAGAAGCCTTCCACCAGAATGTTACTTTAGTTTGAGTTCTTGTTGATAAGCACAAGTGGTTCATTTCTTCTGTTTACTTCTTGATTTTTTTCCTGCCATTACTTGTGACAATTAACTGTCTATGTTCTTAGTAGGGGCTTATCTTTTTAATCAGACACTGTTTAAACCTTAGCCATATATAATGCACTTTTATATTGCTTAAAAAAATATCAGTCTTACAAAAGAGCTTGAAATTCCATGTCACTGACTTTCTCTATGTATTCAACTTTCGATATCAGTTCAGAATTTTCTTGAAGATCTTTTTAAGATATCCATGAGAATCTCCAAAAATAAGTTGTCTGTTGAATAAGATGGGCAGAAATTGAAGGGAGATGAGGGGAAGTAATGTGGCAAGAGCACTTGTTTTCCTACATGGTGTCCATTCCTGATGTGAAAATACATTATTAAATCCTTATCACCAGGAAATAATATAAAAGAGAGGAACAGCTGAGGTGAGCTAATAATGGCCTCTAGCTACCTGATTCCTTCAGAGCTCCTGCAGTCTTATTACTTTGGGAGGACTATCAAGGAAGTTATGGTGACTTTTGAGTCTCAATTCAGATTTTCTTAAGTCATCTTTAGGAGAGCTGACATTCTAATTGCTCCATAAATTGTTTCATCTCAGTGTTTGTTAAGCACTGACACATTTTACTGAAAAAAATAAAGGTATGTAATTTAACACAGTGACAGATTAATACCTTAGCATTAGATTGGCAGAACAATTAGATGGCTTAAATATTTCCTACATCTTAATGTCTGTGCTATTTCAGGAAGCCACAGTAAGTCCTGTTTTTCTGAAGGATATGTTGCCACTTCAGTGATAGAAGTAAATCAGGCTATCAAAGGATTTAACAGGATTACAAGAAGTCTTGCAGCAATTGCATTTAAATCTAGAAAATTAAAATCTGGGGAATTTAGGTTCATCATAGTGCATTTAGTATGGTACTCATCACTAGTATCCCATAAGCTGATACTTCTTAGTTCTCATTATATATGTGCAATTAGTTTTGTAAAAGAAAATTAAATAATACAGTCTGAACTACAGGATAAATATGACTTAAACGAGAGAAAACTTTGTGTTTCTACTTCCCTTTCCTTTATTTTATAATGTAATCAAAGTAATATTTGTCTAGGATTAAGCCTGTTGAATTGATTTCACTTACCTATAAAGTTATACAAAATTTATATTATTGGTCTCCACTGACAACCATCAGATCAATATGATTTTGGCCCATACAAATAAAAATATGGTTATTTAGTGTCAAAAAAACCCCAGACCCATAGATGTGTTTTTAATAGAAATATTCTTTAAGTTAGTTGTGATTAACTGGTGATTCCTTGAAGAACACAGAGGCAATATTATTGAGCTGGTATAATCACTAATTTGGGCAAGAAATTTTTTATCAAGTTATTTCATAATTAGAGAAACGGTTAAAAAATATTGTACCTTAACCTGCTGAAGGCAACTTTGATAGAAATAACTATGACTCTGTGGAATCTCAGTCAGAAATATTATTGCTTGGGTACTATTTCTTTATTACTTGCATAATATTCCTTTGGTTCCATGTCTGAGTCATGTTAAGTTGCTATATAGACTGTTGTAATATGTTTAAAAAGCATAGAAAACCCCATCAAAACTTTATACATTCATTATCTTATTTGACTGTTCCTCCCTATAACAGAGACAGATATTATGCAAGGGGAGCAAAACAGAAATATCATATAAGATGTAAAGACTTGTGAAGTTTTGATTCTTACACCAGTTTCAGTTTTATTTGACTTCAGAGGTGTGATATACTTTGCACCACTACAGGTAGAAGCAATATTTATTCTTTAACTTTGTGAAGAAACTAATTGTAAAATAGGATTGATGTGTTTTGTCTCAGGAAACAAGATTTTATAAATGCTAAATTATCATGTCAGAAGTTGGGAGTGGGCAGGGTGTTTTTATCATTACAAGATTGATGTTTCTGTATTCCTTTGATTAACAGCTGACTTAAGGGGTGCAACTATTTTTGGGTTTTGCTCGTAATTTTATTACCATAAAATTTTAAGGAGGATTCTAAAAAAGATTTTTGGTTGAACTGAGGCCCACTGTCTGAGGTTAATTTATCACTGAATAAGTCAAGAATCTAAACCCAGAAGCAGTTAGGAATTGGATTGAGGCCAAAGTACGTGAGAGTTAACAGTCACATTAACAGAACTGCAGAGCTGAAGGGAAACTTTAGAGGTCATTTAATGCTTCCTTTCCTTCCCAAGGTATGATCAGCTACATTTCTGTTATGCTGGGAAAACTTTTTTCAAGACATTTGTAAAATTCATTCCAGACTCTGAAACCTTCCATTACTACTTCATTCATCCTCAAAGATTTTTCTAATTTCTAACCTGATTTGTCATTGTTGCAATCAAGACATTACCATAGGTCTTTTTCACTATGGGCATGAAAAACAACTTGTTTCCACTCTTGGGTTTTTTTGCCTTTTCAGTACATTAACAGTGCTGCTTTCTCTCGTATCTGCTTTCTCTTCTCGCTAATTCACTTTCATTATCTAGAATGAACTTTTTTCAAATGTTAAAGAATCATTTAACAGTTTCTATTTTCCTATGACATTGCTTTCTTTGTTTCATTTTTATTAAATTGTAGAGGACTATTTAGCAACATGTGTCCTTTGAACATGTCTCTCTGGTCTCTCTTAAAACTGCTAAGTATTTGGTCTTTAGACACGTCACAGCAGTGAGTCTTGCTGGTTCTAGGGATTGTTTAAGAAAGACTACTATCTGTCACCATTTTTCAAATAAAATACTGAAAATTCTCTCTTTCATTCTATATTCCTTTTCCTTTGCATAAAAACTAATTAAATTTTTTAGAATACATTATTTCATATCATTCTGTCATACCTTGTCTCACAGTATTAATAATTCCATCAATATACATATAAAATTTTCTGTACTCTCAAGTATTTTTTAAGCACTGAAAAGAATTTTAGAATTAGGCATGATATACATGAAATTATTCTAGTCCAAAAGTAATTAATATATTCATTACCTCAGTGCAGTTGGTTTATCTCAAGCAGTGGATTTGTGTTTGACTTTATTCAGTAGGACTGTTTTAGAGATGGCATGCACTATCTCTTCAGTACCTGATAATGCCACATTCACAATGACAGCAGTCCAAGCCTTGGGGCACCAAATGCTTCTTGAGATATGTTCAATTGCTGTTTAACTGTATTTAGCCTAAGGTACAGGGAAAGAAATTGCTGATGCCTTCAAACATGTTTAAGTATTTTTATAGTGTCTTGGCATGTCAGAATATGCCACAGCATAAACTGGGGTACAGTTCCTGAATTACTGCAATTAAGGGGCAAGTATTTCAACAACAGTACTGTTGTAGCTGTGTATCCCTGTAGACTAGCATTTTTTTTCCCCTTAAACAGTGATTTTCTACAATATGTACCCTCTAAGCTGCTTTCTGCTTTATTGTTCCCTGATCATGTAGTCAATACTTGTTATGCTTTAAGAGGTCTATTGTGTCCCTGATCACACAGCTCATAAAACAGGTAATCTTTAAATATAAAAGCCATGTAAATGTACTCCACTTTAATCATGTAATGGTGTTTCACTTGAATTTTGGACGGCCTTCTGAATGTAACGTATTTGTGTACAGAATGCAGAAAAAAATGGGGTTCATCCAAACCACAGTCTCTTTCTTTACTGTATAATTGCTCCTATTCTTTTTTCTTTTCTCACAGTAGCTGCACATGCACTTTTTATAGGATCTCAGTAAATGGAACCATGTGGGGATATTATGGGCCTGTCAGTATGGAAAGCAAAATCTGCATGTAGTCATTGATTTGTCATAGATACTATTTAGAGCTAATCTGGCAGTGACTCCACCTATCTTGTGGTCCAAGCTACATGGTTTACACATGTATTCTTGCACTGCTATAGTACTGCATGGCTACTGGGGTTTTGTACTCCTCCAAGAAAAAGGTCTACAGCTAGAAATGCTTTCTGCAAATGTTCAAGTTATTGTGTCTAGGTATGGAGTCAGCATTGATTTGGAAGATTTTCCATCTCCAGGGACAAGTATACCAGAACTTTTGTCAGCTTAAGTACATCTTAAGTCTGCTGTTACCATCAGCTTTGTGTGTGGTTTACAAAAATGAAAAAGTGAAAAGCTCTTTTCATTTTTTTCCAGTGCCTGTGCTAGGATCATGTCATGACTAGAAAAGAATGCTGTATGTCTGTAAAATATATTGTGCAAGAATGGCTGTTGAAAAATGTGCAGAGTGGAGCCAGGGTGTGCATTCTTGACTACTTTTCTGCAATATGTGTGTAAAATAAAGCACATAACTTATAACGTGTAGAATCATAGAATGGATAGGGTTGGAAGGAACCTTAAAAATCATCTAGTTCCAATCCCCTGGTGTACTTGTTGAATACTGAGTTCATAATACTGTCAATGTCCTTGATGAAATATATTAACATCTTTTTATTAAGAATGGGAGAAGACAAAATAGTGGAAAACTGCTTGGTTGGAATATTTGAGTTAGTTTATTTGGCATTAAATTAGAGATAGATCATCATCTTTTCCCTGTCTACCCTGCAGTGGTAGGTGCCTTTCTTTTTTGATTATAAGCAATCCTACTACCCCTAAGGGAACAGTCAGCTACAATCAGCAGAAACATTAACATACCTAAAAATATCTCCATTTACATTCTTTTGTACAAAGTTTTATGGAAAACATACAACATAGCACCATCTCAGAAATTAGCTGCAATGAAATGTTTAACGATTTGTTGGATGAATTGTTACTAAAGTTAAAAAAAAAAAATGTTTACATTTTTTGTGACAAGCAATACCTAGTTCTGTCTAGAGAAACCATGAGAATAGATGTTTGAAAATAACTAAGAGGACATCTTCTGATGACATTTTCTGATGATCTTTTTGTGCAGATAAAAGGTTGAATTTGACTAGTCTATATAAACTGTTAGACCCTAATCCCAAATCTACAGCTTTCTAAACAAGAAATATCACGTCTTTCTCACTAATTACCATTGGGATAACTATCTTTTGGTTAAAAAGGGACATCTTAAACACTAATTTTACTTGGTTTCCAGATATGCAACTGCAGTAGGAATCTGTTATGCTTCTTCCTTGATGATTTGCCAGTTGTGCTGACAAATTCTTTGCTGTGTCATATTCCATTACACTTGTCAGGTCTCAGAGGGGTCACTACTGGAGTGTTTAACTTTTAAACTGAGTAGCACTTAAAAAAGCATTTTGCTTAGAGATAGACATGTTTCAATACAAATTATACTAAAGGACAAGAGTAAGTTTATTTTATTTTCATTTTCAGAGATTGTTCAAAACTCCATGGCTAGGTTATTGAAAATGCCAAGCATGGAGTTTCTACTCTGCAAAAGAGAGTTGATCTGTTTCAGTGAATTAGCAAAAATGCAGTTACCTACTCTGTAGCTGTGGCAGCTCATCCAAATTAGAGGTTAAATGACTGTTGTCAAGTGCAGTGTATAGAAAGCATCCCATTTTCCCTTTACTAACTAGTTTAGATACTGGGAATAATTTAGTCCAGATAGCACTGGTTGTTTCATCCATCTTCTGATATGACATACACATTCATACATATAATGCTCCCTCCTTCCACTTCCCTCACTACTCCCTCCACCACAAATATTGGAGTTATGTCATTATTTTAACCAGAAGAGCGGTTAAAATGCAACAGGTTTCAAACCATGTTAGATCAAATCTGTACTTAAATGCTGTGCTGATTCAAGCTTTAAGAACAGATGCAAGAAAGCAATGGAGTAGAGGGCTGCATTAACTGTAAGTGTCAAATATTAATTGAAGTTGTTTTAGAGAAAAATATATGACACTGGCTTTGACAACCTGAGGGGGATGAGGCTGCCGCTGTTGCTCCATACCCCCAGGTCCAAACAGTAGCAAAGATGAAGATATATTCCCAGTAGGCACATCCACAGAGCACACACATACACCAAATATATACCGAATTGTCCACACAGATCACAGACACTAAAAGCCCTCACACAAACACAAACAGCACCAATGGCCTCATTCTGTCCTCTTCTCTGTATGGACAGGATGAAAATTCACTAGTGAGAGATATACACCCATATCTATACATGCATACATGACAGAGAGTCCATTACCAGGAAAGAGTAAGAAAGGAGTTTAATAAGAAGACAGGACAGATGGTGTTCATTAGGCACAGGACATAACCAGACAAACTTATTAGCCAGCAAAGTATTCACATGAGACTGGCCATTTTATCCCTTTATATTTCTCCAGTCTTGTTCCTCCACAAATCACCTAAACTCCTCACTTGTCTTCCCTTTGGTTTCTCCCCCAAAACATCATCCAAGTCCTGTGCAAATCCAAATCCCTTTCCCCCATATTTTATGATGTGTGCAACATACCTAGGCAGCAAGCCCCATTACACAGAAAGATGGTTGTTCCTCCTGAATCTTTGAGTTCCTATCTGCTATTATGCATCCCTCTATTCCTCTGGGTCTGGACAGAAGGACCTTTGTGGGTCTGGTGGCCCTGTGGTGGTCCTGGGAGTAGTCTGTCAGGGTTTTTGGGCTAGTAGTATTCTTCCAGTATCTCTCTGAGCTCTTCTGTGGGTGCAAAGATGAAGTTTATGACATAATCCAACAGGGCAAGTCAGCAACATACTGACTTGGATGGTTTTGGTTCTCAAAAAAGCACTACAATGCTGAATTGTGAAGTAAATCCTCATGCTTTACAATAAGGAGTTTCAGTATTTGTCCAAAAGCAAATAGGAGAAGCACTACAATGCAAAATGGTACCTTTTCAAGTGCACGGTTCAAGGACCCCCAGAAAGGGAGGGATTTTTATGAACCTGCATATTGCTGACTTGAAATTTGTTTGAGCTAAAAAGACACCATCAGATATAATGAGATGCTAATTCTTTCAATCTGAAAAAACCCCAAACTCAAACAACAGCAAAAGAAACTCTTTTCAATAAACATATATTCTTATGTTTTAAATAAAGGTCAGACATATTGCCTTGATCAGCAGTTGCTAATATTATGTCAGATTAATAATTAAAATACAGCAAGCATAATCTTTAACGGCCGCTTTTTGGAAATAAGGCGGTGGTTTGAATAGTTTACAGAGATTTGAGGGAATTGGCCCTGTTGTAAAAATATTAAAAATTCTGCTTAAAAATCAAAGCACATCAGGGCAGCTGAACAGTTAATTATGCTTCTTATCATTAGGGACAGTCAGAATAAAGCTGATTTAGCTGACAAACAGAGGATTTTCCAGTTACCACCTCCATCTTCTGTGTATGTCTACAGAACACAGTCGTCTCAAAACTGATAGGCTGATAAGTTTTCACAGTACTACATTCTTCACTGGGAATTAAAAAAAAAAAAAAAAAAAAAGAATTTTGTCTAAATGCAAAAACCTTAAAAATAAATCAGTGAAAAAAAAATTAAAATAAATAAAACCCCTCAGTTCCCTCCTCCTAGCCTTACACATCTTAGTTACTGGGTTACTTAGTTATCTGGACACCAGGTCTGTTTCCTCAATAAAGTCAGTGATATTTCACTGAAATATCAAATTTTATACAGTATTCAGGATATGTACAGTATATTCTATAAAATGTTGACACCTGTCAGTAGCAAATAGTGTAAACACTCTTTACAATACTGTAATAAATTATTTATTAAATTATAGTTTAAATGCATGAAAAAATTGGGACAGGATGAAGATAAATCGGACTTTCAAGAGCTTTTCCAATTCTACCAGGATTAAATACACAGATGTGGAAATGAAATATGCTTTCTCTTCAAACACCTGTTTGTAAATATTTTAAAGTAACATGATTTATTCTGGAAGAGAAAAATATTTTTTGGTTGTTCAGAGATTTTTATTGGGTTGATCTGGGGGTTTTTTTGACTTCAGCAGTGGTCTTTTTTATCAGCTTATAAAAAACTCACAGTTGGAATTGTCATTATTTGAGAAGGTAATCAACTGGCCAAAGTTAGAAAAATAGGCAAAATAGAAGCAAAAAAATGAAGGCTGAGCAGGCCTTTGATGGTGTTGTTTTAAGGCACATTCTACTACTGGCAAAAATTATTGTTCAAGAGAACTTTGGTGTTGTAGTGGGAAGGTAGAAAGATGCCACAGCCCATATGAACTACCTGACTAAATTTCCATGTTGAAGTTCCTTGCTCCCTTCTAAGATAATAAATTTTTTATTAAAAAACCCTAAATATTTCATCAAATAAATCATATCATGGGAAAGTCATATCAGACACATTTGAAAATTTTATTTTTTTGATTTATGTCCTTTGTCAACTTTGTTTGAATATCATGCTGCTACTTTGTAAGCTGTTTCAGTTATTCCTTTAGACCATAAAATACATTATAACTGAATAAAAGTAAGGTTTCAGAATCTTACCCATTCCTTAAAATAGTTGAGGTAGATTTTAAATTCAGTTGTATGCAAGTATCAAAATACAAATTTAAATATACCTGCACTGTTAACAGGTAGGAGTCAATCCTGCAGGCTCCTGAACTTTGCTGGTTTTCAGCGAAAGCTCTTACAAATACAGAAAGCTTAGACAAAGTGATTTGGAATAGGACACTTAACATAACAAGTCACATATAAAATGTGTCTCTCTTAAGGCAGCACTCATTCATCCAGTGCCCTACCATGCATATATACACACAGAACAGCTTTATTTGTAAGTCTGGTAAGGTTTATAACCCACAGCAGGGGTTTTGTATGCTCCTACAATTACTGATTTTTCAGCTTATGTAACATATTGTGGACTAAAGCCGAGTGCCCAATGCTCAGAAATACGAGCTGAGGTTTACATTATGTGAAGATTCAGTCCCTTTGTCAATAATAGACCTGCTCATTAAGTATGTTTGTAAGTATTTGCAGGCTGCAGGGTCTCAAGACCCTTTCACATAAATTCAGAGTATTGTCTACAAAAAATTCAAGGAAAGGTATTTTTAATAATTTCAAGAAAATTGGCAGTATGGAATTAAGTGCTTGTTTGACTCTTTCAGACATCAAAATTAATTCAGTACCTAATGCCAAATGCTTCTGGAATTGATTTACAAGCACAGGAAGAGGATTAATAACTTTTTTTTTTTTTTTCAGTTATTAAGGCTGACAATAACCGTAGAGATCTGCTTGTTGCCTCTGGGCACATGCAGTGTGAAAAAATTATTACTGAGGAACTTACTGCAATCTTTCTACCAAGATCTTTAAAAATACCTTTTGTGAATTTAAGGACTCTCAGTTTCAATGAAAGTAATTTTAATATTAATTTATAATGACAACTCTCTTTTATTTTCAGATTCACGGCCTCTACCAGATGTAGCCCTAACAGGGAAGTGCACCCGAGAATGTGATGAATATGGCCACTCAGACTCCTGCTGGATGCCAGTCCGCACTTCTCCGGAGAGAAAGCAGAAGAGCCAGCCAAAACTCTCCACTTTCATGCCTGTCGATGAACGGGGCAGCCAGGAAAAGCTGGCCAATGGAGAAGCCTCCCTCATGGGTGATCGCAACAGAAACCTCCTTAACAAAAAGTTGACCTCATCCTATGAGACCTTCAGTGCAGCTAGTTTCAGCAAAAATGAAGAAGGCAATCCAGAGGATATCCCCCTTACACAGACAGGGGAATACAAGCCATCTCCTGTCAATACTCTAACTAGAAGAGAAGTTTACCTGTAGGCTAAAAAGCAGCAACAAAGTTCTTTCATAATATAAAAAAGAAACGGGGCAAAAATCTTAAAATCACAACAATTTTAAGAAAAAATGTGAAACAAAAAGAGGGGGCCACCAAAGAGACAAAAGATTTGCCTGCCACTTCTGCCTCCATAGCAGGCATGTAATTATACTGTCTGCCTGACAATACTGTACAATGTAGAAAACGTTGTTACTTGCATGTCTAATTCCCCCTCGCTGATTTTTATTTTCCTAGATCTATGGTTGCAAATTCCTCCCATAGTAGCAAGCTTGATTAAAAAGAAATCAACACACTGTTGTTTCCCCTCTGCAGAAGCATGAATTAAGCCACTCATTTTGTTTGTTTGTCATCTGGCTTGTTGAGGATAACAGGTCAGGGAAAATGTATTCAAAACACACCATCTGAATATTGCTGATCCCCACCAGGGACAATCCTTCAGAAACCATAAAGATATAGGATAAATATAGAGGAATAATCATTAATAGGCACTTTGTGAAGACCACAGCTTTAATATTCTCACTTCTCATCTGAGGCTGGAAGCAGCAGAAATTCCTTCAGCCTGAGACTGCAGTCAAAAACATGGCATACTTTCCTGTGATTCATGAACTCGGGTTCTGTTTTATCCATTGAACAAACGTGTCTTACTGTGTCTCTATCTCCCCTTCTCTCTTGTTCTCTGTAACGATTATTTCAATGTAAACACAATTACTAACACTTATACTGTAGGATAGCAATGACAAACTGTTGAAATCATTATTTTGGGCAAGACTAACATTTAGCTGGGAAGATTGTAATAACAAAAAGGCCAAAGATCACACAATGGATCAGGGGAACTGCTAAGTATTGGGGCTTGACTTAGAAAATTAATGTATTCACAAAAAAAACACATGTACTCATAAAACACCTTCAGTTACATTCTGTGCAGCAGCACAGTTCACAAGCCCAGATGACATTTTTTTTTTCCAATGTGGTACTGTTGAATGCCCAAAGGAACAGATGTGCTTGTTTTGTAATGACATGATATGTTGCAGCAGATGCTGCATATGATATGCTGCATATGCCGGTTCCAGGGAATTTTTAAGATCAAAATTAAAAAAATAATAGTAGAAGAGAACGCTGTGTTAATGGGAATGCTTGATGGGAGGGAAAAAGGTGGACAGTGGGATAATGCAGTAACAAGAGAACAATACAACTTGGATACAAAAGCCTCTTTTCAGACTGCAAGGCGTGGTTGCTAAATCTGGTCATCCGTGTTGCAGCTTATCAACTGCTTCAATTATATCAAAGATGATGATAATGAAAGCTTTCTTGAAACCAAGTGCATTAATACCAAGAGAAGTGCAATACTAAATGATATCAAGACTCAGAACATTTAGTGTAAGTAAAAAATGGTCTGATAAACGGTGGTAAGATACCTAGGAGGTCGAGTCAAAAGGAGTCCAAGCTACTCTGATATGCAAGAGCTGTAGCAATTCTCACGGTGAGTACTTTTTGAAAGGAAGAGGAAATGAAACAGGTTTTTGTGCAATAAAAGCAACAAAACATGCAGAACATCAACAAATTGCTTTGTAGTTGATGCTGTAGTAATGATCACGGACCGAGCTCAGACATTCAGACAAAAGTGACAATCAAACAACACAGCAAGGACAGCTCAAGGAGGGGGAAAGCATTCAGATCCCTGGCTGTTTAACCTGGCGTGAAGGCATGGCTAGATGGCTCTCTAGTAACTGTTGTCATAATGTAGCTTCAGGTAGTTTCTTGCTTTGAAGAATTGCATAGAAATAACCTTAAACAGCCTAAGGTAGAGGTTGGTAAATCAAAGCAACTCATCACATTTATCTTTTGAATTCGCTTCACCACATAGTGGGGTGTGCCATTACTGGCCTTTTCATTCTTCTCTCTCAAGTTTACTTTCTTCAAGTAACATTAGTTCGTGTATAGCAGTTATGATGAATGGACACATTTTAGAAAGAAAATATTAAAATCAAAGATTAATAATGATTGGACATTTTTATGTTTAATTATTTAAGTAATATGGAGAGATGCTAGTACTTTGTTATGAGACTGCGTATAGCAGTTACTGCTTTGTATAATCTGTAAGTACCTGTTTAAAAATGCTTCTAAAAATGCTTATGTAATGTATACACATTTTTCTTGCACGTTTCAACAGAATACACAATTGCATAACACAAATGTTCAACAGAACTTCCTTTAATAAGATTTTATTTAATATTACACACAAGAAAATAAATTAGGTAGCTGGGTTCCGTATATTCTTAGACACTTTTTCTACAAGGCTAATAATACAGGTCATAGTAGACCTTCAGATTAAATGGATCAGCAGTCACTTACCAATTTTTGCACCACATAAGACAGTCATGAAATAATTTTCTTGTGTGCATCTCCTTAGATCTAAAATGCGCGTGAAAGAATTTTTTAAAAATTCTATCTACTGTAAGTATTCACAGTAATTCTAGTGGAACTAGCCACTATTAATATGCTGATTACTCTTCTGACCTGGCATGACATACAAATATATTTTGTGTTTGTATTTTTCCTCTTTATTTGAAATAGGTTAAATCTGGTGCCACTCCATAAATAGAGTGCTTTTGTATAAAAAATAAACACATAAAGCTATAAAAAATAATTAGGGTGAATGCAAAATATGCAACTGTGCCTTTTATACCTATTATTATGGTAAAGTGGTAGTTGGGTTTGGACACTGAGGGGTAAGGGGCTATTCCCAACTTTTTTGAACCTGTATATTTACCTGTGTTTATTTTCTGATAAATTATAAATAATATATTTAAAAACAAGCCTTTTGCCAAACTCAGTTAATGGACCAGTCTTAAGCATTATTAACACAAGGCTGTGTTTTAAGTAGGTCTTGAGGATTTTTTTATTACTATTTGTGTGGGGTTTGGGGTTCTTTTAATTTGTTTTTAATTCTGCTGCCTGGAAAATTATGATCAGTCTATATGATAGTTATTTAGCAAGGTGTCACCAGTTCATGTTGCCAGGAAAATGGACAATTAAGTTGTTTTTTTAATTGCTTTTAGCCTTCATCACATTTTAGTTTTACAGTATAGAAATCATATTTTTTCTTTCCTTCCATGGGAAAATCAAATGAGCTTGCATGTATTTTACATTAGGGCACCTTTATAGATTGATGCGTTAATATATAACTTTATATATATTAGAAAGTTCAATAGCTTTGGTCTAAAATCTAAGGCTTATTCCAGATCTCAGACCCACTATGTTTATTGAATATGGTTTCTGACTGGCCTGCTGCCTGAGTTTCAGGAAAAAAATTAAACATTATTTTTATGTGGGGAAAGAAATGGGATTGAAATGATTGGCTGAAAGGCTACCCTAGAAGTTGTCAAGCAGAAAATTCATGAATATGGATAAAGATCTTGCCATAAATCCAGCTGTCACCAAACACTTATAAGGAAGTTGAACAACAAAATAATTTTCCTTGTTTCATTGGTGATAAATATACAGAGTTTCCTTAAGAAAAGAAGCTGATGAAAAAAGCAATAGAAATGAAAGCCAATGTGTTAAGTTTTATTACTGACTGAAAGAACATAAACACTAGGAGGAAGACAACATTCACCAGCTACCTGGGGTATGCTTTCAGACAAATTTTTCCTAAATTTTAAAGCACTTGCATTCAGTGTGGTACGATCTGTTTGTAATATTAATCATTGACTATTGTTCTGCAACTTGGATGTTGATAGTGAAGCAGAGAACAATTTATCATTGTTTATTATGAGTCACTATGCACGCAACTATGCTAAACATGGCAAAATGTATTAAACGCTAGTCCACCTCTATTTATGAAATATTTACATAATTTAATTTGCTTTTGTACAGTTTTATGTAAATAAATTGCTTGTCATTTTTGTCTCTGCAAATTAAAATATAACATGTTCAACTGGTTGCCCATTTGCCAGCTTACTTTCTTGGACAGTCTATTCCATTTTTACTAGATTAAATCACATGCTAGTTTCAATATTTAACAGGTATTTTGAATGGCAAAGATGACACTGCCTTAGTAACTTGCCACAGATTCAGTTGCAGAAGTAGCTGAGGTTTTACCTGCCTAGGAAGTGAAATTTGGTAGAGGCTATCGTCACTCAGGACAGAACACAGCTATTTTCATAGCAGAAATAGAGCACTTGTAGACTGAGCAGTTGTTTCTGATTACTGTTCAAAACGACTTATTTTAAGATGTGTTCAAAACCTTCTTATTAAGTGGAATAACAAGTCTTTACTAAAATTCCAGGTATTTCCATTATGGAATGGCAATTTTCTTATTATCAGAAAGGTTGTTATTTTTTCCGAGAAGTTTAGAATTAATAACAAATCCTAAAATATCAGTGGAGCATCTATACTGAGAAAAACAACACAATTAATGCAGAATTTTAGAAAAAAATTGAAATAAAAGCCTCCAGTTCTGTCTAGCTGTGAATCAAATTATCCATCTCAGCATAACTGCAGATCAAGAACAAACCTTCCTCAAAAAGGAACTTCTAAGGAGAAAGAGTTTATTCCTCGGCTGTCTGGACCACACGTAGCTTTTTATGTCTTTTTGTTTGCTTGCTTGCTTGTTTGTTTTAAAAGAGCAGATTCCAAAACAGCCATTAAGTTGGGATTTTCATCAATTGTAATATGTGAAAAATGTGTTTGTGGGGAGAGGGATTGAAGGTCAAAACTCCTCTTACCCCCTGCCTCTGTGTTATGCAAAAGACAGAATTACTACAGAGACTTTGCACACCATTACATACAATTTCCCAGTGAATATCACAAGAAGTGCCATTTGTATCCTTTTACCTTAGTTACAGGTTAGGCTTTGATTTTTGTGAATACAAACTGGCCAGAACTCTTTTTAAATAAACTTTACATTGCAAATTTCTTTCTCTGAATGTGCTTTAAGTTAACATTTCCTAGTCTTCTCTAATGAACGTGTCAAAGAAGATTCTTCCTTCCGTTAGCAGAGGTCTGAATCTACATGCCTGTGGAGAGAGTTCAGTTTGCCAGCTGACCCTGGATCTCTCACATTGCACTTGAATGAGGTACCCCTCCACCTCTTCCAGCAGTAGCAGTATTTTAATGGGCAACTTCAATCAATCTTTCAAGTTTATTTTATGCTACTTGTAGTATGCAAGGCATAACCTTATGTTTGTTTATTTTGTCTTTTATCTGCATTTTCTTGTTTACCCACTGCATCCAGGAAAGTGATTACAGAAAGATAAAAAAAATTTCCTAAACCACTGAGAGCGGAAAGAGAGGGTGATATAACTAGCAGAAGCTAACAATTTATGCTCCCCTTTAACCCTGTCTTCATTTCTCCCTCCTGCTTTGCAGTAAAATGTAAATCTTATGCAGAGACTGAAATTAATAAATGTGACCTCGACAGGAATAATTTCATGTCTTTATTGAACCTCCTGAGGGGAGTATATAGAAGATGCTTAATAGTTCATAAATATGCAAATCATCTAGCCTTTGCTAAAAAAAGAAAGTAACAGCAGCATTAGAAGAGTGTATTCCTCAGTAAAATGGTAGGACTCTAGTCAGTTCATAGAGCTCTTTCTTCTAAAGCAAGTACGTCTGCTTTAAAGACAGACACACTTCCCAAGAAATGCAAAATACCTATTCTGTACTTGTATGCAATGGCCTCTGGGAAAAAAAGGGAACAAAGAACAGCAAATAGATATAATGTAATTGGTACAGAATTTATAGAAATATGTCCCTTTAGGACTTTCTAACTGATTTAAGCATTAAAAAATAGGGAGATATTAATGCATAATTTGTAGCTACATATGGTATGGTATTGTAATTTATGAGAAAAGATTCTTTCTAATTATAAGGCGTGTGATTCTATTTAAGGGGGTGTTTCTAAAGATTTAGGTAATGGTTAAAAAATGTTTATATCTTAGTATTCCTTCTTTGTAAGCTTACTAAAACAAATTTCAGCAGGCTTCTACAGCATTCACTGTAGGAGAAGACAGTTTTGGAAAGAACAAATAGGCAAGATATAGTTTTCACATCTCTATCCTGTTTTCAGGATAGCAACCAACTTTTTCATCTTCACATTATAATAACAAATTAAAAAAAAACCAAAAACAAAACAGCACTTTTCAACTGTGTTTTCAAGGATAATACAGAGGGAACAAGTAGCCAAAGTAGTATAAAAGCAGGTTTATACCATGTTTACTACTCCTTTGGTAAAATAACACTCAGCACACTGTAGTATCATGAAAAGAGCAAATTAAATAACAATGAATCACCTAATTCTTTCCCAGTCCTGTGGGGAATCAGAAGAGGAAAGGAAGACTAGGAAAAAAAAAAAAAAAA
>VXAC01004098.1:533350-547579 GCA_013399225.1 Rhipidura dahli
TTTTAATCCAGATTGCAATGAGTTTACCAATTAAACTGCAGAACTCTGTGCCTCAGGAAACACATGTCCGGACTCACAGAATTATATAGGTTACAAGTACCAGAACAGACGGTTACCAGACTTATTTGGACATGTAAACAGCCACAGGTTTTTGGGGGAGTCATTTATTTAACCCAGTGACAGGTGTTTACCTTGCACACTCCTAATTGTGGAGATTCAAATAGACAAAAATGGATGGCAAAGCAAACCAAAAACATTTGCAATCAATTTTCCAAGAGCTTCTGTTGTTTCAAACTTTATACTTCTGAACACAAGTGCGAAACAGAAGATAGTAGAAAATAGCTGACATATACACTAATATGCGAGGTATCACCAGATGATGTTTGTGATGTTTGGAGTGTTTGTTTTATCATATATGACACCTAAAATATTTAGCATCAGTGATGATATAAGAACTTCTGCTGTATCTTCTAATATTAATTAAAAGACACAACACTTTTTCCTCCCAAAGACATTTAAAAAAGTGTTTCTTCACCTTCACATTCAACTAAAGAAAACAACTGTGTCTGCATAGAACTTCATTTTGGAGTCATTAGGATCTGTGCAAGTTAATCTGCAATGATTTGAGATTAATTAAACTTTTTTTATTTTTTAAAATTTTATCTAAAACCTAGAGTGATAATCTTGAAGCTAACACGCATAACAAATATTCCACTGAATACAAGTCAGTATTATTTTAGTTTAAGGAACTTAAAATCATGCAGCAGTTTTCAAAAACCATTCTCATATAACATGGCAGGAAATAACAAGATTATTATGTGAAGGTACACTAGTTTCATTTACAATAATATTCTTTTAAGAATTTTTCAGAATAGCAGTGGTGTGCACATCTATATAGAAATTATTGTTTGACAGCAATGGTACTGTAACATCTTCAAACTCCAGAACTTTTCAAACTCTGGCTTACAGAATAAAATACTCCCCATACCCCATGCAGTAGCTCAAGTTAAAGACCTGGGATATATATATACTGTTTAACTTTTTAAAAAAAAAAAAAAAAGTAAATAAATAAAAGATAGAATTTACACGGAATTACATTAGCCTTAAGAAAAGTGTAGTATCCAGAACTGAGAAACTGGACATTTTGGTTAGACTTATCTACTTAGCTGAAAGGCTATAAAGACAAAAATTTAAATGATCAAAATAAATTAATGCTTAAGGCTCAAAAGGAGACAAATATAACATTATTCTTGTTCTTTTTTGCTTTTCCTAAACATGTTTGCCACTAGTGCTAAAAGCAACCATTACAGAAATTTACTTAAAAATGAAAATAAGAAAGGGTGGTTTTTTCCCCCATCCAGATCCCTCAAATCTTTCTGTGTTTGAAGTTTCTTGTACTATCACCAATAATGTCATTAAGATCCAGATCTGCCATATCTGTTGAGAGACAAATTCTTTTATTTTTCTCTGCATGGAAACGAGAAGGCTACCATCTTTCTCAAAGGATGTTGCTACTATAAAAAAAGCAGCACTGTGCTGAGATGAGGTATCCTGCATGTGACTGCTACATTATTCAAATAATTCAAAACTAGTTCCTTTATTTTCATATGGCTTGATAAAAGGTTTATTTGCAATGCATGAAGCAGGGCTGTGGACTGTGGTGCATTCTACAAAAGATTAGACAGGAGAATCTAACTCTTAACACTCTAAACCTGAGGAACTTAAAGTGTACTGTCTGACACGGAGGAGACATACTCCAGCTCCAAAGATGTATTACCACCTTTGTGAGAGCATTGATTTTCTGTAGAAAAAGCTAGGATCAGATATCATGCCTCAATGAGAGATCTCTCCCTCTGTGCACCATAAAGCAGTCTTTGCAAGCTCTTACAGCTTCTGTCCTTTGTTTTCACACTAGAAGTGAGGAAAAGAAAGGAATCAGGTATGGATGTTTATATGTAATCCTCAAATCTGGCTGCCACTCAACTTTGAATAGATCAAATTCTTACTGAGGCTTTTTAATAAGAAAAGGTCTGTTAATATAAGAGGTGACAAGTTATACAACTTTTAATGCCCTACTCTTCATTATCTTTTAGTGATAGAAAAAAAAATCTTGTCTCTGGATCACTGCAGCAGAATATATGTATTGAAAAATAACTAGTGAAACTCTGTTTCAGTTTACCCATGCAACTGGAATTAATCTGCATAGGGACAAATCTGAATAGAGCGTGTCCCAGTATACTCAATTACAAGGAAGCAGGAAAAATGAGGCAGCCTTCTTGGTATTTTTAAATTTTTTGCTGTAAATTCCATTCCCTACTGGATAAACCAGATTCTAGCACACTCTAATAAAGACTTGGTGGGAATGTTAAAAATTTAAAATGCTTTAAACTTCTCTTATTGAAAAAGAAATCTCTTAAAACTGAATTGCACTGATTTCAGAGCTGCAAAGTATCTGCACAAATGCATGATTTTATTGTAACTGAGACCTAGAGGTGTGTATTATTTCACTGGTTATTGGTATACAGCATTTTTACTCCAATTACACTAAATATCCTCCAGAATACCTTTCTCCAAGAGGCAAAGCAATCCTCCTTTGACAGGTTTTTGTTAGTTTTTTCCTCTTCAAACTTTCCCAGAAACTTCTATTTTTTCTTGTTGACCTAAAAGTCATTACAGAACATTTACCCTCTTGCTCTCAATAGTACTTAAAGACTCAAAAAAGTTCTTCCTGGGGAGAAAAAGGAGCAGGCAGTGTTGGATTAACACAGCAAGGGTTGAACATACATGACAGCAGTATCTCAATTCTCTCCTTGCTCCACCTTCCCAATCCACGAAAGAAAGAAATATATGACCCAAGAGCAGCAGCAATTTAGTTCAAAGAGAAAGTAAAGTGAGATTTAAAACCTGTCCTGGAAAATTATAATACCTTCCAGTGACTATTACAACCAAGAATGCATATAGAGATGGAATTTAGAGATTATAAAAAACATATATTTTTAATCTAACAGAAGTGGCATGGTGGTATGTTGACCAAACACTCAGCTACAATAAATCAGCACATAATCCATAGGTGAGAAATCCATTCTGCAAAGTGTTCTTTTTGGTTTAGATGATGATATTGCCACAGCTTGTATTCAACAGCTGGTTCATCACAAAAATTTGCAAACTATAGTGAATGGTTCCAGTTATTTTAGGAAATTGATTAGAGGTTTGTGTAGCTGACATCTTCGACTGCAGTTTTGGATTTAGACCACAGGGAACTCCTTTGGAGAGCTGAAGACAAAGCTGTTGAGAGCAGCTTTTCCAGCCGACTGGCCAACCTGGTGAGTAGTGCTCTAACCAAAAAACAGATGTGGAAGGAAATAACAACCCACAGCCAAACAAAGAAGTAGTGATCAGATGGCAGGTACAAGAGAGAATTCCAGAGTAATAAAACAGGGTGAAAAGACGTCCATCTCAAGCATGTTATATACACAGAAATGCACATGGGCAGGGAAACAAACAGCAACAACTGCAAGCATACATGTGTTTACACATCCACAACATCATTCCAATTACTCAGCTGTGGTAGGACCACACATACAAATCATTTATTGCAATGGATGGTTATTGCAAGAATGTGTGTACCCACCCGTTCTACAGGGAAGACATATCAAGAAGAGGACAAAGGGGGTAAGGGAGAGGTGAAGGAGTAGCTCAGAGGTATGCAAACCCTTCCTTGAGACAGACAACAATCTGTCTGAGAGTTCACAGCTCAGGATCAATGGAGAGGCCAGTAAGGGAGATCCAGTGGTAGGAGTTTGTTACAGTAAACCTGATCACGGTAGGGAGATGAATGAAGCTATTTTGAAAAAAGGAATTCTGGATCACAGACCTGAATGCTCACAGGGGAACACCAGTCACACATAGTGACTGGTAGGTCACTATGACAGGATTTCTGTCAGGGATAACTTCTTGATGCAAATAGTGATACCAACCTGGGGTTAAATACAGCTGGTTTAGCTGCTCAGAAACAAGGAAGAACTGGTTGAGGACGTGATAGTCAATGCTAACTTTGACTGGAATAACCATGAATAAGTGAAGTTAAAGATCCTGAGAATGAAAGAGTTAAACAGAGTCTTACTGTAACTAATCTGACAAGAGCAAGCTTTCATCTTTTTCAGGGAACAGGTATGTAGGATCATGCAGGAGGTGGCATCTTTGAAGGGCAAAGAT
Source organism: Rhipidura dahli (assembly GCA_013399225.1). Classification (NCBI taxonomy): domain Eukaryota; kingdom Metazoa; phylum Chordata; class Aves; order Passeriformes; family Rhipiduridae; genus Rhipidura; species Rhipidura dahli. The sequence continues at coordinate 537,566 of VXAC01004098.1, forward strand.
GCTCTAGAAGGTTGTGAAAGACACCAGCCAAACACAATAATAATCCATCCCGACTCCCAGGAAAACAATCAGGTGTCTCAGGAGGCCAGCCTGACTCAACAGAGAGCTCATGGTGGAATTCAAATGAAAAAAAAAAGGGCAGTGTACAAGATGGTTAATCAGGGAGATGCTACTAAAGAGAAATTTAGAAGTATTGTTCAGCCATGCAGGGATGTTGTTAAGATAGCTGCAGCTCTCTTGGAAACTTGTTAGGGATGACAAGGGCAAGAAGATTTGCTTCTAGCACTGCAGTAGCATGTCAGTGTAGTGTTGAAAGGGGTCGGTGATTTAGTGACAGCAGATGTGCAAGGATGAGGTGCTTAGTGCCACCTTTGTCTCAGTCTTTGCTGAAAATTTCTCCCAGGCACCTGTGTTCAGTGAAAGAATTCTGAAAGAAGAACAGACAATACTGGATGAGGATAATGTTTACCTCAGACATGGAAATCCAAGCGATGAGATGAGCTGCATCCAAGGATACCAAAAGAGATGGCTGATGTTCTTGGATGGCTTATGTCAGTCATCTTTGACAGGTCATGGAAATTTGAAAACTGTAGAGAGAAAAATATTGCAGTCATCTTCAAAAAGACCAGTGTGTCAATGTCAGAAAGCTACAGACCAGTGAGATTTTTTTTTTTCCTGGGAAAAATCAAGGAGGAAGTCCACCTGAAAGATAATTCTAGGCATATGAAAGATAAACTGCTTGGGAAGAGTCAATACTTACCAAGTGTAAACCATTCTTGAGAAACCTCTTTGCCTGCTTTGATAAAACAAATTATTTTATTAATGAGGTTAGACTAGCAGAAGTTATTTACCTTGATTTTAATCAAGGGTTTCAACACTGATTCCTGCCTTAGTGTTATATCCTAGTTACAATATTATAGTCTGGATGGATGAATAATAATAATAATAAAAAAATCTAACTGGATAAAAACCACCCCAAATCTTATAGAAAACAGAAGGTGATATTTAAAGTGTCTTCCACTACCTAGAGGCCAGTGACAAGAGGAGGAGTTTATCCTACAACTTGTCCTGTTTAAAAGTTTTCCCATCTTTTTGCCTTGTTCTGCAAACCAGCCTTCTGCCTCTAACTATCTACTTCCTATTTTGTTTCTTGTAAACTTGAAATAAGATCATATGGTTTGGTCCTTTGCATCAAAACTGTACAATGTTGTTCTGAGTTGAGATACAAATAAGCAAAGTAGTGCTGCTATGCAGAGGGGACTAAAGGCTTTCAACACTCACGAGCACCTCTGCACATCACCACACTGCCTTTTGTAAGAAATCCACTCATCTCATGGTCAACGTTTTAGTGTCTATATTGTTTGAGAAAAAAACACAGCTTTTCCATCAAACGTTGTGCCAGCATAACACAACAAAACCTTAAAGAGACAATCAAGTGCTTAAGGGCAAGCTTAACTTCAGTTGAAAAAGGTGATACCAAACAGCAGAGTACAACTGCTCTCTGACTGTTGTTCTATTATTTGGCTGTCATTCTCTCACATTAAACTCTTAAATCCATGTTACATACACACTTAGCATTACTCTGGCATCCACAGATGCTGAGTTATAGTGTATCAGTAGCTTTGAAAAAAAAAAGCTGAATTTGCATTCATTAATCAACATTGTGATAGGCAATTTGCATGTGTGCAGACACGGATCATGCATGTAAAATATCTATATATGGCATCAAATGTTCAGTAAGCAGGTATACATACAAATGTATGACCAAGGAATGATAGATCAAAATCAGGTACTAAAGAGCTTTAAGGGTGAGATACTCTAGGAGCATCGACTTTCAGTACCAATTCTGTTGCACAGCCCTTGAAGTATTGCAGGCCCACACTCTTAATCATATTCTTTGCTTACACACTGTACTCAAGTCTTAAAGTCCTCTGGTGCTGGAATTGCTTTTTAAGTAGTCTTATTCTTCAGTGTGATTTTCTTTTGATCATAATTATTGATTTTTATTTGTTCATTGTCAGCACATTATGCAGGATTATTAAGGACATTATTTAAGCACATTATTACATTTTTCAGTTGGTCATGTGTTAGAATCTTTTTCCCTCAGACCACCAATGATACATTTATGGATATTCCAGATCATCCATAAAACAAATATAATCACAAATTCACCACTGCACTATTGGAAGATAAAATTACATTCAAGAAACTTACTCTCTAACCTACTCTTACCTTTTCAAAGTTATATCTACATTTCTCAAGAATTAACAGGTTTTTTGCACTTTTTCCCTAGCATTTTTCCAGTCAAATATTTTCAGTTTACAAATTTAAATCAAGTTAGACTGTCTTGCTCTGTGACATAACAAAATATAATTACACATTCTGGTAGTCAGCTGAACCTTGTCCCTAATTTGCATCCTATCTTGCATAGTTTATTTTCCCACTTGTCATGAAACTTATGACTGGAGCTGATCTTTTATAGATCACTTGGCTAAAGTGAATAATTAGAAATATTGTTCCATCTACATTAGAATACTTTTTGTCCAAATTTTGGATTCAGGCATGCTATATGCTTCTCTAAAACTCCCCAATAGAAGTGCAAGAGATAAAATGTTAAGGTGAATACAATGAAATGCCACCTTGGAAAATAATAACATATTAGAAGGTATAACGTTCACTAAATTATTTTATCCTCATTTAAGACTGAATTTATTGACTAGTGTCACTGGAACCATATGAACATTTTCTAGTTCTAAGAGATTTCATTTATTCATATCATGATGCATAAAACATATTCTTTGAGGAGAGGGTCTAGAATTTTGATTTTATATTAAACTGCGTTGATTAAAACAGGTTTGAGAAAATAAGTCACTGACTTGTCATGCATAGCAAACCTGCTGTTTTGAAGTAATATTAACAAGACACTTACTGATTCAGTGAAGCAGATATTAGAACTCTATACACACAGCTATGCTTGTCCTAAATTCCAGGAGAACAACAGTGTTCAGGATATCCTAAGAGTTTCTGAAATGTGACCAATTATGTAACAAGATATGCCAAGAAACTTCGTGACTAAAAATCAGGGCATATGAGGCATAATTAAAATGCAGATCTTCAACAACATATTTTTTAAAATTCTCAGTAAACCGTACAAAAAAAAATGGAATACCATAAGGTTTCTCAAGACTTGAGTTTCTTGTGTGTATAATGAGAAGAGAATATATTTTTGCTCAGATCAATCTGTGCAACAATAACAACTGACCACCTTTCTTAAAACAAGTATACCTTCCCATGATTTCTCCAGGTCAGAATAGAGCATGATCAACACTGCAGGGTGGCTCAGGGAAATGCTGCAAAGTGAGAAATTCACAAAAATAACTCTAGCCTAAGAATGTTCAGTGCCATTCACTCCACATCCTTTGAAAGTTTTTATGGAGTTAGAACAATTCAGAGCATCCTTTGAGCTGCAGCTGGAGGAGTTTTTTTCCCTGCTCATAAAAGATTACCTAGATGATGTTTACTGTCCTAATGCAGTTCTGTTGGATTCAGAAAGGACTAGGAATAACAACTCTGTTATAAACTTACCAATGCCACCTTAATATGCCTCAAACCTACTCTTCCTTACAGCTTTTGTTTTTTGACGTTCCTACTAGACTATAGAACATTTCTTATTTAGAAAGTCAAGGACAGAGTGGCCTAATTACAAATTGAGTTTGATTAATGAATACCGAAGAGGTTCTGAATTCTCTTGTTATTCACAGAGTTTTATGTCTCTGCTCCCACCCCCATAAATTTTATAGCTTTATATTTATAGTTATTTGATGAGAATGGAAAGATATTACCATAATTGTATCTCAAAAATCTAGAGGGAAATTGCTTTTCCCTTAATATAATGCTGGATTAGAAATACTGGTCCAAAGCAGGTGAGAACATAGGACTGGAGCAGGTCTGAGACTGGAGCTACTAGGAGTGTTTGAACTCCAGGAGAACTTGGTGGCAGATAGCTGTCATTACCCTTAGCAATGGCAAAGGGCCTCACTTTTATTTCTGATGATCACCACTTACAGTGATCATCACACCAATGCTTTGCCTTTGTATTGCTGCTTACAACCCTCTGAGCTCAATGATACAGCCTTGCACCTTATTATCTATCCATTTACTGAGTGCACAACTACATCCTACATGAATTTCAGAATACTAGAGGAACTGTGTAGAAAGCCTTACTAAAAATAAGTACAAAGCATCTCCTGTGATGTCCTTTTCCATCTAGCCAGTCATTTAATCACAGAATGTTTTTCCTATCTTCCTTCACAATACAGAAATAGCTTCTGGTTATCTGCTGTAAGTGAAAGGGGCCCAAAAGATCTGGGATTATACCTGTGAGGTGAAAGCTGGAGGATGGGAAGAGGAAGAAGGGAAGAGGGAATGGAAATCAAGTGGCCTGGAAGGGCTTTCAGGCCCTCAGTCTTTTCCTTGTCCTTCATCACCAACCACCTCACCTGCCCCACTTAACAGCTGCGCTTCCATTTCCCTACACCACCTTTTTTGCTGCTGAGCTAGCTATAGAAATTCTTAATACCTTTCACTTGCTCCTTAGTTTCAGGTTCAGCTAAGCTTTGGCTTTCCTAGACCTATTCCTGCATGCTCAGGTGAGATTTTTACATTCTTTTTATGCAGCCCGCTACCACTTTCTATGTGCTTCCCTTTCATGACCAAATTCAGTGACCCTGACTGATCACATCCCTCTTAATCCCTCAGAGAGTGCATAACAGCATTAGAATGCCAATGTTTCTTAAACTTTTACATACACAACAATCAACTGAGTAATAAATTAAGGATGTCACACCAAAAGAAAGAATTCAGCCCACTCTATTTTGCAGCTTAATTATTGATCAAATATATGTCCTTGAGATTTCACACTCAAATACATAAGAGTTACTCTAGTTGCTATGTTCACTAAAATGAATTTACAAGAATGAAATAAAAACATAGATACAGAAACTATTTGAACATGAATTTGAAATAAGTATGAGGATAGAGTAAAAGGAGGCAAAAGATTTTTAAGGGATACATAGCAAAGAAAATTTCCTGAAAGACAGATTCCTTTCTAAAGTAAAAAAAAATGAAAGCTGCTGTTTCTGTTTTCTGTTATTATGGTCGTAATTATTTATAACGATAAAGTCCAGAGGCACATTGTAGCAACTATTGTGCAAAAGCACAGTTCTGTAAGATGAATCCAAGAGCCCGAAAGTACATTAGTGCAAAGGGATGCTGAGGGCCACACTCTGTGTTGGGTTATTTACTCCTTTATTTATAACCTTGTTTTCAAGTGGTTGGTAATATAAAATGTTTATAGTTCAGAAACTCCTGTCCGACATCAGAAGATGGACAGTAAAGGACTGAGACTTTATTGCTGAGGGTTTTGTATGGACTATCAAATATGGATTTTTTCTCAGAGAACACCACGTAAAGTTGATATCTCTTACAGATTTAAATCTATTTGTCAGAAGTTCAGTCCCATGATTCCTCCTCCCCTTCCCTCTGGCCTTCATCTGACCCTTTCAAATGTACTAGATAAGTTAAATCATGCACAAATATACAAAAGACACATAATACAACCAACAACAACAAAAGCCCAGAAACAAAACCAAAACCTCCCAAAATATTGCGCTCCAAACACGTGAACAAAGAACCTTCCAAAAACCACAAAACATGCCACACTAGAAAATAAAGAATAGTGCATGTATGAGACAAACAAACAAACAAACAAAAAAAGCAAAAACCCCAAAAAAAAAAAAAAAAACAAAAGAAACATACAGAAAACCCCCCAAAACAATATCCAAAAAAACCCCCCCAAAAAACAGAACCAAAAACCCCCAAAAAATCAACAACGAAAAAGAAAGAAGCCACCAAAAAACCCCCAAAACCAAAACCAAACCACCAAAACCCAAAGAGTCAACAACAGATTGGCAAAATTGAATTACCTACTGCAAAGTAGGAATAAAATCTTTCTTTTTCCAACATATTTGGGACATGAGTTCCACTTAAACCATGTCATATAGTACCAGTCTGGTCACGATTTAGAAAGTGTGTAGACAACAGAAGTAAGATATATCTGTGCAAAACCTTAGGCATGTCTTGGAGTTTAGTGTGCATGACAGTTATTGTTTTGCAAGCCAGAAAAATTAGAACTCAGAAGGTAAGTGTTGTACACTCCCATCAGACATCTTAAATGCACACACACTTGCACTATGAGCTGGCCACAGTGGATAAAATCATACTGTCTCAAGACAGCAAAGACTCACATACCTTGAAGTATACTGCTGGTTTGTTTTTCACACAGTCTCTGTCAAGAAGATGTATAATCAGGGCAAGAGATATGTTACACTCACAAATTTTTCACAGACTTTTCTCTGGGAATAACTGAAGCCTTCTCATTATGTTTACTTCACATTACTCTGGTAAAATTAATTTGGATATTTTGAATAGTATAAAACACAGCTGAAATTGAGCCTACATAGTCTCATAATCCTAGGTGCCATAAAGCAGAGGGAAGAAATCAAACGTGTTCCTCTGGTACTGAGAAAAAAAAATATTAAAAACACTCTACATGCATAAATTTAACTGCAGAAAGCATATCCCCAAGCACGTACCCTTTCAATATCTGAAGACACAGCTGCTTCTATGTGTTATTTTCTCTGCTTCTAATACATCTGGAAGATGACCTTAAAAATTAGTTGTGCATATTTGATATCAACCTGTGGAAAAAACTGTGTACTTAAACACATCTCATGCTGTGCTGATGCAAGCCACAGGCAATTGTTGTTATTTAGAGGGCCTGGAAGAATAGAATTTGAAAGTGGTTAACTACACAAAAAGAGCTGACACACACTTGTACAGCTTAAGTATAGGATATACAGTGTCATTCTGTCATTTAAGCTGTCTGCAGAGATCTGGAGGGTCCTTTGTCACTAAACTTCAATATTTCACTAAGACAGATGGGATCTCTTTGCAGCCTGAGTTCAAGCTCGTCTTGTAACAACATGCTGACATATAAACTAGAAGCACTATATCTTTGTGGAGAAACACTAATGGTTTTCCCTTGGTGAAACAGCCTGAGCAACAATATATGATAAGATAGGAATGTGAATGTAAACAGTGTATATGAGTGGAATATTCAAAGGTGTTTGAGAGGATACTTCCAAAAAAAGCTCAACCAACCAACAAAACCCAAAACCCAACAAACAAACATACAAGAAAAACAAAACCCAAACCACCCAACAACTGGTGGCACCAAAAATGAATAGTATCTGTTGTGATAAAAAATCATTTGTGAATGACCATGAGCATTTTGGGTAAGAAAACCAGAAAAAAAAGATGAATTATACTTAAGTGAGGTATGAAAGAATCATGAAAATTTGAAAAAGTGAGAAGAGAGAAATGCACCTAAAATGGTATGATGCTGCTAAAGACTCCCTGCAGCATAATGGCCTTTGCCAGGCTGGAAAAAGTAGCTCCTAGTTTAACAGTACATAGGGACCCACACCTTTGGGGGCTGTGGTGACACTTGGCTTTCTGGAGTTCTTCATCACCTGTGTGTACACTAGTAAGTTGAAAGAAGTGGGCTGTGTGGGTACGATGGAGCTGGAGCACTCCCATATCCAACATGGGTGTGTGCAAGCAGGGTATCCTATAGTGCCCTATGAGAAATGGGTTCTGGTCTGGTTGTAAATCTTTGAATGTGTCTATATCATTAAGAATTTGGGGGATGTGACAAGAAAAGCTCCGCACAGATTTTTGGTCAGTTTTTAACATTTTGTAAGTGTTCAGCTATTGCCCTTGTCTGCTATGTTGCTGACATTGATCCTCAAAGTACCATTCCCCAATCACTCATTAATCATTCATTGTTAAAAAATAAAACAAACTCAATAAACTGTTTATATCTTTATTTTTTCTCATGTTATTATTTCCTGCAGTTAACTAAATTCTCTGAGCAAACTTGCTTTGAAGAAGCAATGAAACATATGTAGTTGTAGTTTGTTTTTTAAGTTTTCTAAAGTTTTTTTACTAGGATCATAACCTTGCCATTAAATGAGACACTGACAAATGAGTATTACACCTGCTTACATCTCTTCAATTGGACTAATGTAACTAAGGCTATACCAGTAAGCAGAAGGAAAAACAAAACACAACTGACCCTTTATTATTTAGACTACAGACTTAATGCAATTTGTCTGGGTAATAAAGCAAAGCTATCTAATGTAAGACGCTGGGAACATACCTACTACCAGCAAGCTAGCTGCAATTTCTGCAGTGATTTCAAAACTAATTAATCTCAAGTATTAATTACCATGAATAAGAAACAAATGGCTAATCTAGACTTCAGTGTATTGAGACATTTGTGTAAAGCCATAAAACACCATTGCTAAGTCATCCCTAGAGGTACCTAACTGCCTACACTTCAACAGCATCTTCCTAGGTTGTGATGAGAGGTGATTATCTTTCAGGAGATTAATCTCCATGTATTAGCAGAGTAATTCTCAGTTATGTCCTCATATCTGTGCTCTTGAAAAATAGTCATGCTTTTGTTGTTTTCACTCATACCGTTAACAAATCTGCTTTTCAAACCTGTCAGAATTCAATGTTATGCAGTTTACTCACAATGTAATTGGCTAACATGATAATGTGATTTTTGTCATCTGGGTTCACTAAACAAAAACCTTCCACACTAAAGTCAAGGTCTCATGTTACCTACTTTTAGAGAACTTCCACACAGCTACATAAACACACACACTCTGACATACATTTATACATACATATCAACACACAAGCAAGAAGGGGGAAATCAATCAAGCACTGTGAAACAAACCTACAGTTACACATAGAAACACTCTGCATTGCTACTGAGAGATCTTTTATTCCAGGAATAAGTTTTTTTTCAGAAGTTTGTGAAACTTCTGAAATAATAAATATATACTTCTACTATTAATACAGATTCAGGAAACTTCAGCAATTTTTGGTGAGGGCTTTTTAGTCATATTTTAAATGCTTAAGTACCTCAGTTAATCTGAGAAACTATTCTGGTTAGAACCATTGTTATACTGAAAACAAACCAGGAGCATTAATAAAAATCAAACTGAAAAAGGAGGGAGGTTTTGTTTGACAACTTTTAGCTTTTGAGCAACTGTTACAAACATGCTCTGAAAAATTCATGTAAAATATTTAAAGAGAATGCTGACACAGCTGAAAAAAATTTACAGTAAAAATCAGTTTTCCGTTATGCAGTTTAAATATGACAGACTGAGTCAATAGAAGCATTTAGCTCACCAGACACACGTTGAATTTTAATAGGGAAATAAAAATTCTTCGGAACAGATTTTCCATATATCATCTAGGACCATTATAGTAGCTTTCATTTTCTTCAAGGCAAGTGCTAAGGCACACTCCCATCTATTAGAGCAGACATCCAATAAGCAGCACCTGTTCTGCATCTTAAATACTATTTTTCTTCACACCTATCCAGTCAAAAACTGTTCTGCAGTAAGGTACTCTGACTTACTCCACTGAAACTTGCAAAATTGAATATTTGTCAGGAGAGATAACAGTCTCTTTCTTTACTTAACTGTCCCACTCAATGGAATACTATTAACCTCCTGTCTCCTTTTACATAAAGGACAGGAGAGAAAATGAATTTCTTTTGAGGGAAAAAATGAAGGAAAATACCTACTGTCTCTTATAGTTTGATGAGTGTACTTGGTTGCAAACTAACAAATGACTATTAAAATACTGTCACTAAGGATCAAATAGAATTACAGTTACTAATTCCTGTGGAAGTGCTCAGATGAGTGATTGTTCAAATATTTTGCTATGATTCTGGCTTTCCAGGATCCTGAACCTGGGTGGAATAGAACCAATCTACTCAAATCAGAACAAAACAGAGAAAAACAGAAAACTCCTCAAAACCCCTCAGTTAGCCCAGAAAATTTGAATTTTTTTTTTTTTTTTTTTTTTTTT
>VXAC01004098.1:548348-589344 GCA_013399225.1 Rhipidura dahli
GAAAAAAAAAAAAAAAAAAAAACCAAACCAAACCAAAATATAAAATGAGGATAGAACACCCAACCAATGTAAAAACAGACCTAGAAATGAGATAAGTGTCTGGAATGGGGTTAACATGAACACACCTCTTTTCAAACTGGCATGCAGACACTAAAATTAACAAGCTAGACAGCTATAGCAATTTAAATTATGTGCTGTGTTGGAAAGCTAGTTTCTCCAGCTAGTTTATCCAGCTTCTCTCCAAGAATTCTTAGGTTGGAGATAAAAAAGTTGTTAGCTAAAAACATGTTAGCTAGAAACCTACTAGAGTATCTCAAATGTTTACAATTGTCTGAGGTAAGGAAATAGAATATTGACAGACAATCAAAACATACAGTAAATATTTAAGATCACTTAAGGAAAAATAGAGGAAAATCTCTAAAAAACATTTTCTCTAAAATTAAAGGAAAAACTTTAGTCTATTTTCAGTGAGAACTAGATTTTTAAGCTATTTAGGTATTTGATTTAAGAAACCCTTGTACAGGTGCCAAAATGACATACTTGAATATATTTGAAAATATGACACCAAATCATTTATGTATCCCATAGGATCATGACTTTACATTTCTGTCTTTCGGTTTCACAATTTTAATGTGCCTTGATGTATAATAACTGATATACCTCCTAACAAAAATACCAGACAAGACTTGCCTAATTTAATATGACCATGGAGAGTAGAGGGAAAATTAAAACTGAAATGTGATTTAATTATAAAGATCTTTCACATTGAAATATCCTTTTCTGACTAGCAGCAAAAGAAAAAAAAAAAAAAAGCACAGATAATTACTGGAATAAAAAGAACCCCTCCAAACTATAAAATAAAATTTAAAAAAACCCCTTCAATTGACTGCAATTTTTCAAGACATGCATTACATTTTCCAGCATTCATCTTCAAATTTTAATGCTATTTAGTAGAACATTTGAACAACATCATCATCTGCCATTTACTGATCTGTGTTTTTATCTCTGTAAAAGCAAAGCAGAAGGGTACATTGAAGAAACAGAACAAATGACAAGAAAGTGATGCAATTTCTGATAGTATGAAACATACTATATTTGATGCTCATCATGAGGTAAAAAGATTTGACATCACTACATAGAAAAGAATCTAAATGATTGGTCTCATGGTACAACACTGGAAAGAGACAGTAAAATAATATACATAGCTCATAATCTGATAATCATAATTTTGTGGAGATGTCACAATCTGCCAGAAAAGACATCTTTCTGAAGTCAGTGAGGATGAGAGCAGGGCTGGATTTTGACTTTTCCTGAAGCAATGCTTTATTCTCTTGCCGTGTGTTAAGTCAGATAAACAGCCAAACACCACAAAGATGCTTGCTCACTTCTCCCACTCAGTCAGGGGAATGGAGGAAGAGGAAACAAAGGATAGATAAAGAGAAAACTTGTGTATCAAGACAAACAATAATGGTAATAATAATTATTTTTTAATAAGTGGAGGGTAAGTGGAAGAGAGAAGAAAACAAAACAAAACAAAAGATACAATGGCAATCACTCCCCAACTTCCATGCATAGAATATTGTTCAGATCGTTTCTGATCTAAAGATGGCTGACCCTCCTAAATGCCTCTCTTTTCCCTTTTATTCATGAGTGTGGTGTTATATGGTGTGGCATATCTCTTTGGTTAGGTCAGCTCAGCTGCCTGGTTGTGTGCCTTCCCAATGTATTATGCACCACCTCCTTGCCTGCTAAATCCATTTATTTTGGGGACAGCATGAGAAGCAGGGAAGTCCTTGATGTTGTGTAAACACTGCTCAGCAAAAGCTAAAGCATTATTGTGTTACCAGTATTGTTTTGGTCAAAAATCTAAAGCATGGCCTCACATGACCTGCTATAAAGAAAATGAACTCTATCCAAGCCCAGACTGGTGCACCTCCAAAATGTTTCATAAAAAGTAGATGGCAGAAACCTTGCTTTTCTCCTCACCCAAGTTTAAAAGTGATATCCCTGTTAAATCCTTTGAGTAACTGAATGTAAACAAACACCTGTCCTCTTGATAAAATCCAGTTTGCAAAATTGTGTGGAAAAAAAGGCTGTAACATTGCTTTTGTCCCAATTCAGTTGCATAAGAGTATTCCAAATCCATGCTATTAATTAATTTTCTTTGATAATAATCTGAGCTATGGTACATTGGCTTACAAGTCAAATTTGGATTCTTGGCTGATGAATGTTTACCTGCACTAGGCCTATTTCTGGTGTAAGAGTTAGCAGTAGAAGCCCAAAATGCAGTGGAAAAGGAGCAGTTTCTTTGACAGTCTGTACCTGACAGTGTTTGGCTTCTGTTCCCTTTCTGGGCAAAATCCAGTTAATTAGTCCACAATGTTTTTGGTGATTTCGATTAATATGGCAGAGTTTTGCACTTAAATAGAGCAGAAACTCAGCCACAGCCCAATCTCAAATGGGATCTGTGACTGCAGGTGACAGGGGTAAGAACCTGTTTTCTATGCTGTCTCTGCTCTGCCAGCAGCAGGGATAGATTCTTCACCTACTTAATTTTCATCCATATGGCAAATATTTGCCCACATCCCCAGGAAATCTTTTTAACTGTGGTAGCGCTTTGAGCTGCCTTAAATTAGTGCATTTATTGTGTAGCCAGTCAGCTTGTAACACAGACGTCACTGCAGTGATCGACTAGAACATGTCATGAGAGCTTAAAAGAGGTGGGATTTCAGAGTGTTCTGTAGTATGATCCACTTCTAAGTAAACTTCTGGGGAAGCAAATTATTATTGCTTGAGTAGTTATTATCAGTTATATTTCTAGGTATATTTTGAAGGTAATAATTTTAAGGTATCTTGCTTTCATTGCAGAGAGGAAGTTAAGCACCCAACACAGGGTTTTAGGCAAGGTAATGCCTAAAAGGTAAATTATATGAAATCTGACCTGTAAATTCCCATATACTTTACTCTACTTTTCTATTATTTTTATAACAGTGATAAGAAGGTTTCAATATTTGAAAGAGAAAAAAACAACAACAAAAAATCATGTATTGCTGTTAAATCATGACCAAATTTCCTTGCCTTGGCCTCACATGAATATCATGCTTGTGATGACCTTAACATGAAAAGATTATGCTTCTATAGCATGACAGTAGATCCTCTAATATTTTTGTCTTCCCTTTTCATTGGCAAAATCTTAATTGCTAAATTCAAGGAGAAAAGGCAGTAATTTTTTTCAGTGTAGAAAGAACAATTTCCTTGCATTCTTTTTAATTATATAGTAGTCATTACTGTTTTGCTTAAAATCTTTCATAACTGAGATTAATGCGAAAAGGAGCACATTATTAGTAAGACTTGGTAGTCAGTGACTGTTTGAAGAAAGCTCATGTAACATCAAGGGCTTTTAACTTCAGTGTTTTTAATACAGTTCATATGCATGTTCATGTATTTGATTGCTTTTCAAATTAAATAATTCCTTTAATTTTTCTCAATATATGTCATAAATGACTTTTTTTTTTGTTTTTTTTTTTTAATTGTGGGGGTTTTATCTATTTAATTATTAAATGTTTTTTGAAAGGGGAAGCCTTTATATAAAGTACATAGAAGTTCCTATATTATTTAGAAGCCAAGCTTAAAGCAGCTACACTTTGCTTATATTTGTTATCTATACAATTAGTGAGAAAAAAAAGTTTCAAGGACAAGAAGGAAAGTAGAAATTGTAAAGCAGTGCCAAGTTTGGTAGCCCAAAAGAGCTGAGATTGCTGCAGCTCTATGTTCTCAGGTCCAGGCAGCGAGTCTGAGTGCCAGCAGGCACCCACTTACACATACACATGGAACATACATGAATATGCACACAACAGGTCACAAGGACCAACACAGACAGAAATTAATTTTCCATTTCTAAATGCTCACATGTGTATCAGAAGAGTATCAGAAGTGTTTATGTAGATGACTTAAGATAATCCTCATTATTTTACCATGCGAGAAACCTCTATTTTAGGAGTAAATTTATGTTAAATACTCTTCATATGATTGAAGGACTTGATACTTATATGCCTTGATACTTGATGCCTAAACATGGGGATATATTCCTCCAGAAAGTTCAGAACTGAAGGAAACATTGCAATTATAATATAAAATGGGGGTTGAAGGAGCATGTACACCTGCTAGAAGATGCAGGTGGGAAATAAACTGTTAGAATGATGATCAATGGCAAGTGACCTTTCCGTATGTAAGGATTTAAAATACATATACTGGTGCCAGAATCGTTAGAAGGGCATTACAATTTCTGTAAGAATACCTTTGGGCTAATTATCCTGGAAATGATTAAGCCAAAACATCAGCATCTCATCTTCTACATCTTAACCCAGATCAAGAAGTCATTGTGATTGAATCATTGTCACACTAATTCATCCTGTTCAAAGATGCTTCTAGATAGGCAAAGGTTGCAGTTTCCAGTATGACTTGTTTCTGTCATTTACAAATGAAAAGCCTTTTCAAACCTTCCTTGCCTCTGTCATGCTGAATAGTCTGGCTGTCACTCTTGGACTGGATTACATTGTTGAAAACAAATCTGTGCCACTGACCTTACCAGTGAGGCTGAGGATGCCATGGAATGTCATCCCAGGGGACAACATTTAGAAGTTCTCCATGAGACTTCTTGTCACTGACACATGAACTATGAGCTAGTGACGATAAATTGTCAGAATTAATGAATGCTGAAATACATTTCAAGACAAATTTTGTACTAAGGGCTGAAAAGAGGGTTAACAGATAAGTAACCCAATTAATTCTATTGCATGTATATAATACATGAAATATAGTTTAGAAAGGAGATGGAATGTTTCTGGCTTTTCATTTGGAAAGCTCATTCCCAACATCCAGCAACTTCAGTGAAAGACTATTCAGTGAATGCCCAGTGCTTATGAAAGGTGAGCCACTAATGTACATAGCTACATAAGGTTCTGGGATTCTCCCCTGTTCTCTTATTGTCATAATTATTATTAACTTCACAGAAGAATTTCATATTTTATAAAGTTCTGAGTCAGAAAAATTTGCAACAAGGAAACAGCATGCAGCTGAATTAGCATTGAAATCTAAGAATTTGTAGGGAGTACAGAACGTTAAGATTTTCATCTGCTGGAGAGATACAGAGGTATCATAAAATTAGGTCTAAAATATATAAGGTCTTAAAGAGGATGAATATCTTATATCTAATGCACTACAGAAGAGGGAATCAATGCCTGGACTCTTCATTGGTGTGTCACAGAAGAAATGAGAGATGAGGAAGATAATGGTAGTGGCTGTGATTTTAATAGACTAAAGAGCTAAGATTAGCATCAGACTACAGGAGAAGTTGCAGTAATCAAAGTAAAATTTAACCTGACACTCATGAAACTAGCAATAGTATATCGAACAAAATAATTCAATAAATTTTTCAGCATTTAGCTTTTCATTGTGAAGCTTTTATTTTAGCTTATCATCAAGGATATTTATTCACTGAAATTACTTCAGTTATGGTTCTCAGGTTTATTGGAGAAATGTAATAGGAACATGAACACCGGTAAAACTAGAATTTGCCAGATAATGCCACAGCAGGCCAAACTTAAAAAATGAGAGTGTTTCCATATGACAAAAATGACTGTGTGATTACAGTGCACTTTAATCTACAAGTACCAACTTGATTTCATTTATGTAAACACCATAACTATAAATGAAGATGTCAGCTTAAGCTCCTGCTAACAACCCTAGCAGAAAGTTGCCTCACCGTTACAAAGACCTCCCTACTGTATTCATGTTGTCTCTTTACTAGTTCACTTAACCTCATATAATTTTGCTACATTTTTTTGAAAACATACTAAAGAAATGCTCGGTACATTTTATTGAATGATATTCCTTTCAGTGAAAAATCACTGACTGGAGTCACAGCCTCTTTGTATCACTGACAAATGCAGAAATTCATCTGTGATACCACACTGACCTAAGGTGCTCAATGGCCCCGGCTGAAGGGATAGCCCTTCTAGCATATCTGCACAGCAGGCGAGCTCTGTGCTTCTGTCCAGTGCCCCCTTGCACTGTGGCTGGAAGAGCCTTGAGTAAAAGATCTGGTTTGCTAAATCCCTTCAGACCAAGGTAATGCTGCTACCTAGCAGCAGTTTTAACACAGCTACAAAATGAACATATTTATAGATAATACATTTATAATACACTCAGTTCTAACAAAATCTATTTGTTCAGTGTGTCACAAATACCTAGGATTTCACAATACATATCACAAATATAGTTTTCTCTCTCTAAATTGTTTTCTTAATAAAACAGGTTAGATTAATTGCTAAAGTTGATTTTGTCTGTTTAAAAGCACATCAAGCTTAACCGTTTTTACTTACATTCTGGATGGTCTGGAGTTTATTAGGAGGAAAGTTAGGAAATACTTGCAGTTTGCTTCTTAACATCCTCACATTTAAATGAACTAGCTCTAGCAGCTAATGGAATGTAAATAAAAATATCTTCTTATATAATGCTTTCACTACAGTTTTCTTTTAGTTAAAACATTTGTTTTGGTAGTACATTTAGAACCTGAGATCTGATGCAATGTCAAATGTATTACTGACAGCATGATACTAGCACGGATGAAAAAGCATATTTTGTAAAATTCTAGAAAGTCTTTTTAACATTCAGTTCAAACAGAACTGAAGAAGCTTTATAATGGTGTTTGTAAAGCCTCTTCACTTGTGAACAAAACTATGACAATCAGGAATCACATTTCTTGCCCCTCTTAACTGCCTAAAGCTATAAACAGACACCTCTGCAGGTGCTGATATAGCAACAACAATCTATCCCTTTTTTCACTGGCTCGAGCTTACCCCCTTTCACAGCTCAGCTGGTAAAGTGTTTCTGGCAAATTCTGTCTAATCCACATTCAGAGCAAAGCCAGTGAAGTTTCCAAACGATACAGAAAAACACACCAGGCTGTTTATAATAGAGATTAACACAGGATCTGCTACCAACAGGTTAACAAGTGGGCTTAAACTGTGCATACATCGATCTCAGCTTGCCTGTCTTAGAAGTAGTCCTGAGATATCTACTGCTTGGTTGGGCATTCTGAGTGGCACAGACTCCAGCACAGAGAGGAGTAGGAACAATAACTATCAGCACAGCTAGATGTGAAAGAGGATATGTGTCCTGAGCCTCAAGCCAACCATTTAATTTGCTTATGTTTACCTGGCTGCTTTTGCCTGAAGAGGGATCAATCACAGGAACCACTCTGCTGGAGGTTACTGCCCTCCCAGTTCTGCTTGCAAAAGGGTAATAATGAGCAGCTGGAGGGCATAACTGCAACAAGGGTCTTCCACCTGCATGCCAACTAGCAAGATGGCTGTCTACAATTCATTTGACTGATCTAACTCTGCTAGCTTTAGTGTGTAATTTAGACCAAGGTTAATTAAAGTCGCTTTCCAAATTGCTCTGCATATAAATCCTTAAATTTCTGTGATTTAATCACTATTTTTATTTACCTATATTTCCTGGGTGAATGTTCCTTTGTATTAGTTTATATTATAAATAAATAAAATAGTATATCTTCTCTTGTTGCAGCACAAAATCTTTAGATAAAAGTATAGTATTGTGACTTTTTTCCTAAGATTAGTGCTTCTCCATTACTTCTGGACTAAAGGGGGGGTTGATGCTTACAGGGTTGTGGACCTTGTGATTGGGTGAAGGAGAAGAACTTTTGGGAATTGTACAAGACAATGAGATGCTCAGAGAAGGATGAAAGGAGAGGAAAGAGTGGCTGAGGTGCTTTGGGGAGTAGCTCAGGAAATAATTAAGGCTGGAATTACATAACCCTTCCAAGTCCACCAGTATGCCATGTCCCAAACCATAACATCTACATGCCTTCTAAAACACCTCCAGAATGTCAACTCAGCCACTTCCTTAGGAAGTTTGTTCCATTGTTGGATAACACTTTCAGTGAAGGACTTTTTCCTTATGTCCAAGCTAAACCTTCTCTGGCACAACTTTAAGCTGTTTCCTCTTGCCCTGTCATTTTTAACTTGGGAGAAGAGGCTGATCCCCACCTCACTACAACCTTCTTTCATGTAGTTGTAGAGAGCAATCATATGTCCCCTGAGGCTTCACTTCTCCAGGCTAAACAACCCCAGCACCCTGAGCTGCTCCTCATAAGGCTTGTTTCTAGAGGTGTAGGCAATAGGAGAGGATGGTTACTTGCACAGTGCTGGTCAATGCACTTCCCTGACCATGCCCTATATTCCATCACCCCAGTGTGTCTTGTTTTCTCATTAAATTCATTAAATTCATTCATTATCTTGGGTGAAGGGCTCTTTTCATGTGCATATATATGTGTGTGGGAAGCCTAAGAGTCAGTGACTGGAGTGCCAGTCTGGCTCTGGGTCACCAGCAAGAGGGATGAGTGTTTGTACACAAGTCAGTGTATGATCACAAATGAACAAGTCAGCCTCGTTGGGGAGTAGGTGGAACCAGTTACACACATGTAGGCTCTGGAGACTGACTCTGTGACATCCTTGTGTGGATAAATATCCCAGTGAAAGGCAAAGGGGGAGCAGGAGGGTGTGGGACTAGTGCATCTAATACCTCTTTATTTGAAGGGATACATTTATGTGTGTGAGTGCAGGTCTGGGGACCTGCAGCTAGAGTGGGGTTGTGGCCTTCAAGGTGGCACGGCCAGGTGCTACCAAGTGGGAAGCCTGGCACCCAGGTGCAGCAAATGGGCAGACTGAGTGTCTGATCCCAGCCACTGGATGAGTGAACACTTACACTTGTATCTGTTCCCACCATGGATCTGTATCCCGGTCAGACAGAGGAGGGAATGGAATGAGGCTGTTGGTGGTGTTTGTGCAAGTGCTGCATGTGCCTGCAGGTGTTGATCAGTGTTGCTGGCTCTGTATACAAGGTAGCATCTATTGTAAATTATGTTTATGCGTGTGCCTACTGAGAATACATGCTGCTGGTGGTACCAGCAGCTGCCTCAATGTCTTGAGGTTAGATTTGACAACTCTCTGTCAATATATGTACAAAATGGCATACAAAATCCTTGATCTTCAGGTATGCTAAAAACTACCTATCTACACAAGTTTTATGCATGCTATATTGAATGTATGTGATAATTTTTGAAGAGAATATGTAAATTCTTTTTTGCATAAAATTATTGTATGCTGTATTTTTTATAAAATATTTCTTTTACAGGGTGCTCCTAAGTACACATTAAGCTACATAAGTTCTTAAAGCAATATGTATCACCATTCCAAAGACATAGGCCCACACATGAGATATTTTAATGGTAGTGATAACGTGCTCCCAGCAAATGTCATGAAGATGGATAATGGAGAAAGGGCTGACAGCCAAGATGGGGATTTTATCACCTGAAGTACTACCTGTCTTACTGACACTAGAAGACTACCCTGATACTAAGTAGCAACAGCACCTGTAAGAATGGCTGTCTTCAGAATTATGAACACTACAAATGACAATGCTACAGGAAATTAAGGTACACTGGAAATCACGCAAGGAATTGAAATAACTTTCCTGGATTCTAGATCCCTTTGGCCTGTAACCAATTAAGATGTAACCTAATTAGGTGTTTTGCATACATGTTTGAGAGACCGTAATAATATTCCTATGAACATGAAATATTAAATTATTAGTATAAACTGATTAAAGACTGCAATTTCCCCTTGAATAAGTGGAAAAATATATTTACTTCAATGAGCATTGCAATTCTATCACAAAATAATCAAACAGCTGGCTGATTCCTCTTAATTGTGAGCAATAATCGTATTTGTTTAAGGTCAATTTTAATGTTAAAATATTTTGACTTTGCTTAGAAATAAGTATGTAACTATGAGTTTATGTTTTGAGGTTTTTTTATCTTGCTTGTTTAAGAACAAGCTTTGTAAAGAAGACCAACCTTGAAATATTTAAATGTGATTAAATTGATTTATATGCTAGTCCCAAATGTATATCATTCCTGATGTTCAGCTGCCACACACAAAATTTAAAGATAAGTAATATGATTACAATCAGATTAATGTGTCTACAGAAGTAAATGATATTGAAAATCTATATGAGTGAAAACTGCACTTCCTAGAGAGACCACTTTACATATCATTAGCTTAAAATTAATTTTCAACATTTGTATAAGATACTGACAGGCAAATCCAACCTTATTAATAATATTGCATAAGTCCAGAAAACCTTCTATTTGCTGGGACACAGACTATTAACTATTTCCTGCTGGAACTTTTCGCCTGATATTTATTTTAAAATGGAATTATTCATGTAGATTGATCACTGATGAAATTGGAAGAAGCAGGTTTTTAGGGCACAGAGAATTTTTGTTTTCATAGTGTCTGGGCACTAGAAATAAACAGAAATATCATCATTATACTGAAGAAGTATCACATATATAGTCAAATAAAATTGCACATATTCAAAACTGTATGCAGCTGCATGGGAGTGCAGTAAAATAAGGGATAGTAAAGTCTGTGTATATGCATATACACACTTTATTATATATATNGATAAAAAATCATGCTTCTCCATTAAAAAACTCCATAAGCCAAAGGAGTGCATTAAGTTTGCAGTCCTTGAGAGGAGACTGCTTTAAACTTCAGAGAACTTGCTTTTCAAGTACGGACTTCCTATTGGCCTCAGTATTAATTCCAAAACTTTCATGAATCTGTACATGTAACAGTTTTAGACATCACAGTTAGGTTCAGTTTATATGCTACATAAAATGAGTCTAGTTATGTTCCAATGACACAGAACTTTGACACTAGCAACAAAAATACAGAACTAGACAGAGTTTGAAACTCTGACAAAAAAATACCTGGGCATTTCAAACTCGAGTTCAGATGAATTGTATTTTAAGTTCTGGTAAGAAGCAGTAAAAAGGGAATCATATTTAAGTTTGGTATTTAACATCCACTCTTTCAATCTCAATGAAATCTCCTGAAATTTGTCTTGATAAAGCTTATTGAAGACTTGGTTCCTTCAAATAGTCCTTACTATTATTGTAATGAAAAAGTGTTAACAATTAGGGCATTTAAACAATGGATTCTTCATCACTCAGAATCTTTATATCAATATTTGCTTCCTTGGAATGATATGCTTAAAGTCAACAAATATTGCAGGTTTGACAGAGAAACCTGATGATGGAGGGAATTTCTCCTGAATATCTTAATGAAGAAATAATACTTGAAGTTTTGAATTCTAGAAAACACATTCAGTTTACTTGGGGTGATCAAGTTATCAAATCTCCAGAATGTTTTGATCTACCTAATATAAGTATCCTTTTTTTTTTTCCAAGTACTTATCTGATGAGGACACTATATATTCACTACATTTTAGAATCATTTTACAAAGTCCACATAGTATGAGCATTTAAAAGGCATTAAACCCATAAGTGGATGAGAAATGAACCACATTATGAGCTTTAATGAATTAATTTATTATGTTTTTGTCTTTCTTAATGCAAAAGAATCTTTTTTTTAGGCTTGAATGAGTGTCACACTATTAGCAAGCATTTTATTATTACTTTTATATAATTTTCTTTCAAAACCTTAAAATTTATAAAAATGTGGTCAAACAATAACATAAAGCTATTTCAAAAGCAAATTCTTTCACACAAAATAGATTTTTAAAATTTATCAATATGTAGGGAAAGTATAGACAGTAGCTTTACCTTTTATATATTCCCTTACAACTAGACAATGAGGAGAAATATGAATCAAAATATGTTTTGCTATTTTTAGAAATCTCATTGTAAGGATTTCTGTATCATTAAGGTTACTGATCAGAACAGAGTTTGAATATTTTACGGGAAACATCAATTTATGAAAGTGGCATAAAAGAGAAGGCCTACAAAGAACATAGTCCCTGCCAAAATCAAGAAAAACAGAATGCAAAATCTCTTAAAGTTATTAAAGGTAGGCTATATATCTTCAAAGTGAGGTTTTTGGGGTTTTTTTTGTAAATATTATACAGCTAGTACAGTTTAGATGGGCATCTACCTTTGTTTAGATTTTTATAAGTAAAGTCTGTAGCTACTCAAGTATTACATTATTTTTTTTGGCAGAGAACAAAAAGACACATTTATCAATATCTCTAAAATCAATAACACAAAATATCCTGAACTATCACAGGAGTGAGGCTTTCTAAAGGGTTCTTTTAACAAGGAAGAAAAGTTTACATGTCATATCCAATTCAGCGACAATGTCTCTCAAATGCTTTACCAGTAGGTTTTCACACTTGGAAATGTACATCAGGACATTCAGAGTAATTTATTTTACTATGTTCCAAGGTGAGAATCTTCATACCATTTTATTCTATTTCAGGTACAGGTAAGAGTTTAACAATTTTAATAAATACATTAAATACAATGTAAAACCATTCGACTTCTATATTAGCAGAAAGCTCCGGATAGTACTATCACTTCAGAGTCATATAAACATGCTTTACAGCAAATATTTTATATTTAAGGATTACAATATGTAGAGTCACAAAAGCGATTCAAGCTAGGTAAAGAATCACTTAGTATTTGCTTCTAATACATGAAAACTGACAAGGTTGTGCTTGTCACCTACAGAGGAATATAATACAAAAAACTTTTTTGGGGAATCAGCAGCACTTTTTAATATATCAGGAGATGTTTAAAATAAAATCATAAAGTGGAGCAATAGTGGAAAAAGCCTGATGTATCTTTCAGATGAAAGATCTTCATCTTCAGATGTGAAAATCATGAAGAAAAAAGCTAAAAAAACCCATTACAAGTCTGTATGTGAAAGGAAAAACAAAAGAAGGAACAATAGATATGCTGAAAAAAGTTACAATAATTTCAAAAGTGCATTATTTTCTTAAAGGAGATCTCTACTGCCTACATTGTGTAAGTCAATCACAAATTCTTTTTCTAGTTTCAGTCTCATAGCATTTTATTCAGAACTTCATAGCTTCTAGGACATGGGAATTAAGGGCAAGTCTTTTAGATGTCCTGTCACATCCAATAATTCTGCATCATAACTTACAGAGCTTAAGGATTTATAAACAATTCCAGACTGTATTATTAGAAAATTAATGATAGTATTATAAAAATCACTCATTTAAATTATATTCACTAGGATGTGGGTCAAGGTTAAATAAGAAAATGTCACTTGTACTGATGTGACAACTTATAGCAGTTCCAACAGGGAAAACCCTTACACAAGTAGAATTTAAATTGGACACAGACACCTACCTGAAAAAAAAAATCATTGAAGTTACTGGGCTGCAGCATGATGTACAAATACTGGAATACAGGGTGTCAAGCAGGGTTCATTGCTTGATGATAAACTGCCTGGAGCATCTCAGAAAGAAAGTAAAGCAAGTAAAGTTTAAACAAAGTTTTCCAGAGTTGGTGGTAAAGAACAGTAGGATATTGTAAAGTGTAAAGATTTGGTGTTATTAAAGGATAACAAATAAGGCACTAAGTGTAACATGACTTTCAGAAGTTGCAGAAAACATTGGAAGATAATAGTACTGTGAGGATAGCAGTAAGAAAGGATAGCTTTAGAGACTTGGTGAAGTTCTTCAGTTTAGCAGCAAACATCTTAGTTCTTTCCCTATCCATGTTGTTTCACATACTCAGACCTGAGTTTCAGTTGACAGCTATCTTTACATATTGAACATGTGGAATCACATTAGGCTGTTTTGGTTTCAGAAATTTATTCTAAACAGTTTCCTTTTAAGTATAAGTGCTTCGGTCTGTTTAAAACCAGAGTTAGCATGAAAAGATATTTACATCTTTTCTGTGATTCATTGAATAAAGAACAATTTCATGGATGAGAGAAGAGGGAATCCTTAAAAAAAAGAGAAGTTCCCTTTAAAAAGTAAAACCCAGATCACAAAAACCAATTTTGACATGAACATTGATGAAGGACTAGGCTAAAATTTCTGTGGCTAGCAGATGGCAGAATTCCTGGCCTCTCTGAAAGGAAGCCTCTGCTATTGATGGGTCCATGTAAAAGCCACTGGGAGGCCATGGTTCAACACAGTGGGATTCTGACTGCGTCTCACTGTCATAAAGGAGACATTTCCCATGTCTGGAACCACCCATCATCACATTTTTTTAGCAATAACAACCTTGTTCAGAGAGTTTATATGGAAAATATAAACCATAGAGTGTCCTTGCTACTAATCCCAGTTCTGTAATAATTGCACTGTACTTGCTGGGTTTTTTTTCTCCTTTTATTTTTTTTTTTTTTTAAATTTGATGATGATCTGTCTTAAAACTGTCTTCTTCTTATACAGGGCTTCTTTCAATCCCTCTATAATACTGATGTAAGGCCAGGAAGTTTCTTATTTTATTTAATTTTCAGCGTATTCCTCTGTTCTTAGAGAACACTGTCTTCAAGATCCTTGTGAATCTGTAGTTTGCCTCTTAGAAGCCCAGTTACAGTACACACTCTGGTTTTGGTAAAGCTTCTTAAAAAGTTTTGTCTGCTTACAGATCACTTCTCCTCTAATTCTGATTCATCAGAAAAAAAGATATAAAGAAATGTTTCTTATGTGCATGGTATTCACGATCAGTTTATTGAAGTAATTTTTAACTTTTATTTGGTCTTGGCCTTGTACTTCTGTTCTCTCAATATCCTCATTGTTTATGGGCATAAATAATTAAATCTTGCATTATACTGTTTTGCAGAAGTTAGATTTCTATTTCTGAGGAAAAATAATGTGTTCATTGTTAACTGAACTATTCATTTCAATTAATTCAGTTGATTTGATAATTAAGATAACAAAATCTGTTATTCAGCTAGCACTTAAAGTGAGTCAGTTCTTAACTCCATTTTGGGTTGCAGTTCAGTGGGCCCCTATATCAGTGCAGTTAGCAATAACAAAGCTATAACAGTGTTATGAATGGATGATGTGGGTTTAAATAAGTCCCTGCCTTTTGCCCAGGCCTCTGGCAGCAGGCAGTCACATTATTGAGGCAGCCAGCTCCCCGAGACCCGCTCTCATTTGCAAATTCTTTAATAATGGCTGATTCAGTCTATTATAAAATGGATTCTTTCTAAATAGACAAAAACCTAACAGACATAAGACTTAAAACAGGCTATTACTACACAGGAATAAGACAAAAGGGAATGATAGTATTATACACACAGGGTTAAAGGTACCATGAAATTTACTGCTAATAATGTAACTTAGGATCCAATGTTTCTTACCATCCAGTTCCTGATGGAGCACACATCAAAATCTTTTCTCTCAATTCCCAGAATCTGTGCCTAGACTCTGGAAAAAGTCTCATACGCTTTCAGGGCGTGTGGGTAGAAGGCTTCTCATAGTGTGGGCAGAAGGCTTCTGTCTCTGTGATAATCTGTAGTATTTTATAGTGTAAAACAGGCCTTTTGGTCACCTATGTTTTTTATCTCTTCCCACATCTGTTAAGCTGGCAGACTTGTTAGTGCCAGGAGATGGTACCTGCTGGGCCTTGCCCACCTGGGTTATCTCTCCTATCTGCACCAGCCACCTGTGGTGGGGAGAGGGGTGATATGCCCTGCCACTTACAGCCAGTCAGAACTCAGACATTTCTCCTTGTGACATCTTTGTGGGTCTCACTCTTTACCTCATATAATTTCTTTCAGCATACTTACTTAGCATGCCTGAGAAATATCTGAGAAATGCAGGTATGGTGATTATCTTCCCTATACACTTTTATATCTACAGTGATTTTCTCACCAAAGAAAACACAGAGCCAGAATATGTTTCTTCACCAGTTGTGTTAAAATGTGTTATTCTGTAGGAAAGGATTCTTAAAACTTTGTGTTAGAGAAGGAACTAGTGGTCCATTAAACATGAAACTCAAACAAATTCAAGTTTTTGGCTTAGTGTAAGTACATAAATTCTATATTCCCCAAATAAGAACATTATCTCCTCCTATTAAGCTGTGAATTGTAGTAGGAAAGATGAGGACCAAATCTAATAATGTAGCCTGACTGACAGTAGAATGGAGTTTGCTAGCTGATACTATAGGAAGTGTATAAAACAAAGGCAGTCTTATATGATGTTTCCTGGATAGCCCCCTAATCTCTAGGATCTGAAGTTCATGTATTTGGTACTTGAAACAAAAACATCGTAGGTAGTTTATATAAGATTTTATACCACTTGTACTCTGAGAATTCTGTTATAGTCACCACTATAAGAATAACATGAAAGATGATTCATTTTGAGACCAAATCTAAACTTCATAAGACTGTCCACAAATTTGCATGAAACAACTATTGCATAAAACATAAAACAGTTAATTGTACAGGGAGAAGAATGCAGATCTTTACTCTTCTTGATCAGTGTGCTGACAACAAGAAAAAATTGTTTCATCAATGTTTTTTTCCCAGCACAAATTAACTTAATCAGATGACATTTCATAATAGAATCCAGAGGCAACACAGCTTTATCTGGAAGATTGAAGAACGTTCCTCTAACATCAGCATACTATATAACCTGGTGGCAAGATACTGAGCTGAATGCCAGCAGATATTTCCTGGGTGAGGGTTTCATTCATAAGTACAGTGAGACACGACGCCATTTGCTACAAACATGAGTCCTTTTCCTTTAAGAAATAGGTTAGGGTTGTAGTTAAAGAGAAGTAAAATTTCAAAAAATTCAAGTAAATTTCTGTATAAGATTCAAAGCTAAATGCTGTTAGTTTTTTCATATGAATTACCTATGTGCAACTATGCACTGAGATCTTTCAGATTCATCTCAGCCTTCATTGAGAAATAGCGAAGAATTATTTCATTTTGATCACTTCATCAGACAGTAGAAAAAGAACAGAACTTCTATAACATCTTATGTCTTATTCTTAGGTAGATCTCTAAAACGTGTGGAATGAAGACTTCTTGATGATGCTCATTTCTCTACTATGTCTCTTGTAAAAAAGCTAATATATGATTTAAAATTAGATTAAAATAATTCACCTTGAGAATGCAAGATCTAAGTGTCTTGTTGCTTAGTGAGATAATTTTGGATCCAGGTCTAAGGCTCCTTACGGTTCACCTGAAATACTTAAACCTAAATATAAGTCAAAGAGTATTGACTTCCTTTCTGTGGAAAAAAACTAGAATTTTGAATTTGAGGACATATATTCTTTATGATTTTTTGCTTAATGTTATAGATACATTCTCTGATATGAGCCAATAAATTTTCCTAACTTTGAAAGTTATCCTCAGATATTGCCAATATATTCACAGTCAATATTAAACTTGCCTTCATTCAAAAGACGTCCTCGTACTTCTTTTTCTTTTGCTTGTTTAAAGGCCTGTTTAAGTAACCCTTTACTGGTTTAGTTTTGACTGGTTTTCTTTTTTAGTAAATTTTCCCATTATTTCAAGGTATTTTAAGACCATTGTGCAACAATATTTAGACTTACTTCCGAAATGACATGGAATGAGCTGATTGTTTATGGTTTTTGCTCATATCTTATGGTTGAACCAAAACACACTTTCAGGTTTTTTTCCAATTATTTGATCAAAATTACTGATATAATAGAAATGAAAGGCTTTGTATGAACTGACTGTTGTCTTTCAGATCTATAATGCAAAGTACTTTTGACTGTCTCCAAGGAGGTATATCTGATATTTCAGAAAAGTAAAAATTCAGTGCAGACCCTACACTTGCATCAATTCTAATTTCAAATAGTTTAAGTTTAAATAAGAATTTGTTCTACTTGTATTCCCAGATCTATATTCAGTCCTTTCTCAGGGTACATTGTATAAATTATGACAGTACATGGATTATTTTTGGTGCACCCTTACATAGAAAAGAATGGAGGAGGTGGACCTTATCCTCAGATAATAATTTGATTCTCAATTTAGTATTAATTTGGGTGTCCTTGCTTGCAAAGAAACATTAATTGTAAATGTATCACCTGTGAGTTGCTCCTCTGAAGACAGGGATTAGTCACGGGGTTATTTTGCATGCATAAAACCATAAAAATTTGGCTCTCGAATTCTAACTGTGATATTAGATTTACTAGAGAAGGCTGCTTTCAATCAAATCAAGCCTTTAAAATGTAACAAGTATCATTGGACAGAATGTGACCTCTTAGCTTGTCTTTTTTCTTACCCAGATGTTACATAAGAAAAGAAATAAAACTCTTCAAGCCTGCATTATGTGTACAATTTTCTTCCTTACTGTCAGGAGACTGGCAGCATTAAGGACATAGTTCTCCAACCAGAACTGTGACTTAATAGTCCCCTTTCAAGTGTAATGACCTAAAAAGACATGAATTCTAGAATTCATACTTGATTTGTTTTTCTTTATGTTCATGAATTAAGAAATGAACAAAGTCTAGTAAAGCATTGGATGTGAGCAAAACAGATTTTCTTATCAAAGTCTTGTTTGTCCAACAAGAAATACAAAAGGTGAGATCTTCTATATACCAGAAATTATGTGGTTGCCACAAATCCTCAGAGCACAACTGTTTTATATTTCTCTATGAACCCTGATGTCAACAAACTATTTTTTCCTCAGGTCTCAGCTATCACAACACAAATAATTTCAGAGAAGGCTATGTATGTGTGCATGTGAATAAAACTTGTGTCTTAGAGCTTCAGCTGCCAAGGCAGCATCTTCATACGCATTTTATTTTATATTTTGTTGAGTGTACAGTTATGAAGAAGGACAGAACCCCTTTGTGCATGCAAAATTTATATATAGCTTTGTTCTTTCAGCTAGGCTGCTCAAAACTTTTCAGTGAACATTCAAAGGAAACATTGTAATATATAAAATAACCATAGAGGGAGGGAATAAATGCCATTTAAGATATTGAATTGTTGGAACAGAGCCAATAATGCAATTGTTATTCGGTTACATTTTCAGATGACTCATCAGAACTTCATCCATGGTTTGAGTCCTGAGGAGTATGATCTTTAAAATCTCCTGAACACAAGAAAAGAAAAAAAATTTAAAAACACAATAATATTGAGGAATCCATTTGGATCTGTTTCTAATGTGATGCAGTGGCTTGTACCAATGATAAATCTGGAAAGATGAGTAAACACTGTAATCCTATTTCTTATTTTACCCTGAAAAATGAAATGGAAACAGAAAAACTTGTGCACTTCTGTAACAGTGATAAAGAAAATGGCCCTTGAAACAAATTTAAATCAATTGTGTTTGGGAAATAATAGCTTAGCTATAAAAAGAATTTATTAAAAAAAAATTATATACCTTCATTTTTTGCAAAGCTTGTGCTTTTACTTGTAGCTTTTCTTTTCCTTACAACTGGTGTTCCATGACCATGATTTCTTCTTTCATTATGTGCTCCTCCATTGTCTTTAAACTCAGAGCTGCAAATCAAATGCCATTATCAAACATTAAGCTAGAGACCTGTCTTTGCCAAAGTCATTGTCAGCAACACTGTCACTTCTGTGCCAACAAATTTACCCATTCATTATATAAGTGATAAAATTGGTCTTTTCTTCTTACTTTTTTCTTTCATCTTTTATTTAGTCATTCATTCATTTATTTATTTATTTTAAGGCAGCCAACAGTATAAACAGACTGTTGCATAGTATTAGACTTGACATGGGAAGAAATCAGTCTAATCCATTAGTGTTAAACATTTTACAATTACATGAAAAAAAAAAAAGGAAATGGGCTTCATTAGTTCATTAGTATAAAAAGAAACAAAACCACAAAAACCACCATAGTGAAGAACACTAATGGCCTCTGTGGAAACAGTGTGGATATTATCTTTTTAATCGCTTATATTTCCACCTTAACAACAGCAATGTACTATGTGAAAAGTAATGTGAGCCTGAGAATGCATGATGGCAAAGGCCAAAATGGAAAATATCCCTAGGGAAAGTTTCCATTATTTTTGACATATTAAATAGTTTCTGCTTTAATTCATGAGTAGCAGAGTAAAAGGAAAGGTTTGCCTGCTGAATTTACCTGCTGATTCTTCTCTATAAAATGAAAATTTTTGGTTCTATTTTAAGCTGCTGGGTTGTGGGGGATGGGAAGGAAACCCTAGTTGCACAGTGCACATATTACAGAAAAGTTCCTTTTAGTACTATGCAGATTTTGATTGGTAAACTGAGTCTAATTCACCTGTTCAGTTAGGAATTAGTTGGAAAAGTAGTTAAAGCAGTAATAGAAGTAATAAAAAGTATTTAAGATATTGGCTTTTTGGTTTTTAACATATACCTTCACTAACTCCCTTCATAAAGCTAGAACTTCCACCATAATAATGAAGAATTAATAGTATGATTTGAGTTGGAAGGGACCTATATGGATCATTTAGCTTCAACATCCCTGTCATTGACAGGGATACCTTCCATCAAACAGGTTGCTCAAAGCCTCATCCAATCTGAACTTCAACACTTCCAGGCATGGGACATCTACAATTCCTCTGGGCACCGCATTTCTGTGCATCCCCACCCTCTAAGTAGAGAATTTATTTCTTATATCTAGTCTAAATCTAACATCTTTCAGTTTAAATCCTTTCCTCCTTCTCCCATCAGCTTTCTTGTAGGCCCTCTTAAGGTACTGGAAGGTTGCTATAATGTCTCTCTGGATATTTCTCTTCTCCAGGCTGAAAAAGCCCAGCTCTCTCAGATTGTCTTCATAGGAGAAATTCTTCAGTCCCTTGATCTCTTTGTGGCCTTCATCTGGACTCTCTCCAGCAAGTCAATGTCCTTGTTGTGCTGGGGGCTCTAGAAAATAATGCAGTACTCCAGGTGGGATCTCATGAGGGCAGGGGAGAGGGTAAGAATCAGCTCCCATGACCTGGTTGTCACTCTTCTTTAGATGCAGCACAGGGTATATTTGGTTTTCTGGGCTGTACATCCACATTACTGTCTCATGTCTAATTTTTCACCTGCCAGTATCCCCATGGTCCTCCTCCACAGGGCTTCCCTCAGTTCATTCATGCCTCACTCTGTGCTGATGCTGGGGTTTGCCATGACCTAGTTTTGAGGACCTTGCACTAATCCTTGTACTTCATGAGGTTCACAGTGCTCGACTTCTCCAGTCTGTCAAGATCCCTCTGGATGACATACATTCCCTCTAGCGTATCAGCTGCATCACTCAGCTTGATGTCATCCAAAAACTTGCTAAGGCTGCACTCAGTCTCACTATGTCATTAATAAAGGAACTGACCAGCATGAGTCCCAGTAGAAACCCCAAAGGGACACCATTTGCTACTGACCTCCACTTGGGCATTGAGACCTTAACTGAAGCTCTTTGGGTGCAGCCATTCGGCAAACTTACTCGTCAAAAAATCCACCCATCAAACCCACATCTCTCCTCTTTAATGGCATGGATGTTGTATCAATCCTTGCAGAAGTCAAGCTAGATGACATCAGTTGCTCTTCACTTATCTACCAAAGCAGTCATTCTGTGTAGAAAGCCACTAGATTAGCCAGGCATGATTTGCCCTTTTTGAAACTGTGTTAGCTGTCTGTAATCACCTCCTTGTCATCCACACGCCTTGACACAGCTCCCAGTGCTAATTAACTGCTAGTTCAGATTCATTATTCTTTTTCTATTCTCTGCCACAATTCAGAGTAGAAATGTATTACAACAAAATAAAAACTCTACATCATCAATTAAATTATACATTGATATGATTTTTCTCAGAATCATATCTTTAAAAATACATTATTTACGCATACTTGAAAAAGGAGGGAATCTGCAGTTTTTAGTTGAATCTGCAATTGAAATTGCAGTTTTTCAGTTGAGAAGTCATAGCTTATTGTATATTCTAACACAGATTACTTCATCTTTCCAGTGCTGTCATTTGTTTCTTATACTGATCAATGTCTGTCAGCACACAAAAAATAAAGAATCCCATAAATATCACATTGGATTGAGAACTTGTAATTTACTCATCTGCTCCTAGTGTCACCCATGAATCATATGGTCACAAAAGAATGATGATTTAAGTATATGGACGAAAGTAAACCAATGCAGTAGCAATGTTTTTCTCCCAACATACAGTGAATCTAAAAGAATTGTTTCAGAAAAAAACAAAAAAAAAAAAAAAAAAAACCCTTACAGATTTTAGCAGACAGATCTAGATCAAACCCAGGACTACAGTAGGCTATAATTCAGAGTGACTTTCTTCCTATCACAATGAAAACCTGGAAAACAGAATATGTGTTATTTCTCTTCAGAGAACTACAAAAGCCTTTAGAGAAATTACTGGAGGTTGATTGAAGAGAAGAATTGATTATGCCAAATATTTCTAGAGTAAAAAATACATTGCTCTCTTTTGATACCATTAGATTATGTTGCCAATTATTATTGTTTTCAGTATCATTAGTGAAAAATAGTGGTGGAACTGGTCCAAAAAAATGGACTTTTAGTTAGTAGTCTATTATCCATTCCTATTCATTTCTCTAACTCTACTGGATGGACTATAGTATGCTTTAACCAAATTTTTCTCTCTGTAAAAGATTTTCTCTTATTTTTTTTTTCTTGTAGATGCAGATTGTTCATATTAAAATTGCACCACAATTGATTTAGTTCTTAATATGCAATTTTGGCCCTGCTCTACAACCTTATGTTTTATGTTTATTTCTTGGCTTTCTCACAGTTTTGCAAAGCTTTAGTGCTGCCATTTACCTCATTCTCTATACTATTTTCCTATCTGGGGAAAAAAAGTCTAGTAGAAACAATTTAACAAACATTTATATATTTGAAAGTACAGTGATGAAAGACCATACATACCTATGGATACTTTTTTGAAATATCTTCTGAAAAGAGGAATGTATAGCAGAGATGAAAATAATAAAATCTACTGTTACAGATATTACACATTATTAAAAACATATTTAAAAGTCCACCAGGGGTAGGATTTATGTGCAAGTTAGCACACTTTACAGAGTAAACAAAGGCTGCTAACATTTCTTAGCTGCCCAGTAACATTTGAAAGCTGGACAGATTTCGAGCACTTTCTACTAGCAAAGCAGCTGGGTTTTCAATATGTCGAAAAAGCATAAAAAAAGCATTTTCAGAAAGACAGTATGAAAAACATCCTACATAGAATTAATACATTCTATGAGTTAATAGTTGACAACAGCAAATAATATTTCAGTTGTAAACACATATACAAAACCCTAAAATTATATCGCTTGTTACAAGCTTCAATGCTTATATTCTTTATTTCTCACCCCTTCCAAATTTGTGTGAGAAACCACTTCTATTCCCATAAAACCTATGCATTCTGTTTATGTGCATATGTATATGGTTCCACTAGAACACTTCATAAAGTATGAGGCAATCTGAAATTCTTTCTTGAAGAGATTCTCTTAGTTGTCTTTTCAGTAGTTTAATTGTCACTGTGGGCAGCTGTTTTTTATAATGTACCTTGTGGTGCAGGAAGCACTACTGGCCATAGACCCTGAAGAGATATTAAAAAAAAAAGTATAAAAAATTATAAACAAGCTGTGAACACCTGCTGAAGTTATTATTGTTTCAGATTTCAATGTAAGGCTAGAAAAAATAATCAGTAATAAACGTACTGTCCTTTCAGAACATGGCTGTGGTGGAAATGGTATAACTAGGCTTAGAAGAAAGGCAGAAAAGGGCAGAACTTCTGGTGCTCATAATTACCTGCTTTTACTAAATAAAAAGTGACAAACTATTGTTTCCTGTGCATGGTGTTTCCCCTGAGGATTCCTTACACTAAAGTACATGTGCAGTGTTATCAGTACTTATGCCAGCTACCATCTTCAGGTTACAACAAAATCTGGTTTTTCAAAAAAATGAAATGAGAAAACAAACACACACAAAGTTTCTCAAGTCATTCTAAATGTCTGCGAGGTTGATAGGACATTTGTCTGTGTTATGGGATTGAATTCAGTTTGTTATATAACAATCCATATGTAAAGGATTTTATTATACTTTTCAGTATGAATGATTCTGTATCTTTGCTTTGTTTTGAATCCTCCTGTGAAGATGATGATGTTTCTCTCTTTATCCTGAGGTATCCTAAGTATTATTTATTCCTCTGGCACATTTTCACTGAAGTTATCCCTGGCATGTAACATCAGTAACATTCCTTTACTCCACACACAGAGGTCTTAGACCTAATTTGAGAAATAGTTTCCCACTTAGAAAGCTACAATAGAGTTAATCTTGTCCAGCAGCCAGTTGCCCACTCAGCAATTCTCCCATTCACTCTCCTCTTCGGGATGGAGGGTAAAAATAGGATGAGAAAGCTCATGGATTTAGATAAAGTGATTTAATTACCTGCTATTGTCATGGGCAAAACAGATTTGAGGAGGGAAAACATAATTGTATTTATTGCCAAAAATACTGAGGTACTCAGGAGAAAAACATAAAATAAGAAAAGAAAAAAAATAAACAACTATCAAAACTTTACCTATCCCACACATCTGTCTTCTCCAGGCTCAGCTGGTTTCCTTTTCAACTTTTACTTTGAGTAAAAGAGAGTTTACTTCTGACTACTGTCCCTGCCTCCGGCAGCATGGGCGAATGGAGTATTGAAGGCAGTGGTCAGAACGTAACTGTTCCTCTCTGTTGGACCTTTCTGCTCACACTTTACCTCTGCTTCTGCATGCAGTCCCTCCCATGGGATACAATATTTCAGGATAAGATTGCTTCTGTTTGGACTTTCCACAGGCTGCAGATCCTTCAGGAAATGCCTGCCTGCTCCACTGTGGAATCCATGGCCTGCAGCATGGATATCTGCTCCTCTCTGTGGACTACAGAGAAGCACTTACTCTGGCATCTGCAGTACCTTCTCCACCTCCTTCTCTGATCTTTGTGTTCATCATTCTTCACTGAATTCTTTTCCTTCCTCCTCTGCCTGAGTGGGGTTTTTTCCCTTTCTTAAATACATTCACAGAGGTGCCACAACATTGACAGGTCTGCTATGGTAGGTCTGTTACAGAACTCACTGGAAATGGCTGGAATTGTCTGTGTCTGGCAGGAACAGCCCCAGCCTATTCTTGCAAAGGCCCTCTCTGAGGACCAGCACCACCAGTACCTTGGCCACCAGCACAAAAGCTCCTCTTGCAGTTTGGGTGACTGCAGGTTTCTTTTTCTCTTTAGCCACAAAACAAAATATAAGTGATGTTTTCATTGAAATACAACGTTTGGTTTTGATGCTCAGATTTTTATTATTTTAATCCCAAGGGACTTGAACTGAGATTCTAACGCATTTTGCCACATGCCCAGAAAATAATGTTTCTCCAGCAAGTTTCTGAGAAGCAGTCATATATACCTATTATGACTATAATATAGTCATAATTTTG
The DNA here is from genome assembly GCA_013399225.1 of Rhipidura dahli. NCBI lineage: Eukaryota > Metazoa > Chordata > Aves > Passeriformes > Rhipiduridae > Rhipidura > Rhipidura dahli. The sequence goes on from VXAC01004098.1 coordinate 573,647, forward strand.
TGGAATTACAGAATAAACTGAGTTGGAAGGAACCCATCATGATTATTGACTTCAACTCCTTACCCTGTTAAGGATATCTCAAGAGTCACACCACATGCTTGAGAGAATTGTCTAAACACTTCTTGAACTCAGACAGGCTTGGTGGTGAGACCACTTCCCTGGGGAGCCCGTTCCAGTGCTCCATGGCTTCTGTCACTGAGAACCACAGAGAACAGATCTGCTCCTCCTGTTCCCCTCATGAGGATGTTGTAGAATGCAGTGAAATCTCCCCTTAGACTTCTCTTCTTTAGACTGAACAAACCAAATTATTTCATCTGCTCCTCTCAAAGCTTTGATTTGATATCAAATATCTGGAACTGGGCCAAAGTTTCAAGCTTGTCATTCTCATTCTTCATGCTGGATGCATTAGTGTGGCAAAGTTTCAGGAGTGGTATTTTGTAGCCATCTTCTCATGATGCAGTTTGAGGGATCCCATTAGTGCTCATTTCCTCAAGTTTTGACACATCGTTCCATTGCTCACCACCTGCAAGCCTAGTATTTTCTTTTTCCCTCTTCCAAGTAAGTTTAAAGCTCTATCAATGATCACCCTGTGCTAGAAATCTTCTTCCCCTCTATGGAAAAGCCCTTCTTCCCCTCTAGTTTCTATTAGGTGTCAGTAGACCAGGCATTGAATAGATTATCCCATGATAAAAAAACTGAACTTTTTCTGCTTGCACCAGTCTCAGAGCCACACACTGACCTGACAGATCTGCCTGTTCCTATCAGCATTATTCCTTGTTACTGGAAGGATTGAGAAAACCACTAGCTGTGCTCCTGATCCTTCAAGCAATTATCTCAAGGCCCTGAAGCCTCTTTTGATTGCCCTTCTCTTTGTTATTTTGTGACTGCCAGCTTGAACAACCAGTAACAGCGAGTAATCAGGGGGCCTTACAAGAGTGGAGAGTTGTCCAGTAATGGCCCTTAGCCAAGCCCATGGGAAAGAGCAGACTTTCCTTTGCTTTGAGTCCAGTCTGCATATTGGTCCCTCCATTCCACTTAGAAGGGAGTCTTCTATCACAACTACCCTTTTTTCCTTTTAACAGAGGTGGTGGTGATGCAGGGTACAGATGGTGTTGCTTTCAAAGACCCCTCTATTCCAGAAGGACTTTTGCTTTATTTCTATAGCACAAAACACTGTCATGAAGCACCAGTGCATACCAGGCACTCATGAGAATTTCAGGTTTACAAAGAGGCTTACATTTGAAGGTCAACTTAACTGTTCAATGGAAATGTAGGTTATGAGGGGATATAAGCTTCTTCCAGCTTTGTAAGCAAAAATTAATTAAAATCAGAGCAACATCACTGAGTCAAATGGACTTTATCAAGGCCAATTTGGACATCCAATTTTCCTATGCCCAGATTTAAAAAAGAAAACACTCATGTTCTTTACTCCTTTGGTTAAACTTACAACATAAAATGCTTGTCTATAGATACAGAAACATATGTTTCTGTAGCCTGGAATTTAGAGTGTGTAGTTAGGAATGGCAAGTCCTGGATTCTCACACTAGAAACTGTAGAATTGTTCAGAGTATCTACACAGGCTCGAACTCTAGACATGAGTTAGGAAAATGGTCAGGTTTTTTCTGTGGACAGAATTGGTATCTAGGTTTGTTGGTATTGAACTACTTCACAGTTTTGAGACCTGGGAAATTCTGTACGCTTCCAGTTGTAAGGTCAGTGTTCATGGTAGTATTTTTACATTCCTTGGGAATTTAAGCTTCACTATGGACCTTTTATTTATTTGCAGATCTAATTTTGACTTTAGATCTCAGTGTCTTATTTCTCAATTGAATACTTCATGTTTATTTTCCATGTCAATAACCTTGTCACATAGCCATTCAAAATAAAAGATTTAAGATTTCATAGTAGTTCCTGCAAACATGTAATAGCCAGACTTTATAATAAAACTCTTGGACAGTGCATCATCTCAATACCTCTTCTCATAATAAGTGCTATTTATTCATGCAGAAGTAAGTTTTATTTGGTAAGTCAGTACTGCAGAATCATATCCTCATATTATTGATATTAAGTACTTTTCCTGCAGGCTAATCAAGACCTAACAAAGTCTGATGGATATCTTCACTACGTGTGAGTAATATATTACTGAAATGAACAAGATCTCTGAGAAAAAAGTAATTATCTCTGAATACTCAGTAGAGTTTTTCAAATTTGCTGTAAAATTTGGGGCAATAAAATGTTCAAATGACTTCCTGGGTCAACCTCCTGTAAGTAGAACTTATATCAACACAAGATTAAGAAATGTGCCTGAGGTATGCCTGTGTGAACCTAAACAGAGGCCCAAAAGCAGACAGCTTATACAAGTAATCAGAGACACCTCTGTAAAAGTTCAAGAAGAGACTACTTCTCAAAACCATTCAAAAGGCTTTTCAGATATTGATGACTATCTGAAAGCAATGCTACATCTACAAACTTTTATTCATATTTTACTGGACAACAGAATTCACAAAGTCTCTGTTTGATCTAACAGAAGATAGAAGTATAAACAGTGTACTCACTAAGAGAGTATTGCTCTTTTTAAATAGCAGAATTTTATTACATTTTTTTGTCCCAGTTATTTTCCACTTTTCAATTCAGCATTATCTTTAGCAAGTCCCTCCTGAGGCTTTTTAGCTCACTGAAGTCCTAAATTCAGTGATTTCATTCAGATGTCTTTTTAATTATCTCTAGTTTTTTAGCTAAATTTTAAATCTATCGCTGTTTGTCAACTCACTTGGCATTACAGGAAGAGGGAAGCTTTAAAAAAAGATGGTATCTCCTTGTCAGGACCAGCCTGATATCCAATATTCCTGACAGATGTTAAATAACTGTTGTGTTCACTGGGAAAATGAATTTACTTAATGCAGCAAAACTAGACTCATCAAAATAATTCTGATAAAATCCAATAAAGCTAGTATTTATGAAACGTGATATGCCATTTAGCTATGCAATGTTTATATTATAATCATGAGTCAAAGTAGATGAACCGGCATGAAATAATAGCAAATAGAGAATCATAACCTATGTCTTGTTACTATAGAACTTATTATAAAGTTGTATGGAAAATAAAAGAAATAGATCAAAGTCATTTGTGTTTGATGCAGGTTTTGTATCCACATTCCTTTTTACTTATAATATAATATTATGATTTTAAATGTGTTTTGTTGAAGAAAAAGTAATGTATGAAAATTTTAAGAAAGCTTTCCCTGGCTTGTTATCTTTATTGGCATCTGAGCCATGTTATCTGTTATAGGCTAAAAACTGATCCTTCAGGAAAGTATGAACACACATAGATAAATAGAATATTTATAAGGATATATGGAGAAGGTTATTTGAAAAATTTCCTCATGTCCTTGTAACTAGACTGTTAAGACTAGTAAAATTCAATGTGAGAATACCTGATAAAGAGAACAGAAATGTCCTGGATTTTAAAATTAATTTCCTGACATATCATTGTGCAAGATAAAAACATCGTAATTTTTAAGTGGCATTTCCTTTGCAGGTACTTATGTACACATTCCTGTATTGGTTCCTGGCATTCATAAAAAATGACCTTTAATGTACAGCTCTGGCTATTGAACACTCTAAATCCAGACAGGAACAAGTGCTGAAAGTATATCTCAGTAGGAGATTATTTTATAACTGCCACAAAAAAACCCCTTAGTGACAGCAAATATGACAGAAGTCCTATGAAAACACTAGCCAGTGACAGCTCCCAAGGTAAGGTCCTACATTAATTTTATTACTTTAACTACCTATATGTTAAAAAAAGAAAAAAACATTACCAAGTTACAATAAATAAAACATTAAGTTGTACATTCAATGCAATGACATTTAAATGGCAGGTGAAAATTAAGCAATTATGAATGAAGTAATGAAATAATAAATCAAGACAACTAAAGGCAAGGTATTTTTTGGCTACCAAAAAACTTCAAATCCTATACATAATAGAATATATAAATACTTCAAGAGTATTAACATGGATGAAGATTTTTTTTTCTTAATTCTTGCTGCTATGATTACTTCATGTTTCAAGCACTATTTCCTGAGAAATTATCTCCATCATCAATTTTTCCAGCAGAGCATAAAAATGACTCAGATTAGTGGGCAGAAATACAGTAGCACTGTTGTTTTCTTGGGTTTTTTTCTAAGACAGAAAACATTATTTCCTGCTAGTTACAGAAACTTTGACATTTTGTCTACATGGTTCTATTTTCTTAGTGGAAGACTTTGCTGACTAATCTACAGGAACAAACTCAAACACTGAACACAGTGTTTGTATGGCTTTGAAACTTGAAAGTACAGCATTACAAATAATTCTGCAAAGCTCTTACCATAATGTAATCATTATATTTTCAGAGAGAAAAATGTTGGAGATTTCCAAAGGTAAATTTTAAAACTGATGGCAATTTCTGAGTTATGCCAAGCTCAGAGGCCAAAGGATCTCTAGAATATTAAAAGCCATCTGCAAGACATTCTTCAAGAACAGAAAAATTTCCCCTTGGCTTGATCTTTAACCTCATCCAGACTCTGGGGTTAGAGTGAACTTGTATTCAAATAGGACTGCAGTGAATATTATAGCAATTCAGTTTGATTCAGCATCTGTCATGTGGTACAAAATAGTTGCCCAGATGCTACCATCCTATTATTAAAATTGGTAGAGAGATGCCTCTGCCTGAGTTAAGGTGCAAATGAGACCATATGCTGAAGTCAATAGTATGGATTGTATTTAACAGTAAATGAAAGAGAGACAGAGATGGGGGGGGGTGAAGACAAAGACAAAGTGAGGGACAGAGACAGATTAGGTAGAAAATATCACCACTCTGTGGATCCTGATGGTGTCCCATTGATCCTCTTCTTCTGGTCATCCTGGTGACAAGTCCCACACAGCAGAGTTCAGTAGATTAATGTACATTTGGGTCAGGTGGGAATGTCCAAATACCTCCCTGCAGAGAGCAAGTTTGGCACTGTCTCTTGCAGCAGACTCTGGCTCTATTGAATCACTCTGCATCACATGTAGTGCTCTGCTGCAAGGCCTCAGGGATACATCTGAGGAGTGCTTCAGGGGTATTTGATGGATTAAGCTGCCCCTCAGCTCCCTCTCATGTGAATGTCCCATGTGTACAAGGCCTTCCCAGTGTGGGAGTTTTTAAAACTGAGTCAGTTTTTGTAAGGGAGGATGGGTGTTAACTGCCTCTAGGCAGAGGTTGCACCACACACACAAAAACTCTCCCCCTCTGCCCTGCCCCTGACAGGGGAAAATGTGTGTGCAAACCTGGCCTCTGTGGCCTCCCCTGCCCAAAACCAGTCAGAGATGATTTTCAGAATTGCTGCTGGATTTGGCTTTCTTGTGGGTATATTCCCCTCCTTCAGCCTTCTTTATTTCTCCCTAGACCTGAGATAACTGGACAGTGTGGTCATCTTTATCTTATGTCAAATTCCTTTAGGCAGCTTAACTCACAGTCCAAAGTTCCAGTCAGGCAGTATATTCAGGGAGGGGTGGGCTTTGGTGGTCACAGCTTCTTTATACAGTTTTGCCATAATGGACAAAAAGTCCTTCATAACTTTTAAGCCATCCTCAAGGAGCAAGCTAATATCATTGCAAAGCCACTCTCGATGATTTTCAAGAAGTCTTGGGAATCCAGAGAGGTCTCAGCTGACTGGAAGGTGACTAACCTTGTTTGTATTTTCAAAAAGGGCACAAAGGAGGACCCCAGAAACTATAGGCCTTTAGTCTCACTTCAGTGCCCGGTAAAGTTATGGATAAGATTATTCTGGGAGGTATTGAAAAACACCTGAGAAACAACAGAGTCATTGGTCACAGTCAGCATGGCTTCATGAGAAGAAAGTGATGGTTATCAAATCTGATTTCCTTTTACAAAAATATTACCCACGTAGTTGATCAAGGGAAGCCAGTCGATGTAATCTGTCTGGATTTAAATAAAGATTTTGATACTGTCTCTCAAGTACCCTTCTGAACCAAAGGTCCAGCACAAAAGGTCCAGCACACAGCTGGATAAACACATCATGGGATGGGCGAGCAACAGGCTCACAGGTCAGGCACAAAGGGTTATAGTGAATGGGGTGACATCAGACTGGTGACCCCGACACTAGTGGGGTTCCACAGGGCTCCATCCTCAGCCCCGAGCTCTTCAACATCTTCATAAAGGACTTGAATGCAGGACTGGAAGGATACTAATTTTGCTGACAATACAAAACTGGGATGAGCTGCTGACTCCCTTAAAGGCAGGGAGGCCCTGCAGAGATGCCTTGATAAATTGTAGGAGTGGGTAATCACCAACCTATGAAGTTCAACAGCAACAGGCTCTCCAGGGAGGTGGTCACAGCATCAACACTGGCAGAGTTCAAGAAGAATTTGGACAAGGCTCTTAGGCACATGGTGTGACTCTTGGGGATGGTCCTGTGCAGGGCCAAGACTTGGATTCAATGATCCTTGTGGGTCCTTTCCCACTGGGCATATTCTGTGATTCTGTGAAAAAAGAGCTACAAGCCCTCCCCTTGCACCCCTCCCCACCCCCCCGAAAAAAATGCTTTTGATCTGAATGGCGTAGAGTAAGCTTTTATGCGACAGAATTACATTAAATATCACCGGTGATACTGCTTTTATGAATTCATTTTATTTTTACATAATTTTTCCTCTAGTCAAAAATTTAATAGAGCAAAGAAATTCTGGCTGCCAGGTGATCCTTGATCTCTTGCAACTTTCAGTAATATTACTAGAAACCAGTGGGAATTAAGACATACGCTAAGAGTAAGTAGTTACCAAATCCACCATAAAATAAAGAAGAAAAATATGTTTATGTCATAATAACAAACCGACAAAACTTATGCTGATTTCAAAAATTTACTTAGTAGATACAGTAGAAAAACTATTTTGTGTCTATGAAAAATCTCTCTGTCGGTTTGGGATTCCTCCATAAAAACTTATCAGGTTCTTGTCATTGATTTATTCCAGTGAAATTTTCTGCTCACTCAGTCTGCTTTTAGCCTGCTGTTGATACTGATAAACATACTGTTTTCCAAGTGCTGAATCATTCATTAATATCAACTCCTTTTCCAGGAGAGACCATTTTACAGGTTTCAATGTTTTTACTGTTATTATTGCTGCCAGATATAATGCAATCTTAAAAAGAAAATATAAATCCTTTACACAAGGCAGCTTAAATCAAGTGTTAGAAATTGTGAAATGCTTATTTCCACACTGCCTGACATTGAACTTTCAATGTTCTCTTCTAAAACTATTCCCTTAGGATGTATTGAATTGCAAAATCCATGAACTTGTTAGTTGCTTCCAGTTTATTTCAGTAGCTTTCTTGGTAGCATTATCATTTGTAACTCCATTGCTATCGTTACATCCACAGTTTCCAAATCCCAGGGGCATAGTAAATGCACTGACTTTTCTGAGGTTCTTAGGATCCCAGTAATCATGGCAGAGCATTTCTTCCTCTTCCTACATCTTCATGTTTATTTAATTATTTATTGATTTTTTTACCAACACTGTAAGCTTTCGGTTGGTTAGATATTCAACCTCAAAAGTGAAACTTCCTTCACAAAAGCTATGGGCTATATTGGCCATTTGTCTGTGCAAGTCTGAAAAAATTTACTGAAGTCTACAGCATGTAATTAATACAGAGATCAGAATTCCTTCCACAATTTGAGATATGAGGCAGCACAATGATTTAAATTTGCAATGTAAGCCACACAGCTTTATTCCTAAGTTTCTTGTCATGTATCCTTTCTGTTTCACTGATAGACTCATATATTTCAAATTTGTGTTACTGTCATCGTAATTTGGCTGTTTACCATTTCAACAGATGTAAGTCTTCAAATGTATCAATACATATATCTGTGCCTGATAAACAAATTTAATGTTTTAGCAGTAATAGCTCCCTATATGTTTGGAGTCCTACCTAAGAAACCATATGTGACATTTTCCAAACTAACCAAGAGTGTGCCATTCCTTCTCTTCTCCCAATATACACACACTTCTTGACTCAACTACTTCTGTACACCCTATAAGCATCTTTCTACATAAAATGAGACAGGAGTTAAACAAACTTTTTAAAATAACTGTTTTAATGGATTATATTTTTCCTTTTTATCTTAATATTTACATTGGAGTAAGTGGAGATACAAAATACATGAAAACATATTTCAGGTAGTGCAAAATGGTTGAGTTGCTGAGAAGCCAGAATAGGCTCTACTATCATAGGGTGGGTCTTTTTGGTTGGATACAAAAAGTGCACTTTGGGAGTTTACTTTAAAGACAGTTGGCAGCCTATTTCCTAATATATTATTTGGTATCGGCATCAATCTTGTTAGTTTAAATGAAAACATAAACCTGAATTGACAAAGTAGGACTACTAAGTAACTTCCAGAATGAATGCAAGATTGGTTAGTGATAATATTTCTAGCTCATTTTAATTTTCCTTGCGTTTCTTATATCCTCCCTAGCCATACTCAAATTTCATTATTAAAAGAGGCATTAAAGCATTTAGTCACAGTCCCCACGTCTTCAGACAACTGGCATGAGTCATTCACAAAAGTTCTCTCATACAGAGTCAGTACATGGGCTGCTGCTGAGCAATTTGGTTGTTCTCTCTAATCCATGCTCGCTCACAACAAAGGAATCCCACAGGAATTCAGTGGACATGCCCATTTAAGCACAAGGCCTCTGGTGTCAGCTGGTGAGCTGCTATCACATTAATGAGTTAAAACTCAGCTACATTCTCAGTAATAGCCAAAGGGCACACAGTGCCAGCTGAAAGGTGGAGAAATAAGTGATTGCACACAAGAGACATAAAGCGCAACTTTGTCATTGCCTAATTCCAGGACACTGGGATATCTTCCAAGGGTGAAAATGACTTTTTGAATTAATCCACATAATGGCCTCTCAGTTGTCTTTGCCTCTCCTTTGGCTGTACCTACTAAGCTGTCCATTTCATGAAAATGTTTGAGAAGTATTAAATCTGTACTAGGAAAACATCCATGTACCTAGAAAACAGGTATAATACCTGTAAACTTCTGTAAAGAATAAGAATCTTTTTCAGATTATATCAGAAAAACATGTGGATTTGAATAAACCACATGACTTTGAAAACATTACTGGGTTTGACCCCTGCTGCATTTTTTTTTCTTTAAACTGGAAACTTTATTAGAATGACTAAGGAACATATGACTTCCATTTAAATTGTGTATTATACACAATTTCACATAATAGAAACTCACGAAAACATTTTTTTCTCTTAGGTAACTAAGATACCAATTTTTTTTCACTGAGAAAAAGACTCAGAACAGCTCCTGTTAAAAACATGACTTAAATGCTCAAATGAAACAGGAATTGTAGACATCCTCATATGCATGAAATTCAACATTCTTTGAAATGAAGGTACACAAAGATGACATTTTAAGTAAAACACAAACTTCAGGAAGAGATTTTTTTTTACAAATATTTAGTAAGTGAAAACACAGTTTTCCTGAAAAAGTTGTGATGTGAAAATGGACAACTTGACGTTACAGTGTGATGTAATGAAGATATAAGAAAAAATGCAAGAAAAACTGCATCTTGCTATGGTCATTCGGTATGAGAGAACAAAGTATGTATCAAAGTACGATCCTTAAAACACAGGCAGTAATCCTTCTATAAGAAAAAACATACTGTTTATTAGAGTTTGTATGGTATAATATACATCTGTCATTCCAGCTTTTGTGTATTTGCAGTATGTTGAATGACATCATGAGATGGAAGAAAAGATACATATCTACATAGAAACTGTTAGACAAAATGTCTTCAAGAAAAAAAAAAAACAGCAAATTACAAAATTGTGCCTGTATTGAGGTGATGCAAAAGAGAATAGGCAGGTAAATAAGTGTATTTTCAGAAGGTAAATTTGTTGAATACAATAACTCTGAAAAGAAAAGAGTATTTGAGTCTTGTGTACTACAGACAGTCTGGAACTATACACCTGTGTAGCTTATACTATTGAAACAATACCATATTTCATCAGAGAGATGATGGCTAAATACTGGTCGCATTCACTATCCATCTGAGTAGCTCAGAATTTTGTGTTTGAGAAAATGTGTCTGTGTGTCAAATTATTTCTCCTTTTCTCCTTCACCTGCTTTTGGGATCAGTGCACTTTTTTGAAGTTAATGATGAGGATCCACCGTTAAACAAGACATTGGAAGGTGGAGTATATCAGAATTGTACAGAATAAAAAGGAAGTATTATTAAACATTTCTGTCAAGTACTAAAGACTAAAAGCAAGCATACTTAATGATTCAATAAATAAAAGAGAAAAAAGCTATGTCTATCTGTCTTGTATTTGACAGATATATTAATTGTTGCAAATTTTCTTGCCTACTATTATTATCATAATTATTCCTCTTGGTTTGACACAGGGGAAAAAAAAAGGGTTGCAAAAGTAAACGTTTTCAGTACGAACTTGAGATGAAATGTTGTACATGTATGGAAAGTGAATGTTGCACAACCTCTGAAAATCCCCAGCCACACACAGAACATAATGCATTCCCATAATAATACTTACACAAGCAAGTAGAGGGAGAGGAGTTCACAGCATCTGAACGAATAAAGATATTACTGTCAGTTTTTAATGACAACAGAAACTAATTGCTTTATATAGTTTCACGCTTACAGACTTCATCACGTGAACTATATGCATAGAAGTAGGGTACTGCTTAACATAACTTACCACAAACTGTGTATAACAAGTGAATGCTTCTCAACTGAAAACTAATATCTCCAGTCGAATGTACTGTTCATATAGCAGCAATTAAGCTCACCATAGGAATAATAACCAAGTAGAAAACAAGCAGAAATTTTAATTAAGTAGTTGAATAAAGCTTAGCCTAAAGGTGGAGTTCTCAAAAAACTGCCCAAATTCTCTTCCTGTTAAATATAATGAAAATTTACCACTGTCTTCAGTGAAGGTAGAATTAGGGCATGATTACTTTTGGGGGATTCACCTCTAAATGACTACTGTTTCTTCTACTAATATATTATATATCATTGCAGTTCAGAAAGAAAAATATTTGATACATTATTTTAATTGTATTTACATTAAGGCATAACATTCTGCATTGTATCACTCCCAATATAAATTAAGTATTTTTATGTGAAATCTTCAGTGTTTACAGTACATTAATTTGTGACTGATCAATCCAAATACCAAGGTATCTGAAGGATAAAAGTGTCCAGGGGATAGAGATATTAAAGGCAGAGCTATTAAATATGTGATATTTAACACAGAATTCACTGCCAGAATTTGTTTTATGATCAGCCTGGATATGGAGGTCTGTGTTACTGTTGTTTGTTGCAGTTGCTGTTTGCTGGTGCTGTCACCACCATCTAAGGAGCAGGTTATTTACAATGCATTATTTAAATACCAGGTTGTAAATACACTGATGGGCTTTTTCTGGGGAAACTGCTATACCTATGCAACTCTTCTAATTCTCTTGTCAGTGGGCAAAAATACTAGTATGAAGACTTTTCCATTTCTTCACATAATAAATATCATTCACCAATATGAGATATAACATAATAAAGATATACTAATTATTTATATAATAATAATCTCTGATAAAATTTTATTTAAAAACACCCTAAAGGAAAATTAAAAGAACAGTTTTCAAAGACCATTTAGTTTGTGTGTTTGCTACTCTGGAAAGAGCTGCCTGTCTACTTGCCTGCTGTCACAGCAAAATAGCAATTAGCACTAAGAAAAGGTACACATGAGGGATGGATTCTGCTTGAAGTATCTCAAAATTAGGCATTACTGAGGTAGTGGATACTGAATCAAGATGAAAGATGTTATAAAAATGTAAGTTATTTGTTATCATCATTTATTTGAATTATTTTGTCCAATGATTTGTGTATCATAAACTTCTAGTAGAAATTATCTGAAAAATTAGAAGCTATGAGCTGAGAACTTATCTTCAGGAAATCCATCAAGAGAATAAAATCTGACATAGTATTAAAACAGTGTTTGCATAGGTATAGTATAAATTAATTGATTCATAATTGATAAACATCCATCCTGTCCATGACTATTTTCTAAAACCTAGGCAATATAACCTATCTGATTCTAGAGAGATAATAATGATGACGGATTAACAGATCAAGGTAATCTCTTTTAATACCTTTTCAGGCTCCAGTAAAACCTTTATATTCTCCAAACGAACACCATTAGTAATTATGAATTCCATTCATTTTGCTGAACTAAGGAAATTTCAATCCCTAAACTGAAAAAAGTGATACATTAAAAAAAAATTGAAAGGAGTTTGGCCCTCTAAAGCCTACCAATATACGTATCCTACCAGGATATGTAAAGATTAAAAAATTACTAATGTTTCCGTGATTTTTTCAAAGTTGCTGCTATTTTTCTAACTCCCAACATCAACATAAATAACTGAGAAGTCCTAATTTTCTTAAGAGTTCCTAAGCTCTCAAGTTGTCTGTACCATGAGGCTTTTAGATTTCTGTGAAGGGTTGTGCATACAAAGAATTCAAATTTATGAGGCTGTTCATCCTGGAGAAGAGAAGGCTCCAAGGTGACTTTACAGTAGCCTTCCAATAACTCAGGGTGGCTGAAAAGAAAATTGTGAAGGGACTTTTCACAAGGGCTTTAGTGATAGGAGATGGGGAAATGGATTCAAACTGAAGGAGTTTAGATGGGATATTAAGAAGAAATTATTTTCTGTGATGATGGCGAGACACTGGAACAGGTTCCTCAGAGAAGCTGTGGATGTCCCATCCCTGGACTGCTCAAGGCCAGGTTGGATGGGGCTTTGAGCAACCAAGTCTAGTGGAAGGTATCCCTGTCCATGGCAGGGTGGTTGGAACTAAATGATCTTTAAGGTCCCTTGCAAAACAAACTATTCTGTTATATTATATTCTATTATATGGCAAGAAAGGGCAAAAGAATGTAGGTATCTTCCCTTACCAGTTTTATTATATCGCTTGCTGGCTTTTCTTTAGCTCAAAGACTCTATCCTTCTAGGAAAAAATGTACTCCAAGAATCACCAAGAATCATGGCTCTTCTTTGGAAATGGACATGTAGGTGACTTATAGTTCTGTTTCATGCTTTGCCTTTGTGTAACTGGGAATTGAGTCTTATTGTTTTTATTAGGAGGAGAAAAGAATTGATACCGAGCATAGACATCAGTGTGTACCTACAAGGCACTTCTGCAATCGTTACAAAGATGATTTACAGTTAACTTCCTAGATTCCATTGCAATATATGAAAATTAATGTCCATTCTCATCATAACTATTACTGGTTATGAATCAGAGAGACATTTTTGGTTTTTATCATTATTTAACTGCTTTTTGAGGCAATTATTAGAGTAAAATCAATAGCCTTCACAATCAGAGTGTAAACTACCTGAACGAATGAATAAAAGCTCTATATGTAACAAAAAAGAGACCTTTTTTATATCTGCCTCAAAAAAATTCCCCAAATAGTAAGACATATTACTTTTCTACCATAGTAAAAAGAAAACCAAACAACAAAAACCCAGCTACTCCCCCTACTCACTTATATACTCATATACTACAAATCAGGCTTCATCTTCCCAAATATTTCATATTCATTATCTCTTTCTTTCCTTTGAACTTGATACTAGTGGGCCAGACATGAATAATTGTACTAAGTTTGTGTGGAAGGGTTTTGGTAGACATGGGGGGAAGGAGTGTTTATTGTGAGAAGCTGCCAGAAGCTTCCCCTGTGTCTGCAAGAGCCAATGGCAGCCGGCTCCAAGATGAACCCAATGCTGGCCAAGGCTGAGTCCATCAGCAATGGTGGTAGCCCCTCTGGGATAACAGATTCCAGAAGGGGGAGAGAGACCCCTGTGCAGTTGCAGCTGGAGTGAGCACATGCAAGAAACATCTCTGCAGAGACCACGGTTGGTGAATAAGGAGGGGGAGGAGGTGCTCCAGGTCCATGGGGAAGCAGGGGTCCACCTGGAGTCTGTGGAAGACATCATGTCATAGGAGGTACATGCCCAAAGGAGTTTGTGACCCCGTGGGAAGCTCATGCTGGAGCAGGCTCCTGGCAGGACCTGCAGCCTTGTAAAGAGATGACCCCACTGTGGATTTGGGTTTTATTTTGCATTATTGCACTCTGATATGATTGATTATAAATTAAATCAATTTCCCTGAGTTGAGTCTGTTTTGCCCATGACAATAATCAGTGAGTGATATCTCCCTGTCCATATCTTGATCCATGAGCCTTTTGTTATAATTCCTCTCCTGAGTCCAGCTGAGTAGGGCAGCAACTGGGCAAACCTCAGGCCTTGAAAACACCCCTGTCCCTGGCTCCTGGGCCCTGGGCTTCCTTTAAGCTTGTGCCTGGATCTTCAGTTTATGCCTGAGATATTTGCCCATGTACAGGGCTCTAGTTCTGCCCTAGCTCTGTATGTACCTGGCTTTTTGCCTGGACCCTTTTGGTCTGACCATTAATCTGTGGACTGACTTTTTGACCTGGCCTCAGTCTTGCTCCATCACTATGGACATTCCTGGCAACCACCAGGTCATTTCTGATACCAGTCACCACTTCTGGACTTAAACCTGAAAAGCTAATTGACTTCATGGCTTGACCCAGACCTGCATCATCACCACAAATATTTGTGGTGACCTCAACTCTGACCTGATCCCATCTGCCACTCCTTGATCTGCACAGCTTTCCTCACCCAGGCACAGTGGAATAAGGCCATTGTGGTTTGGCTCCTGACCCCTCTGGCCTTGTGCCTGTGCTCAGCTCCTGGTCTGTTTCCTAACATAGAAGCACTGCCACGAGCTAGAGAGATGTGGTTATTTCTTTCAACTCACTCCTTAGAAGATCATATTTAGAGTACTGTGACTGGATCACCAAAGAAATCTTACCAAAAGACCAAGCAGACAAAGGAGTTTCTTTGCCTCTACATCCTTAATTATTATTCTGTACTCTGACACATCTTAGGTGTTTCTGCTCATATCAAACACCCTTTATGAAAACATAAACTTGCCAGATAAATAATGAAACTCTTCTCTTGTTTTTGATAACATGCCACTCACAGTGTGGGCTGCATGAATCTCAACCACTGCTTGTGGAGGCATAGTGTGATATGATTTGATTTATGTCAGAATAATGTTGAAGGATTGTTGTGAGCAGAGAGAACGAAACCTTATCCATCCTTAAGATGTGGCAGATTTACAAGAAGAAGATTTTGAAGCCAACTATCCTTTCTGTTCATTTCCTTGAGAGAAGTAATTTTGTTTGATTCAGATGGGGCCTTGGGATCCAAGGAGAATAGAGTATGGATACACCTGGAGAAAAACAGGGAATGAGACAAATTATTAGTGTGGGAAAAGTAGGGAAACGCTGTTTCAAAATGTAATATTTATGCACAACAAAAAGACACTATAAATTGGAAAACAAAGGGCAAAGGACCACTAGACTAATTCATTTCCTGAGCCAGGTGGCAGATGCATGAATGACAGGTCTACATCTTTAGTAGAGTGTGATGACTCAGGTGGATGCATTATGATGATAACACAGGATCTCATTATAATACTTTGCTTTTAAAATACTGGGGTGTATGTAGTGGTTTTTTTTTGTTTTTTTTTTTTTTTTTTTTAAAAA
>VXAC01004098.1:595295-622156 GCA_013399225.1 Rhipidura dahli
AAAAAAGGAAGTGACAGAACATGAATATTTTATTTTGTGTTTTGGACTTTATATTCTTAAAATTTTAAGACTCTTGTTTACTGTTTATTACCTTCTACTGGCTTTCTGATTAAAAAGCTCTATAATAAATCTTTTTATTTAATAAAAAATAATGAAAATGGTATTATTACTTGTTCTAGTAATTTCCTTTTATGGAAGAAAGAACATTTGAAAATCATGTTTGAATAATTAAAATCTTCCTGTGTGTTAGAAGAAGAAAAATGTACTATTTTGAAGTAAAATGATGACTGAAATGAGAATTCAGGAGAACAGCTAGATTAAATACCTGTGGAAAGGAGGTTAAACTAGATTCTTTCTTGATCATTTTTTGGTCTGCAGTTTATAATTTCAACAAATAAAAATAGATAAAGAAGATTAAATAAGCTGACTATATACAAAGGATATGGCTCCTATTAAAGTCCACTTCCTTAATTTTGAAGCAGAATTAACATCTTGAGCTGGTGGTATAGACAGGTGGCCAGTGTGTGCCAGCTGGACTGAAGGAGCTGAAGAATTAGTTCATAAACTCATTCATGCCTTTCAATATCCTATCTGGGCTTATTAACTTTTATTTTGAGAAACTTCCTCAGATGTAAAAAATTAACACAAGACATGGAAGCATAAAGTATTGGATAGTGTTTCTCATTATGGTAGCTTTTGCTGATGTTTAGAATAGTGGTAGGTGAAACTTCACTTGCATCTCCAGATTAATAGAAGAATCATATTTTCTTGTAAAAAGCATCTGACCTTTTGTTTACTTCTCATAATGAATGCTCCCAGCATGGTGCATACACAAGAATAATCTTCCAAAAGTTTTAGCTATTTCTCCAGGGAATTAAGAGGTTATTTATTTATTTATTTAAATAAGCAATTTAGTATGAGGTATTTTCACTAGGTTCTTATACTGTGATATTGTTTGACTCATAAAATACTATGTGTTGATTCTGATTTGCATGGAGAAAATAGATTTTTTTTTTTTTGCATTTTCATTGTGTATTTGTTAATCCATCTCAAAAAGTATTATGCTAATTATAACAGTGTGCTTCACATTCAGCATCTGAATTGCTCATTTTCAAGTTGTTTCTTTTTAAATTGTAATCTGTTAATTACTTGTTTAATGGAGTGTGTAATTACCTACTTTAAGTTAGAAAACTGCTTCCATTTCAAAGCAAGAAGTCCTTTCTAGAAATGAAAGTATCTAAATGCATTCATTGCAGATATAGTATACAATTCTTTTGCTTCAATAATTATTTCATTTGTGCTTGAAAATAAATTTGTTCCGACCCTCTGTCTGTAGTAATTATTGACACTGTGTTCTAGGAGATTGAGTCCTAACATAAGAAAGAAGTATTTGTGAATACGTGGAAGATTAACATTGAAGAATGTATTGTTTTACCTAAAAATGAGCAATAAATCATTTTCTAATCCTAAGAGATCAGCTGTCATGAAAAGAGAGAAAAAGGCCAACTTGTCATTTTTTGAGCATTATTTTTTTTAAACCCAAACTGAGATCGAATCTTAGTTTCTAAACTAATAGTTAGTTAAATATTTGAACAAAAATTAATTAAGAATTTAAAAGTCGTTTTGAATTAAAATTTAAATGGTAGGGTAACCATCCCGCTACACTTGACACTTGCTTAACTGTCACCTGGCTTTGGATAATCCAGTCATCTACCAAAGGTACATCTAATTTTTTTTTTTAAATTCTATTTGATTTTTTTTAATTCTTAAAAATATTGAATTTTTTCACTGCTGGGAAGGAGGCCACTGAATTGAAGGGCCAAAATCTGTGATTGCTTCGATTCACTTCACTTTCAGGGTTGTGCAACTACTGTCAATCTCAGAATATCCTGTGATTTATTGTTAGTAAGCACTCATCACCTCAGTGTTCATTAGTTTGGAAACTTGAAACACTCATCAGAGAACTGAGAGGTCCAGTATCAGGACATTGAAATTTAAATTTTTCTGGAGATTGCTGAAAAAACTACCACTATCTGGGAAAATCTATGGTGATTTTTTTATCAGTCTTCCCCAGTTAAATGATTTCATTTTCCATTCCATAGTAAAGAATTACTTTTCAAGTAAAGTAATACAGGTAGCAAAATCTTACAGACTCACTAGATAAAAATTCAGGAAGCAGATTAAATTTCTTCTCATATAACTGCATCTAAGAGAAATTTTAAAGAACTAATGGAGTCCATGACTCCCTTCTTCAATGAAATAACATGATGACTATTACATTAAGACTTTATTCCCTTTATTGGATGTTCTATTCCAAATAAAACAATCCAGTGTGATAGAGAAATTATTCCTTTCATCTCACTTGGAAGTCTTCACTGTAAAATAAGAGGTATTTAAACAGTCTCTCAAAATTTCCTTTTTTTCTTTGTTTCCTGAAATAGGTATTTATACTGAGATTACTGAATCACTTATTAAACCCTTATGAATATTTACTGCTGGTGGAAGAAAAATTCTGCTGTGGAAAAAGATGTTGGAGACATTCCTTTCCAATTGTTTTTTTCATTAATTTAGGTAACTCACTGCTGAAGATTCAAATTTTTCGGTTTTCTATCTCATACCTATGTGCTTAACTTCCCACATATTTGGAGATAATTTAAATCTATGGATTCTCCTAGCCCTCTGAGAAACAGCTAAATTTTCCTGAAAGAATGAATGCACTCAAATACAGACTCAAATATAATTTTGGACACAGGTTAATATTTGGGTATGAGTCTGAAAGAGCCAAGAAATATTCCCATAAAAAAAATATCATCCCTGGATCTCTAAGTCCAACTTCAGTGTTATACTTAAAATGAACTATTCTTCATCATTTCTGGATATAAGTTTCTCAGTGGATTTTGCCTTAGCTTTGTCTCAGAAAATGGAAGAGGTAAGTTACTTGCTTTTCAAAATATTAAGTAAAATAAAGAATTAATAACAATATATGAAAATATGCATTTATTTTTCCTGTGGTGTCTGTTGTGAATCATCTCATAAAAGCCAAAATACCTCAATAAGGGTAATTGGAAAAGCTTTTGGGGGAAAACAGTTTAGTTCCGAAAGTCTTCTCAAACATACGGTACTTGTAACTGAAGAAAATGTGTTCTTGCACGTATCAGAACTAGGCTTCTCTAAAAATATGACTTAAAAGTACAGGGATTTTATATTTTATCTTGATTATATATATTCCTGTTACTATTTTGTTCAATTTTGTGTCTATGGTCTTACCAAAGGCACAGATAAAAATGTTTTAATGCTTTTTGCTTTTGATGCAGTTATTAAGAACATTTGGGTATTTCTTATTCAAGTCCAAATCATACCTTTGTAAATATTTATGACCTTTTGTGTCTCTGGGTTTTGTAGGTTTTTTTGTTTGTGGTTTTTTTTTTTTGTTTTTTTTTTTTTTGTCTGTTCAGTTCTTGTGTTCCTGTGTTTTCAGGTTTTGCTTTAAAGTACTTAATTTTCCCGAGTTTCCTTCCTGTTAAAATTGTGTTTAAACCTCAATGTCATGTTTCTTTCCCAGTGAAAGATGGTTTGAGAAATAAAGTTCAGAGCTCAGTTATGAAAAGCTGTTTCCTGAATTTGTACAAAATCATGAAGAATGCTGAGTCTGAAACCTTGAATGGGGCCCAGTGTATTCCCTCTTGTTTGGTGGTAGAAATATAAAAGAGTTGAGATATTCTTATGTTTGTAAATGTATCTTCTAAAAATACAATTGAAAGAAACTACCAGAACAATGAAATAGACTTTCGCACTGAAGTCCTATATTCAAATCCTGTTAAATTTATAAATGACTGAGTTTGGTGGTCTCTATCTCATTCTCTGTGAACATCTGTCTGTGTCACTAAGCTATTCACATAGTTTAGCATGATTGGCATCTCCGCCCAGAAGGGATTCAGAGTATGACAGCTTGAGCTCTGCAGATCAGGCTGAAGGGGCACTGAAGGTGTATGGAACTCATGTGTGATATATCATTACTCTGATGTGCTGCATCAAATCAAAAACATGGGAACCTCCTGGAAGATACCTTTTGCTACAGGTGACCATACACAATTTTGTTTACAAGGACAAACTTTTAGAAAGAATATCTGAGGGGAGGTTGATGTCAGAATGTTAACTAATCCCCTAATCAATTTCTGCATATTTTGTAAACCCCTAGATTTGATTGAAGCAATTTGTCTGTGTGGATGTTTTTGTTGTCAACTATGCAACTCACTCTCTTGTTCCGAATGCTCTGATGCAGCAGCAATCATTCTACTTTAATTCTTAAAATTTTAACATGTTCCAAATTTAAAAGAACTGCAAAGGAGAAAAAAGCAAGTAATTGCAAACTTCACTTTAAAAGTTATCAAAATATTTATTATCTGT
Source organism: Rhipidura dahli (assembly GCA_013399225.1). Lineage (NCBI taxonomy): Eukaryota > Metazoa > Chordata > Aves > Passeriformes > Rhipiduridae > Rhipidura > Rhipidura dahli. The sequence goes on from VXAC01004098.1 coordinate 599,703, forward strand.
TGAAAGTAAGTGAACATGCACAGAGTTATCAAGTGAAGGCACTGCATTTTCTTTTCCTCATTCTCTTTTCCAGGGAAAGAAAGCAAAGGGATCTTTGGGGATTTCACTCTTTTTTTTTGGCTTTCACAAAGATGGATGTTACCCTGTATAACTAACCAAGTAACTTGGCAAAAACAGTATAATAAAGCTATATTTAAACAACTCTATTTTCAAGTTCAGACACCATAACAACTTTTTAAACTTCATCCTCCCTGCAAGAGACAGTTTTCTGACCTAAATGCTAAATTTTAAAGTAACTTTTACTTCATAACAAGGAAATTCTGCTGGTTATTTATACTGCCATCTTTATTTGTTCCCTAGTGCTGAAAAAGCTTGAGTGATCTATATTACAGACCACTTGGTAAATGTAAGATTCTTTATTGTGCAAACAATTTAATTTTATTATTTGAATTAATATTTTGATACTGTTTTTTTATGTAAACTAAATAGCAGAAAATAAAAGACTATTTTTTTAGCATCCTCATGGAACTAGGGAGCATGTAGTCACTGGTTTTACAAAAGCACTTAACTGAATTAAGAGCTTAACTCCTCCTGACCTTCAAAATACCACACATATTTATGCCTTACATTCTAATATGGGGTAACACATAGATCTGATATGTTTATTTTTAAATAAGGATCATTCTTCACAACTGCTTTTCTATACTAGGATTGTACATTGATTTCTTCCTACTGTCACTTGTGGACAGAGAGAACATCAAATGTCTTGTAATGCTATCTTCAAAAATATTTAAATTATTTAAAAGGTTCTTACTTCTAGAAAATTTTAAACCCACAAAACCAAGAATACTTCAAAATCAAAAATGAAATCTTCAATTTTACTAGAAGAGTTTCCACTTCATCACTTTTTTTATTCCATTTGTTTTCTCATTAAAAAGAATGTTGTGGTTTTCACTTACATTTACTCAATTTTCTAAGTTTTTTAAACAACTTCTAGTGACCAGAAATTCAACTGTTCCCACTTTCCAGCAAACTAGATTTAGCTTTTTTTTTATATTCAAAGTGCAAAATTTAACACTTTGATGCTCATCAAGAAAATACAGTCTTACTTATTTATGCTATTTAACTTGTTGTTCTCTTTAGGGACTCCTAAAGCCATTTTATTTCAAGGAGGTTTGCCATTTTATTTGAAATAATCCAAAGTAAAATTAGTTGTTACAGTGAGATTTAAAAAGGCCAGGACCCTTCATATTTTGTACCTATTTGGGTACATACATATGTATGTAGCCTAAAATTCTCAAATCTTATGTCAGGACATAAAATTTGAGAAACTCCTTGTTATTTTGCTGCACTGATAAATAATTTTATAAGTTATTCTTACTACAAAATTCCTTAAAAGTCTATAAAATATATCTTCTTACATTTGTTATGTAACAGTAAGCCACCTCCAGTCTCTTACATTCTATGATCTTGGACTGAACTACTGAACAGCACTATAAAAATATTAAATTGAAGCAGGATGATTTTTGCCACTGTCTTTATTTTTTGCCTCTTAGAAGAGCAGATTAAAACAGAAGACCATGTTTTCCAATTCTCCATTATGGTAGAAGAATTAAACATAACAAATGAAAGGATTCAGACCACCATTATGTAAGAATAAAAGAAACACTCCCAGCAGCACAACTACCAGACGGACAAGGATTAGAGCTTTTATTAAAAAAGCTGCTAAAAAAAAGAGGAATTTTTTCAACTATTCTCTTGGTTGCAAAATTTAATTCTTGTATATGTGTTATTAATAAATGAGTTTGGGTTTGGGGTAATTTTTTTTCTTACTTTCTCTTTCATTGGAAAAGAGTAGGTTTATTAAAGAAAAAGCTTCTAAAATTTCCATTATAGAACCTAAACTGACAGGCAAATGTAAATAGCTGTTAAAAATGTCCTAAAAGAGTAAGGTGTCAGGAAGAAAATTTGAGGAGCAGACTGTGGAGTGCTGGATAAGATGATAAAGCTAAAGGCTAGGGAAGGACCCTTGGTAAGATGCTAAGGGTGGTGTGACATTCCTGAAGAGTATGGTAAAGCTTGGAAATTGATGTGCAGGTCTACAGGTAGCAACTGTACAGAGTCATAGACACTTGGACATATTCCAAAAAAATTTTTGGCCCATGATTAAACAGAGCTGGCTCTGTTTAGTCTGGCTGTTTTGGACTAATGGGGATGGGAATCAGTTATGTCTTTATTTTCTTTAAACATATATGTCCTTATGTGTTGATTTTTTTTTACTTCCCAGAAATGAAGTAACAGAACTCATAAGTCAGAACTGTACAAGATAAATGTTTAAAGAAACTACAGAAAACTCAAATCAAATTATTACCATGGTAATGAGAGCTTTGGTACTGTCAGAAATAAGGTAGAGAGACCTCCTTTTTGAGAGTTGTGCAAAGAAATTTCAAAGAAATGAATTAAAAGCATTTATTTGTAACGTGAATAAAACTCTATAAAGTCAAGTTCTTAGTGACTAGATTATCTCTTCCTTTTTATTCAATTTAATAACTAATTTTTAATGAATTCATTGCTATTGTTTTTGAATCTCCCTTGGTGTTTTAAATAATTTTAGTGTATTTTTAATGCAATTGGATGTATTCCATTATTCTAATCCTTTTTTTTAAATTCATTTTGTGTTTCAACAGGTATTTTCTTTTCTTCTTTTTGTCATCTGTGTAATTATTAATGCTTTTCTCATTATTTTACTGCAGTATGCTTTTGTATTGTACACAAAACTTATTGAGATTTAGTGAGGGAGAATGTAGATGAGTTATTCATGAACTAAGCTGCCCTTCATTATATCTTTGGATACAAAAAAAAGGAGCATCAATGCAGCACAACAGAAGAAAGAATTCACACAGTTTCTTAAATCTCAATCCTGTACAGCAGAGCTACAGATGCAACAGAGGAAATTTTCCAAAACGATTCGGAATTCTGTTTCTTTTAAGACCATGCACTTAAAAGATGCTTATGTTTTCACATAATTTCAAGGTACTTTTCAATATTTTTTGGGTTTAATGTGAATGTTACTGCATTTCTTTAAGAGACCTATCCTACTTTCTTTTCCTGAACAATCAAATTCTTATCTCTACTTCTTTCTGTATAGCTAGGAAATGGGTGCCACATACAATATTTGCATATATACTATATAGCTGGTGTCCTCTTATGCAAAAGAATTTGCCTGTTCACCAAGATCTCTATTTTTAAAATAACATTTTCCAAATCTTCTTTAAAAAAATATCCCTGAAAATAAAGTTATTTTGCCATAAGAGTTAAAAAATATTGGGTTTTCAGAAGACTCAGACTGCAACAGATTTCAGATTCCTACAGAACCCTCCTGCTATTAAACTGCATGCATGCAAATTAACCAAAACCAAATAAATTACATGTGGACTTTGTATTGTAACTGCTGAACATAGATAAGATCCTGGAGTAACTTTATTTAATTTCTTGGATTACTGAAGCATAACCAGAAGATTTAAACACAGGTTCTGCATAACTGTTTACCTGATTTAAGCATTCCCAGAAGCTTGTGAAGTTAGCAGACAAAAATAATATTGAGTAATAAGAAAAAGGCAAGATCTTCTTAAATACATGCCATTATGAAGATATTCTATATACAGGTATGTTTAATATTAGAGATCATAAGGGCATTAGAGGTCCTATAAACCCATACGCAGCCACAGTAGACACTGTAAACTTTCCAGGGCATTGAAATGACGCTGTTATTTTACTTACTTACACAAGTAGAATTATACATTACTGATCATCCCATTCCTGTATTCCTCTATGCCACATGCTTTGTCTCCACTTCTCAAGGCCTCTGTTAGTGTACCAGCTCTGCTTTTCTCTACTGCATTGTGTTAGAGTTGAAATATTTCATTCTATACAGAATAACTGCTTGTTAGCCTCTATAAAACCATGCTTGCACTACATAAAAATAAACAAATGTAAACTTATTTAGCCATAAATACCTGGCTAAAGAAAGAAATTGTTTTCAGAGTGAAACAAATCTGTAAGGCAGTTCAAGTAAAGTTCAGACAGACCAAGTCTGACAAGCCTCAGTCCTGATGTTTAGCAAATTCAATACAAATCTTATGGCATGCAAATTGGGCTACATAGTCACAGTGGTTGTGCTGGCAAATAGTCATATACTGTACATCCTCACTGTTCTTCAAACCACACTCTAAAAAAAGCTGGTGTGCTAGTTTTGCTTGGAAGGACTGCATTTTTATTCAGGTCTATTATTTTCAAAAGTTGTTGCATAAGCCAAATTTTCTTAGTGTATAAAGGTGTATTATTTATTTTATAAATTATATGTATATTTATAAGTTGTTATTACTATTATTATCATCATCAGTATTATAACACCTATGTAGTCTCTACAGAGACTTCTAACTGGGAGTGATCTGTGAAATCTAAGCAATGATAGCAAAATCTTTAGAAGAGGGTGCAATATTTCTTACATCACAGAAAAGCTGCGAGGATATGAGATATAAAACTTTAACTTCTTTTGCAACAATAGAGAAGTAATTCAGGCTTGCACCACACCTTCAGTCCTTCACTAAACTTTTAAGGTATAAAAAGCCAATAGAAACACAATGCTTTGAAAAAACCTCACCGAGCTCTGCAGCAGAGGGATGCTGCAGGAGAGATTTATTTGCTGAGTATCTGGTGATCACAGGTAAAAAAAAAATGGACATTTTTAGTCAGTGTAAAAGGATTTGCTTGCTAAAATTCCTATCTCTTGAGAACAACTCAAAGCAGCTCAATATTCTTTGGCTGCCAGTTGTTGCTGATGGCTATTTTCTCTGTCACAGTGAATGTCAGAAGGTGCCTTTAAGAAAGATTTATTTGGTAAAGAGGGCAGGGTTTTTTTCAATACACAGGAATGTGGGATCTGCTTTCTATTTCTTTCTTTCTTAGCTGGGACTTTTCTCTCTGAATGCAGTTTGAACTGATATAACTGATGGATACTTCCTATCAAGCTGTATTTTTAAACTCATTTAAAGTTAAACTCATTTAAAGAAATCCACTATAAACAAATGCATGTTGTGCATTTGACACCAGAGTTTATATTTTATTTGATTTCTATTTATTTTAACACCTTTTAAATATGCAGGTCTTCTTTTTTTTTTCCCCCCTTTTTTTTTCTTTTTCTTTGTTTAATAATGTAACTTTAGTAAATGGATGCCTATCCTGTCTTCCACAAAAAACCCTCTCTCAGACTACACCTATGAAACTGGGCACGGAAAACGGCTTCTTTCATGAGTCTCAATAGCAAACACATCACTTTACTGAGGTCATTCAAGCCTTCAGATCACGATGTTCCTTTGAAGAAGGATGTTTGCTCAAGGTCTGTCACTTGGGCAAAGTTGTTCTCTCTATCAAGCTCCTGAGTGATGTTGCAGGTCTCTTCTACTCATTCTTGGTGAATCTTCACAAGTTATTTAAGGGCAAAGTAGTCAGAAAATCAGAAACTGATTATGATAACGTGACCTCATTAGATGCTTGACAGTCTGAATCAAGAGTTTCTGTTTCAAGTAATCTTATTTATTGTAAATAAATTCATGGCAAAAAAAAAAAAATAGAAAGAAAAAAAATCTGAGTATTCTACAACTGAAAAAGCAGAAGATATGAAGATGTCCAATTCAGGGTACTGTCATGGAAGCCTTTGGAGGGCAGTGTCATGGAAGGCAGTGCCTGCCTGAGCTACAGATTGTTCTCCTGGATAATGTAGGAGCAAGGTAGCAGGCCCATGTTTCTGCTCCTCCTCTCCAGAGTGCCCTGCTGCCTGCTGTTGACACTTCAGTTTGCCATTTTCATGGAATTTGGAGCACATCTATAAGACTAGACACAACAAAGCAACAACTGTTCTGTGGGGCTGTGTAAAATGGTAAATTATACAGGGTGCATTCAATACTCCTGTCCTAGAAAGAGATATTTGAAGATCTCAGTGTTAAATTGTTAGATGCAGAGACCTAAAATGGTACCTCAGGGCTTTATATTTTTTTTTGTTAAAACAAAAAACACCACACTTTTCCATTCTATGAAGAGTAGCATCTAAATACTTTCAGGACCTGGGTTTCTATGTATGTGAATAATTACCACAGAAAACATTCAGCACCATTGTTATCTGTTGTTTTGCATTTCATTTAACTGAGAAAAGACAAAGAAACCTCAGTAGAATTACCTGACATCAGAAGCTGGAGCTTCTCTCATAAGTAGTCTCCAGAAATCCCTTATTCTATGTAAGTTAGTTGCCAGAATTCTGAAAACTAATCCCACTGATGTAGAAAAGCTACTTATCAGAGTACAGGTAAACAGGGTTGCTTTTGTGAAGTTGTATGTGTGAACCAATTTTCCATCTTTCTGTGATAATGGGCACAAATCCTAAATGTTTTTCAGTATTTAAGTGGTCACACACCTTTTCCTGTGCATTTTATTGGTTCATCTTGTGACATCTTTAGCCCATGTGAGTTTCTTTCCTGCACTTATTTTGAAATAGATCCTTCCCCTTGTACACCTTCAACTTCTGCAGAATTTTACATCTTTAAATTCAGATCCAGATGGGAAGCAGAGTATTAAGAAAAATATGTACAAAACCAAATAACATTCTTTCATGAAGTCAATGGCTTATAATTATTAGCAGACTTTTTCCAGATGAGCAGATGGGAATTTATGATTAATGAAAGTTTGAAAACACCTTGTGAATTACTATTTTTTTAATAATCTAAGATGTAGAATAGTTTCTTTCCTCTTGTTGTATCAAGAAAAACACAGTATAAGAAAAAACAGAGGAGGCAACCAGAAAAGGATGGTGCTGTTTCTTGCATGCTGCATCTAATCACAAACTGGTGAGTGGATCTGAAATTAGGAAATTTCTGTGCAATAGCACCAAGAAAAATAAAGTATCGGTCTCCAATAGTTTGTGTTCTAAAGCTGCTTCAGTATCTAGTTCTCAGCAGTTTCCTTTAGAAGTGTATGTTTTTGTGACCAAAATAATGGTTACTGATTTTATTATTAGTAGTAGTATTGTTAGTATGATTAGTATTATTATATTAAAGTGGGAGACTAAACAACAATCTCAATAATATGAGGAAGTGTTTAAAATATAAATGTGTCTTTTTGTTTTGAAAATTGATATAGTTCTGCTCCATTTTTTCTACTTAAAAAGAGATTAATTACCCTAGTCTAGTTCTATCTATGTTCATCCCCAAATACTTGAAAATGTGCATTCTACAAATGACCAGCAGATATTTTCTAATTCGTTCTTTCTATTTTTCTTACTCATTTGCCTTTATACCAATCAAGCTAAAATTGCAAGTCCATGAGAGTTTTACCATTTATTTCACCTAGTGTCTCATTATAAAATTCAGTCATTTACAGTGAGTCTCCAAGTCATTAACGTGAATTAGTGAGGCTCTTTTGCATTGCAGCAGAAGTAATGAGCTTATGCCTCAGAGTATTTACAGTTTACGAAACAACTCTTCCTTTTTGTACCTTGCATATTAAGAAATATTTCCCTCTCGGAATGGTCTTTATTTTATCCATTTAGTATAACAATGAAAAGCGTATAATTACATCTAGCCATCTGAATTGTTGGATAAGAGTTGAATTTTTATTTATTAGAATAAGACTGGTCAATTCCCTTTCCTTGGGATGGTGGGAAAATGAATCATTCTAAAACTAAGAGAAAGTTCCATGACTACACTGTAGCATAACCTCGCTGTCTTGACAAAATTTCCATTTTAATGTTACTCCTATCTACCTAAATACTTCTCCCTGTCTCCATAGAATCATTGAATAGCTTGCATTTGAAGGGACCAGAAAGAATTTCTTCAAGTAAAGCATTATTAAGCACTGGAATGGACTATCCAGGGAGAAGGAGTCACCATCCCTGGAGATGTTCAAGAAACAGCTGTACACGTCACTTAGTGTTATGGTGTAGTTGACAAGGCAGTGATTGATTAAACACTGGATGTGATGATTTTAGAAATGATTCTACGATCTTAAAGATCATTTAGTTCCAACACCACTGTCGTGGGCAGGGACAGTTTTCACTAGACCAGTTTGCTCAAAGCTTCATCTAACCTGGTCCTGAACACTTCCAGAGATGGGGCATCCACAACTTCTCCGGGCAACTTGTTCCTGTGTCTTGCCATCCTCTCAGTAAAGAATTTCTTCCTATTATTTAATATAAACTTAGTCTCTTCAGTTTAAAGCCACTCCTCCTTGCCCCATCACCACATCATTGTAAAAACTCTCCATAGCTTTCTTCTGGGCCCCCTTTTAGGTACTGGAAGGCTGTTATAAGGTTTCCCCTGGAAAATTCTCTTCTCCAAGCTGAACAATCCCAATTCTGTCAGCCTTTCTTCATAAGGAGAGGTGCTTCATCTTTTTGATTATGGCGGTTTCATTCTGCTTCCCAGCTCTGTCTTCCAGCTTGTGGGCTGGATTCCCTTAGGATGCCTGATCTTACTATCAGAGATTGAGGAAGGAATCCAGTGTCTCATCCTTTTCTGTATCCTCCGTCATTATATTTCCCCTTGTATGCAATAAAGGATGGATGGCGATTTTCCTTAGCCCTCCTTTTGGGGATGATGCATTTGTGAAAATATGTTTTGCTGTCTTTTACAAAAGTAGTCACTTTCGTATGAGATTACTAGATCAGCATCACAGTAGTCTTAAAATTATTTTCCATGCCAGAAAAAAATAAAAATCATAAGGTTTTTTGTTTATGAAGCACCTCAAGAATAACAGAACAGAAAACAATATATAGGGGTCAGAAAATCCTTCTAAACTGCTTCGGTTCATAGGGAGTTGCTATTTCAAATACACTAGTGGGCTATATTTTTTTCCAGAAAAGGACTGAAGAGTTATTCTCAGAACTTACAGATTCCTTTGTTTCCATGTACTCCTTAGCTGTCTAGTAACACTCCTACTCTTTGTGAAATTAGCACAATGCTAAATAAAGAATAAAATAAAAGTCATTGCTAAAGGAAATTCAAGGTCATTTTATTGCATTTGAATTATTCATCATTCAATGATGCAGGAATTAATTTTAGTATAACAGTTCGGGTTTTTTGTCTAATTTTAGTAAGACTGTTTAATAAACATGCTTAATAGGAACCTAAAATACTTGTTCACAGATAAATCCTTAACCACTTGCCTCAATCCAGTTGATATCACTGGTAGACGAAAGCCAGAAGGAAAAATATTTCCTCTTCTTGGCTCTGTTCTGCTCTGATGGTCTATTTCCATCTCTACAATGTTATCATGACCTTTAATAAACACAGTTATGCTCATTCATATCACCTCTTTGACATCTGGTGTTGCAGGAGTGTGGTTCAATGAGGTGGCCAACAACAAAGTCCAGACCACAGAAAGAAAGTCTTAACAAATGCCTTAATTTCTTTTCTTTTACATATCTCGTGATCACATTATGCCATTTAACTTACCAGTTTCTACTCTTTTAAGATCATCTCTTAATTTATCTTAGTCACATTTGCAAACCAATGAGATTTCTTATATCATCCATACAGTATTTTAACCTGTCAGAAATTTCTGAAAACAAAAAACTAAATACTGTTGTGACTTAGGACATAGAAAAATTCAATAATTTAATCAGGCTAGCAGCTTTTTCCTGTAAGGTTTTTGAGTTTAAACAGGCATCTAAAAATGTAATTATTTTTAGCAATTTCTGTTTGCACATGCACACACAGAGCAGAAAAACCCCACCCAACCAAAATGCAAGCAAAACTGTCTTTCATAAGTTTCACATAACCCAAGTTCACTGTCTGAAAAACCTGGACACAGAAAACTTGTAACCTTGGCAGTCTGAGTAGGTATAGCAGATTTTATAGAAAGCACTTTGTTTCTACAAGACATTAACTTTTAACTAATTTAAATGAACAAGCATTTAACTTTAAAAAGTCATGATAAAAATAAAATTATTTCTAAACGGTTTTATCTTGTCCCTCAGCTTATCACAAAATTTGCCTGTTGTACATGGAATTTCCAGGCCCATTCTCACAAAGAACTGTACTTTTGGAAACAAATAGTACCACTCAAGCAGGTAGAGTGACATTAAAGGAAGTGTGTAAGTGGAAGGTTCATCAGGACTTAAAGAATCATTGAGGAACTATACACTGAAAAAATGGTACAGAGAGCTCATGAACTGACTCACTTTTGTTCAGCAAAATGGATTGCCATGAATTTTGACACTCCTAAAAAAGGGATGTGCTAGTATTTAAGTCATCCATAAGCACCATAATAGTTCTTTCTCAGGGCTGAAAGTCTGCAAACCTTCCAGCTGAATGTAATGACAAACCCATTGACAAGATGACATTCACCTGAGCAGCAGGCAGTAATAGATGGATAGATAAGTCAGATACTTTCAGCTGACACAGGCTAAATATGTAGTCATAATCAGTGTTTCAGGACAGTATCTCTAATTTGACACTGATGCAGAGAGGTTTCTATGCAGCTTTCTAAAAATGGCCTTTGTTGTCATATTGGCATGCGTGTGTGTAAAACGTGCTGTCACTCTCACAACCTCTAGTCCTGACTCTTGATGGAGCTCCACTTATTTTCAAGGCATTTATGAATAGAAGAGAGAATGCAAGAACCACACTTGCAGATTTGTCCTGAAGTGAAGTGTCAAATTTAATGTGTGTTGGACTGTCTTTTTCAGGAGCATGAACAAGACAAAGCAACCAGCAGAAGAAACTCCAGCCTTTTTGATATTGGCTATGAAAAGAAAGAATCTTTTGCTACAGGGGTTTTGTTACCTCATTCTCTGAAGTTCAGAGGAAGGTTTAAGGGTTACAGGGGAAAAGAAATTTTACTCTTGTCAGTCTAAAGGACCTATGAGTGTTTATAATGGTGGTTTATTCCATGTTTTTCTTTATGGAAAAACAGTAGTCAATTTTTTTTTGTCTCAGTAGGTAATATTTTGATGAGTTCTAGTAACAGATAATTAGAAGGAGAACAATGGTTTAAATGTGAAACATATATATTTCTTAAAAAAAAAAAGGATTTGTAAAATTAGGAATTGCTATATTAGAAATTAAAAACAGTAGAGAGGCTTTTTTTTTTAAATATTTATTTTTATGGTATTTTCAATTATTTTGTTCCTATTAATGTACTAACAAGTACATTAAATCTCTGGCATTCAGTTTAGCAAATAATTGAATGCACGTGTTCCTAGACAGAGAAAAAATATGGAATCTGTTACCTGTAACAGTTGCATCAAAAACTGATTGTAGCAGTAATACATAATAAAAATGCATCCTATTATCCATATGTTAAATTAAAAAACATTAATTTAGAAAATTAAATTCTTAGAACTTTTCACAAATAATGCTAGTTTCAGTCTCAGATCTTTCAAATACTGAATATCATAGCAGAAAGTAGCATTTTTCACTCACAGAAGTGCCTCAACCTCAACTCAGCTGAAAGTTTGGGATTAAAGAATAAATTGTACCTAAAGGGGAGACCAGTTTAGATTTTCAGGTATAACAGTACTTGTGATCATCCAGTGACAAATGAAGTCAACATAAGGAAAAACAGTGAGAAAAAAATAAGAATTTTTGGAGAGAGAAACTGTTGAAACAAATTTTGTTTGCAAATGCATTTGATTTCATGAATTTTTTTTAATTTTCAAAATAAAAGCACATGAAAATAGTGTGAAATAATTTTTATTTTTAAAGTCATGACAAAGAACAAACAGAAAGCAGCAAGCTATCTTCTGTGACTGTAGTTTTTCAGCAAATGTGAAAGCATCATTAATGAAAGCCCAGACTTTACACTTTCAAATGAGTTAATTTTATTGGAGGAAAAATCCAGTGGACAATCTTTGTACACTAATAACATATAGCCTCTTCCTGTCTTCTCATTGGTAGATAACAAAGAAGACAAATCATTGTCACATCTACATTTCTCAGGTGCAAACACATGCTACAATTAATAGAATTTTATTGGCATTCTTAATAGGTTGACACTAAGCAGTAATCTGTCCGATTTAGTTTTATGATATAATCCTTAACAGTTTTATGTACAAAGGTGTTAGGACTTGATTAAGGCTAAATATGTTGGTAGGTGAAGTGAAACTGTCATTAAAAGAAAAATGCAACTTTCTGCCCAACCTGATACAGTTTTGGGGTTGTTTGGCCAATAAGTTTTTCTTAAAGTGAGGACACCAGAACCAGTCAAATTATTTTGAGCTGCAAACAATTAAGCAAAAACTGGAATCAAAAGGTTTTAAACTGAGAATGATGGAAATTTGTGGAGGATAGAGAAATTAATTTCAAAGAAATTTTTGCATAGATCTGCCCTCTGGACACTGAATCTATTCACTGAGTCCTATTCACTGGTACTGTCCTCAGTTCTACAATATTTTGTCCCCTCTGGGCTGTAATTAACCTCCAGCTTTTTGGCATTTCTGGAAAATTTGGCTTCTGTTACTCTGAAAATATGTGCACCTTTGTGCTTTCTTGCAATATTTGTCTCCTTTCTGCCTGCCTGAACACTACACCCCTTAAGAGAGCCCCACTTAAGCATTCTAATTTGATTTTTCTAAGAAATTATATTCTCTGTATTCCTTAAGTTCCAAGAAAAACTGAAAATCATACATATATAAATATATATATATATATATATGAAACCCTTTTAAAAAGATGAAATAAGGAACATGTTAATCTGATTGGTAAGAAATGGGATACAAGATACAAACTCCTTAGAGATGATGGTTAATATATTCAGGAAACAAAGTCTCAAATACAGATGCTCTAAGTCACTGTACTTGAGAATGTGTTACATTCCCTTTTCTTCAGGATCATGAACTGAAAATGGAAATATTAATTTGTAGTGAAGCTTACAAGTATATCAAAAGTATTCATGAAGCCTTAAATACCAATATATTTTTAAATATTTATGAATTGAGATGTTTTTTGATCTTGGCTAATCAAAATATGAAATTTGGGCCAAATTCATTAGTAAGCTTGACTGCTTTGAATTTCTTTGTTTTTGCAAAGGGTCCGTAATTTGTCAATGACTCAGAATCGTATCAGAGTTTCTTTTCCTATGATTCCTGACAGAGAATTACTGCCTCTTCAGTTTTCATTATATGAGCTAAATCTTATAGAGCAAAACATTTCAACCCAGTTTTGGAGTCTAAATTCGATACAATTTGTGTTCTCAAGGCAGAATCTCAGGTGAAACAATAGAATCCCACTTCATCCACCCCCACAGTGGTTCCAACTAGCAGCTGAGAATCTGAAGTCGCAGCTGAAAGAGGCTCAGAAGTATTTATAAAAATAGTCTTGGTGTTAACAGTGATAAATTGCTGTAGCAATTATAGCATACTTGCCAATAACAATGCAGTTGCTTTAGCAACTTTTGATAAAGGTACTACAAACTTTATCAACTCCATACTTTTGGGGTTTATTTGTAAGAAATATTTACGAGCTTAGAAAGAAAAGAAGTGGCAATCTTCTTTATGGGGTTAGAAACCTAAGTCTACCTTTGGTACTTATCTGAGGATTTCATCAGTGACAAGAAAAAAATTAATGTTGTGTAACAATGTTATTGTGCAAAGATAGGAGAACATTAGAAGGAACTTATTTTTCGATTTTATATCTAGCTGAAGAAAGCTTTGTTCCTTTATTATGAAATGACAAATACTTGAAAAAAATAAAAAGCTAGTACTCTTAAACTGGGGTGCAGTTCTCATTATCTGAGTGAACATGTCCATATCTTCTCTTGTAACTGGGTGTAGTTAAATAAAATTTGGAGAACAGAATATGGCCTGTCCATAAAAAGCTCTTATCTCCTACTGATTGGTACCGATGCAATTTGTATTCCTGAATAGCTCTCTTAGTGTCTTAAAAATCCAGGCAAAAATGAAGATGAAATTAACTCGGGTATTTCTCTAGAATTTGGGGTAGCCTTGTAGGTCTGACCTGATAGATACAATTAGATTCTCTCTGGAACAAATTCAGTGGCAAATTTTTAAACAGCACCTGTCAAAATCCTGTATGAACAATGATTAAAAACTGAGCAACTTAGTTTATGTGTGAACTGTTCTTTATTATATAGTGTTATAGTTATATGTTTAATGTCTTAAAAAAAAAATACATTTTCTACAGAGAAACTGCCAGATTTTCACAGATGCAGTTAACCATTTTCAGATAACAGATAAGAGAAGAAATCCTTGCTTCCATTGCTTCTGAAGACAACCATTTTATGTGAAATGCAGTGCCTCCTTTAAAACCAAATTGATTGTCATTAATGATATTTTTAGTGTCTAATTCTTTATTAAGGAAGTCCTGAATTTAGATTCTATTACTTTTGTCAAGAATGAATATCTAGTCTGTTGTTTCTGGATCACCCTTCTATAATGCCAGAATTTAGAAAATGTTATGCTGTATTCTGAATAAAAATAAATAAAAAAAGATTTTCAAAAATTTAAGATATAAAATTAGAATCTCATCTGTTCTTTCTTACGCTCAGTGCACCTCAGTGTATATATCCAGTAACCTAGAGCACTTTCATTCAGATGATATTTATTCCACAACCCTTTATATTCATAGCCAACATTTTAAATTCTTAATATATCCTCTTCATTAGTCCAATCTCAGATAAAGGACATTCTTTCCCTGTTAAATATCAATATTTGGTTCTTTTTCTGTTATTTCAAAATTCTTTCTGTTTTAGTTCATTTTACCTTTTCAACTTTTTGATTGATCAGACCCTTTGACAGTTGTCTTTTTCAGCCATGCCTTTTTTTTTTTTTTTTTAATTCTGATCTTTTTGGACTTGTATTTAATTGGTGCATCTTCAAGAGTTAAAAAATTTTAGTCGCTATAATTAAAACAGTTCTGTTTTTCATGTCTTCTGAAGTGCCTTAAAACCTCTGTATTCATGCTGAAACTTTAGGAAGTTTTTTTACTTCACCACTTGCATGGAAAATGTGCACAAGGATCTCAAAATAAAAACTGGTTCATCAACAGATCTCAAAACACTGACGCTAATTAACCTTATTTATCAGAGATCTAGTACTCAGCATATTCCAAATATTAATTTTTTAAACTGGTTCATTATTCAAAATATCAAAATCCAAGATTAAAGAAAGTTTTGTGGGATTCTAAATAACAAGTAAACCACCTCATTGAAGAGAAAGTTCGGAAACAATTTGGTCCATGTGTATAGGTACAAACACCTAGAAAATTGTAATGGTCCTTTTCAGCCCTTTTGACTGAGGTATGAGAGAATGCAAGGATCAAAAGTCTGTTCCTGGCATTGAGGGTTGTCTGCCACTACAGTAATATGGCAGGTGAGAAAATTTCCAGTGTTCTAAGTCTTTTAAAAAGAATTAGCTAACCTTTCAAAAGATATTCAAGAAGACAGATGTGTGAAAAGTTCAGCAGCGTTTTTGCCTAACAGTCATTTCTGGCACTGGAGGTTGGAAGCACTGGAATCAACACCTTAACTCTCCTTTTTCATGCTTCAGTGAACAAAACTGAATGTGTGTGCTACATGCTTATGACAGCTGCAGCTAGAAGCTGAAACAAAAATTTGTACTTCAGCAGATCAGCTCCTATCCTCTGAGTTATATATCATTTGTGTGTATGATGCACCATCAGCTTGTTGTCATCTATTCTCCCATTGGAGAGCAGCCATGATAAAGTCAAGAAAAGAGATCAGTAATCACAGACTGTTCAAAGAATGCTTTTCATGTTATATGACTGACTGGTGTTCCTTGCTCACCTCCTCAGGGACATGCTGACAGCTAAATTTCAACCTGAGCAGTGTCTTCCCACCACTCCTAAGAAATATTGAATAAATTCTCTTCTAAACTTTTTCTCTCCCTATTCCCCATTCCCTTTTTCCTCCTCACAGTGAAGGCAGGATTCAGCTCCCAGAAATACCCAGGTCTGTTCTACCCAAATGATCCCCTGCTATTACAAAGGCTTTAGACCTTTCATCCTTACTTATTTTTGGAATGTTGCACAGGGTTAAGTTTTCTAAGAATTTATATATTTTGTTTTTCAGATTTTACATTTGGTAGAAAATAATCTAACTGTCAAAAGAAAGACATTTGTTTAATTATATCATTTACTGGGTGAACAGTATATTCTGTTAACATACATTCTACTGCATGATTTGGAGGTCATATAAGAAGGAAACAAGCTATGATGCCACAGAAACACAGAAACATACAGTGGCATTTATTTTCATACGAATGACCTTTTACAGAGAAAATCTCACTGATTTCCAATACACTGGTTTATTATGTACACAGAAATCACCTACTTCCTATTGGCTTAATTCCTATGAATCAAAACGATAGCCAAGAAGACCTTCTGGACCTTCCAGGCAAAGCAAAACTCACATTGTCCATTGTGAAGGGAGGGATTTTCTTCAAATCAGTTTTGAGCCTTCAAGATAGAGACAACATGCAGAGTCCTGAAATAAAGACATCAAACCAAAACAATAAGGATAAACAAGAAAAAAATTATGTCAGGAGATATCCTGTATAATAATGCTGAACTGTCAGCTTTGTGTAGTACTAAGTCTGTAAAACTACTCAATTATATTTGCAATGAAATCCTTTTCTACAGATATGGTATGATTCAGATAAGCAGAGTGTTATTAAATTCCCTTTTCCTCCACGTATATAGAACATTAGAAGAAAATGAATGAAAGTTTCAGTAAACATATAAGACATTGGAATCATTCTATGGCTACCGTAAGAGAATAGCAATAGATGGGGAATAATTTATTTACCAAAAGTAGAAGAATGATTTTTTTTCTATGATTTCTAAGGACAGGTTTTTGTTATTAAAGTTTGGTTCATTTAATTAAAACCTAGATGCTGGATTGAAGATGAGAGCTGGCTGATAGAATTACATCAAAGGATTCTTTCCAGGTAAATAAGTTGTGTGGTGTACCATAAATGGAGCTGTTCTATGTAGCCACACAGATTTGGAAGGTCAGAAAAGAAGCTGACCTATTGCAGAGAACAATAGTGACTTTTGGAAAGCTGGAAGTGCTCTATGACTGATCCATAAGAGGGGGTTTTTAGTTTGTTAACCACAAGATAAAATTAGGAAAAAAACCAGAAGTGATTAAGGAAAACAGTGAGATAAAGCTGCAGTCGCCATTGAGACTAGCAGATATGCTGTGCGTCCTACAGAAGAAAATGTTACATTCTCAACTTGAAAAATAAGTTATGACTCAGAAATAAACAACAGAATAAGTAATACTGCAAATCTCACTGGGGTTTTTTTCATGTTGGATGGTGTTCCTTTCCCTCTGACATTCTCATGTCAAATATTTAAAATCTGATGTTATGAATATTTTTGGATACTTCAGTCTTTCTGACTGTTCATTCTCTTGTGTACCCCATTACAGAGATGAGAAAATGTGTTTCTCTAAGCAAAATGTCATCCTGCAAAAATTATTTTGTTTCAAATGTTTTAAAATCTAGTAACTTCTTCTGAGTTTTATTGTTTTTTTCCCCAATCTACTCACAACTTCCAGAAAAGTTTTCTAATCTATGATATTCCTTATTACCTCCAAGAACAAACTCAGAGTATGTATGATATTGATTAAGAAGTATAAGGCAAGTAACTAAAAAAAGCTTCCTTACTTTTCTGAAAGTGGAAAAAAATCCATACTGTCTCACATACAGTATAAATCACAAAACATATTAATAGACAAAACATTGACAAAAAACTATTCAGGGAAAATGTCAGACTACAACTGTTCTGTCTTGCAATTTGCATCTAGCAACACAAAACCAGTTAAAAACAAAGCTTCACAAACACTACAAAGCTACCTGTTCAAATAATTTAAAAGTCTTTACTACTCCATTATTTTTTTCCATTTGACCAAATATTCTAAGTGTTTGATTTTTCAGAATGTTATAAGAATACTGTAAAAAGACAGATGGGAATACTGTTAAAAAATAGATAGAAAGTGTTAGAAACCATGCTATATAAAAATGACAAAAGGGCTTTTTCTTACTAAACAAACTTAATCAGGCTACTTTATTAATACAATTAGAAGTACATTCTGCAATTTCAGCCATCAATTTACTCTTAGGCATTTTTTGCTTTACTTAATCAAATTGGGAGAGTTTTTGAGCTATATAATCAATATGTAAATTAAATTGTAAAGAAACATAAAAAGAAAACAAATTATTTTATCAGATTTTTTCCATGTTATCTGTCTACAACAGTCTTTATTCAAAAATAGAAGAGGAAAAACAGACTGGATAACATATATTTTAATTGTTTTTAGGCTTTCCAGAGTATTGCTATCATTAACATTATAATGGCAAGCCAGTAAATTGCTATTTTCATTTTGAGACGAGAGGTTAATACTTATTATGGGATACCAGCATTTTAATGGGAAAAGGTGATTTGATGTGAATGATAAACAGATCATTTAGTACTGCTAATGCTTCACATTATGTGCTTCATTAATTGAATGTCCTGTGTAGCTTACATTCAAGTATACACAACTATGTCAAGCTCATTTATTTAGCTATATGTAATGGTACAGTATATGGCTAATATTTTTATAATCTAAAACCTGAATACCATTTACCACACTCTTCACCTTTCAATTTATACTCAATTAGAATAGTAAAAGTACATGAGATTAATGCAGAAAAAAATGAGCACTTATATGACATTTTCTCAAGGAAGTTCAAGAACAGTTCACTTAGAGTTTATTTCAAGAACTATTGAAGGTTGGTGAAGAACACAATATATGAACCATTGATCTAACACACACAATCTCTACAGGATGATTATAGGAAATACATTTATTAACATAAGACACTAGTATGCAGTCCTTTTGGCTATACAGTACATTTTCCCAAATACCAATATTCTTTTTAAGAAAACTATTGTAGCCTCCTTTTAAAGTATTAATTTAAAGTAGTATTAATCAATTGTTCAGAATTTAAGGTATGTTTCTTCCATGGACCATTTTGCACACTTGACCTTAAAACTTTAATTTCTTGTTTATATTATATATGTCGGATATTAAAATTTTACTTATTTTGCATCTGTGAAACCTGGTATAGGCTAAAAGCAGTTGAGTTTTTAAGAAATGTTCAGCTGAAACTTAATTCTTTACTTAGAAGTAGTGGGAATTACAATTTTATGCACATAATTATATATATAAGATTCTCTCTAATTCAGATATACTGCCCCTTAAAAGTAATCAAAGAATGGGAAAATATTTCAACATTTTGCAAGTGATTGTGATGGAAAGCTAGCAAGAAATTCTGATCTTTCCATTTTTAGGGAAGAGCTCTGAGGGCAAATTTCTCTTTTTATTATCTTTTGGAGGTTTGGAGGCCCAGTGACTTCGTGTAGTGTTCTTATAGGCACAGCTATCAGCATTATGATGCTGATAGAAATCAGAAAGGAATTTTGAAGACTGACAAGGATCTGGTGAACCATTAAGGTTTTTTACTATTGGTTGAGGAGAGTGAATATAATTAGTTAATGATCCTTCTCATTTCTCTAAAATATTAAAATAGAAACTATCTGGTTGTCAAAAATATTGATTCTATGAGTGTGGAGAATAGATGAGTGTGAAAAAAATGGACCCATTTCTTTTCCTGTGTTTGTAGATAGGAAGTAGGAAGTTCCATTCTAAACACAGTATTTGGAAGACAGTCATAGATAGCTTGTCCAAAGAACCCAAGCCTATATAACAGATTTGGGAATAGAACTATGTCTTGTCTAACAGTTCAGTTCTTATCAAGCCAATTTCTTCTATTTCCAGGATATCATTTTGATAATTAGAGTATCTTAGAATTTTAGAGAGGGGTTCTTTTCCTCCTTAAATGCATTTGCAGAATTTCTAAATGGTTCCTGCTCTACTGTGTATTCAAAACAGATGAAAGAAAATGTTGATGGCATAAATCATTTTTTTTTAAAGCTCAAAATCATGCTAACGTCACCATCACCTAAACTATAGCAGTATTCAGTTTAGTCTCAAACTCAAATTCAAATAATGTATTCAAGCATCTAAACTGGGTCACTATTTCTGAAACATCTACTCAGAATCTAAAAGGGTATTTTATATTGTCTATGATCTTTTGAAATATACAATGCAGTGTATTTTCTTATTTACATTGTGCAGACTCATGCAATAACTGTATATTCACTTCTGATTTTGCTCACTCCATATTTGTTTTCCCAATGATCTTTTCACTCTTTCATTTCTCCTTTTTCTTAACATCATTTTAGTAAAACAAAAAATTATAACATTCAGACAAGTTTGAAATTAAGCCAGAGAAGCTTATTCATTCAAATGAAGATACTTGTGTGTTAAACAATTATGAATTAATGTTGTAGTTAATTAATTGAGACAGATATCAGACCAGGAATACTGTAGGTAATTATTCACTGACCAAGCCAGAGAAGGAGTAAGACATTTCTCTGACCGAAGTTAAATGTTCTTAGGCCATATAAGTGGTTTTGCCCAGAAATGTTGTACTTATTTTCATCCTCCCTCTATTTCTGCCTCATAATGTTGAAGACAGTACAAAGATCATACAAATTTAAGCAGCTTCTATTATGTTATC
Organism: Rhipidura dahli; assembly: GCA_013399225.1. Classification (NCBI taxonomy): domain Eukaryota; kingdom Metazoa; phylum Chordata; class Aves; order Passeriformes; family Rhipiduridae; genus Rhipidura; species Rhipidura dahli. The sequence continues at coordinate 620,362 of VXAC01004098.1, forward strand.
TAGGTTTATTTCTTTCTTCTAAAGATGTGATCAAACATTTCAAGTGCTTGGTATCTAATTATGAGTTAAACAATTTCCTGAATAAGAAGAGGTATCAACATTTTCTGAAAGAACAGAGCATGCCTTTGTACAAACCTGACAGTTTATAGATTTGAGATTAATCTCAAGTAAATTAGTGCAAATTAACTATGTAAAACAGTTGAGGAAAAATAAATATTATAGAAATTATATGTCTTTCTAGTATGCTTTAAAAAAGTCTTTAAAATGCATGAATGTAATTCAGTATCCAGGAAAAAAAAAACCAAAACACAAGCACATTTTGACATTTTATATCATTAGGAATGACAAATTCTTTTCAATTTGTTTATCATTTGCCTTTAGTAATACTCATTGCTTTTGAAATGTCTGGAAAACACTGAAAAAAAAATCTTTATTCAAAATCACTTTTAATTGAGTAAATCGGTGAGTGCTTGCGTAGATGGAGAGAACATATATTACTGTAGCATTTGTACAGCATAACCCTGCAGGTCTTTCAGGTTTTTCAGTTAGATGTTATGCTACCAGTAAAAGTAATTTCATTTCAAACAAATGATGCTGCAACATGGAAATTCAAAGGTTTGAATAATTTGAAAGATTTAACATAAACATAAAAATTAGTGTATTGTTTAAGCAAAGAAAGATGGGTCGCTGAACAAAATAAGCCATATTTGAAATTAAAGTGTTAAGTTCAAACAGCATGATTATTAATGAAATCTAGTTTCACACTATTACTTCCAGTATTTACTTATTTTTGAAAGTATTTTCACCATATAGATGAAATTCTGAATGTTGATTTTTGTATTTAAAAGTCAAAATGCAGGTAAGTGAATAAAGACGACTTTTCTTTTCCTTCTTGTTTGAATGCGTATTAGTGTGGTGGATTCATTGAAATATTTTTACAGCTGACATACCTTTCCTTTCTCCCTTTTTCAACTTTCCTTTCTCCCTTTACAACTTCTTGGCTGGCACAGAGCTTCACTACATTATGTTCTAAGAATGGATCTTATAATTTTTTTCCTTACACATTTTCTTTCACCATTGTTAGACTGCAGAACAAGAAGTTGTAATAATTTTCTTTTTTAATATACTGACCTGGATTTTCTGACAAGCAAGTTCTTATTCATTTAGTACTTTGGCTTTTCTTTTAAACTAGACTATCTTGGTGACTTGCAAGATTATCACAGAGCAGCAAATTCATCAGCATCCATTAAACTTTGTGTTTAAACTCAGATTTTCAAGTTTGAATAGTAATTACCTCTGCTTCTCTTTCTGGAAGAGTAAACCTTGCAAATATGTCTTTATCAGTGAAGATTTCAAAATCAAAGCTGAGATGAAAGGAGACACAGTACCTGCTTTCAGAACACCTGTTTTCCAGCCCCATGCATCTGCAATCCCTTCTGCAAATGATTATACTACCTCAACCCACTCATTTGTAAGATCATTAATACCCAAACAGTACCAGTTAATAACTTAAAATTAATAAGCCAAACATTCCTAACACCCAGATAAGTTTGTTCCTTATCAGAACATAAATTAATTTTATGGAGTCTGGTATTGACGACTCAATATATGTTGATAGCAGTTTAACCATAAAGAGATAAAGGAAGTAGAAGAGTGAAACACTATTTGCCTGCTGTTTGTTTGCTTGGGAAGCCTAAGCCCCAAAGTCCAATCATGGAATCTGTTCAGAATCAATTATTCAAATTACTATCATTGAGGTGATGTGTCATTTTGTGTTAAGGGGGGGGGGGGGGGG
>VXAC01004098.1:622191-677971 GCA_013399225.1 Rhipidura dahli
AAAATATCATCATAGTTAGGTCTTACTCTATTTAAAATGCAACTCAAGTACTAGTTTTGCACTGAACAGCTCAAACCCCTGAAATGGGACAGGTGGTAGGATGTCTTTTTCCTTTCCCAAGTGCATTTGCATGGTGAATTACTGATTGCTTTTCAAATTGAAACAGAAAATTAGTGAATGTAGGTCCCTGTGAAACTTAATGACCTCTGGTGTTTAGTGCTTGCTGACTAGGAGTTTTAAAGGTTTACATTTTGAATATTTTGCTTAAATAGAATTGTCTTCCTAAACATCTCTTTATGTACAGCTCCATTGCTTTCTGAAAATGAATGCAATTCTCAGAGCTGGAGAAAACATATTAGCAATTATTAGACTCTCATGTACAACAGAGATGGAGCCTAATGCAGATAATTACAATTTATGTGAGGATTGCACCATCAGTCAGCCCCTGTCCTTTTCCTCTTCCATTGATAAAGCATTTTATTTATAGGGAAAAAGCAAATAAAGTTTATTGGCTGTAGACAATAACAATGACAGCTTTCATTGTTTTGGTTTTGGTCAGTTGGTTGGTTGAGTGGGTTTTTTTAATGCAGTAAGTTTCTTGATCCACCACAAATTTCACAATCTACCATACATTTAGGCTTTCTTGTATGTCTCCACCTTTTCTTCTGATAAATTTAGGTCAAATTAATGTTGATATCTTCCTATAGATATACCCAAGTTACCTGACCTAAGTACAGGTTGCTTGGAAAAACCTGAAAAAAGAGCCCAGCCACAATGCTGCTGTACATGTGTTTTGTATGTCAAAGCATTGGATATACATGCTGCATGAACAATTGCTCTAAGCATGAAATTATGTCCAAATCTTTCAGGAAATATTGAGGAGAATTTTCAACAGAAAAATGAAACAAAACAAAACAAAAAAAAACCCACCCAACCAAACAGCTAACCTTCCCAAACAAAAACGAAAACTAAAAAATCATGAAAAATTTGGAAATATATCATGTATTAAGTTCATTTATTTCCCCAGCAAAATTTTTTAAAATATAGAAAAAAGTGCACATAAGAATTAAGACCTTTGCCTAATTTTATTATCAGACATAAAAATATAGACAAAACAATTCTTATTTTTATAGGTTAGTTCTTTATTGTTGTTAGTATCAAAGAAATTGTTTTCTGTAATTGCTGCATATATTTTCTTTCACTTTTCTATTTTATTTCAACTTTTCAGAATAAGTTAGTGTACACATTTTGCTCCTTTGTTGTTTTGTATAGTAACTTAGCTTTTATATTCTTTGCAAGTTCCATGAATGGGAATGCAACAGAGTTTTATGGAAATTTGGTTTAGTATTTTGAAAATGATGAGGTTTTATTCAATTCACACAATTTCCATGAAAGTACAAGAAAAGGGATCTAAATAGGATTTGTGCCTCTCCATGTTCCTTGTTCCAAGTTCCTTGGAAACTGAACAAAAATGTAAAGTTTTAGATCAGAATTTTTCCCGATTCAACTGATATTACTGCATATATGCCCAAATCAGCTGAAAATATATATTTACACTAATTTATAAATATTATATATATGCCTCTGCATCTGGATGATCTATTTATCATGCAGATCCAGATCCAGACCCATATGACCATGTATATCTGAAACAGTTTATTTTTTTAAAATCATTTCTGTCATAGAAAATTTAAAGATAAATAGTTCATGTAACAAGATTTTTTTCCCAAATATGCATTTGATCCTACAATATTGCCTTAAAAATTGGTAGACTTTCTCAGTACCCTTTTTATAAACTTTTTTGGATAGCCAAAGGTAATTTAAACAATTTTCTCAGTCATCTTCAGTCAAGTGTGTGGATCTGATCACCTCTAATTGTGAAGTTTCTGTTGTTTTTAAGGCTGCTTGGGTTTTATTTTTTTAATCTGAGTTGCTTTTTTTATCACTCAATTGTAAAATACAGGCTGCATTGACCATTTATCTAAATAGAGTTTCCACAAATTTATTTAATAAGTTTTTATATGCTTAACTTTATGTACAAGAAAGAGGAAATGAATCAATGTTTAATAAAATACTTGGGTCTTTATTTAACAGCCCGATCTTCGTGTAATGCCTTGGTTAGGGGTGTAGCTAGATTAGTTACAGTCAAGGTAAACAGCTCTCCCATGTGATCCAGTAAAAGCAAGACTGAAGTCATCCTCTGATAGTTTATCTTTCCTTGCAACAATAATATTCCCTGCTCCTTCATGAGAAAGCCATTTGTGACTATGTTCTACATAAAGATTACCAAACTTGCTACTGCTTATCTCCATTGCCTCCTTTTTTAAGATCTTTGATATTGAATGTTTGCAGTCTTTGTCAAGAGATGCTGGAAAAAATCCTACTGTACATGCTCTTCTTTCCTGATGTGAAGGCTGAGGACCACAGTTGTGCTTCCTAGCAAAAGGAGATCTCTGAACAGTAAGTAAGTCTGGGAGGCATCATCAGTCCAATAACACCATTTGTGTGCTACTTGCAAAGACAAAAATGAATTCTTAAGGATTTAAAACACTTTAAGAAAAGCCAAGTCAGAGATATTTCCACACTTAGAGCACTCCTTTGTAAGACATCCCTGGTAAAACTGAGTTTGATCATTTGGTGTTCTGAGAAGAAAGGAAACAGATTACTTCCTCATCAAATACAGTGTGATAATAGTAGTACTGTGTCAAACAGAGACTATAATCCTCTGAAATATCACTGAGGGAAGGATTCTGGCTTGCATCAGACTTAAATGTCCTAACAGTTTGGGTTGTCTCAGAGCACAGGTTAAGAAACCCTGTATCTGATAGCAATGTAAAATGTCAGCTAAAAATTGTCACATTCTGAAATGCTTTGATAGTGAGGCCATAGTACAAGATAAATGGTATGAGATGATGAGGTTCTTCATCAGAGGTCACTGTGGAAATATTAAGTGGCATTGCTTTTCTGTTAAGATTAAATTTAATATAGATATGTTGGAAAAATACCCTATTGTTCTTTTACTGCTGATGAGATTTTGTCTCAGTGTACACTGAATGTGCCAAATAATCATTAGTTTTATCATTTTATATACTTATTTCTAACTAGTAAGCCTATAGTTAGGATTAATAGAATTTCTTTCATGAAGTTCAGAGCTTAGTACACACACATTAGGGTGCCTAGGCACTTATGGAACAGCAATAGCATTCCACAAATAATGAGAACACCTCTTAATTCAGCTGAAGTCAAAGCCACAAGTGAGTAATAAATGTATTTAGTTCTCCAGTTAAATCGATTCCATGCCGTGCTGCAAGTGCTTATTATGCATTCTGTTTATTCCACAAGGAGGAAAATAATAGTTCTTTTCCTATTCTGCTAAAATACCACAGTACAAGGAATCTTATTTGGTTTCATTTTAACTGTACCAATTTCACTTCTAATCAGCTTCTGTGTAAAGCTTACAGTGATCTCAAAGCTGCTGCTGGATTATTGATTTCTATTAAGAGAAACGAAAGAGGCATTAGTTTGCATGTCATGAGCACCATTTGTCTGCATATAACAGCTGTTTTCTTGGGGTTTTTTTGTTTGGTTTTTTTTTTTTTTTTTTCCAAAAGAGATCAGAATATGCATTTCTTACAAGCATACCTATTACTTCATGATGTGTATCACTGAGACAAGATTCAGAATCTCACATAAAATTACTTTTTTTGTCAGTGCAGTTCTCAGCTGATAATGTCCAAAGATAGCATATGCTTCGACCAGAAAGGATATTAATAGGCTTTACGATTGCTTGGAGAGCCTATATTGCAGTTCCCTTAGACACTAGAATAACTTACCAAAAAAAAAACCAAAAAACCAAAACAACATTTATAAGCTGTTTCCTCAGAAGCAGATGAGAGAAGTAGAACTGATGATAAATTTACTGTGCTGTGCTGTAAAATCCTGATTCACAGAAACCTTATGGGGATATTTTACAAATGGAGCATTGATTGCAAAGATACCTATGCTGGTTATAATGCAAAATGCAACAAAAGCAAGCAATGTAGTAGTACTTATTCCTCCTTTCCTTCACATTCTACAAATCCTTATCAACTAATTAATGACTTGAATAAATGTGAGAGGGAAGAAAAGAAAGAAACTATACATTTTAATTTTAAAATAAAGAACCTTGAGCACATCTGAACAGGCTTAGGGCTATCAAAAATCTTTGACAGAAACACAGCAAAATATTGAAACACGAAATTAAGAATCAGATTATGGGTGCTAAAACAAGACACATTTTAAAAATCCAGTGCAGACCACTCTCCTTAGGCATCCTTCCAATCATTATTTCCTATTTTCTAAAACATTAATCTTGAAAAATTAGAAACAAGTTTCTAATGTTGTAAAATACTTCTGAAATTTAAATAATCAATCACTTTCAATATTTTTCAGCCTGCTTTCTGTCAAAGGGTTCTTAATCACCTATCATGCCTGTAGTACCTGATGCTTGGCTGAAGCACTCAGAGTATTTGACCACCAATAAAAAATCCAGTTCTGGACAAAATTGTCAAGCTTATGAGGAAGATTGAATTTCCCCAATAACAAACAGCCCTCCAGACACATTAAGATTTCCTTTATCAGAATTTTGTTTGAATTTACTCACTGAGAGGGAAAGTTTCTTTTCAATTTAGGCTTCGGGTGTTATTTAACATTCAATATCAATCTATTAGCTACAATTATTTCAGAAACTACATGTGCCATCTTACATGGCACAATTGAATGACGGACTCTTTATGCCCTCATATATAGTAAGAAAAGTTGTCACCTTTAGTGACAGAAAAATGAAATAAACTAGCATAGTCAGGCACAGTAAAGGGTTGAGTTGGTACCTTTGAGGGACTAAATAAGACACCTTATATAGAGATTAATAGATTAAGTAGACAACACAGTTTCTGAAAGGAAGGTCTAGAATATAAAGTTATATTTTACTGTGAATGTGAGTATTCCTACAGAGCACTGCGGTGAAGAGAAGGAAAAAAGAGTGGGAAATTAGTTCTTTGTTCTCCTGATTTTGGGAAAAGAAAAGAAATTATGCATCAAGCTTTACAGGAGGATGAGACTTTTGATGCTGCATGAATGAATCCCATCAACATAGTTATGTTAGCATGTAGACTTTTATATACTTTTTTCCACTAGAATTTATGTTCATCAATATCCTTAATATAGCTATACTTTGCTGTTTGTCAGCTTACATGAACTCCAAATCATTACTGGGAAATTTTTCTTTCACTAAACATGCTTTTCATTGAAGTTCTATATAAATAATACTAATTAAAGGTAAGGTAGAGGCCTACTTCTAAGTTTGTCAGACCTTTTCTAAGTATTAGCATGGGTATCTTTGTGTAGTCATATTCTCAGCTGTTATAAAGTTTCATGATTTAATGGAATCTATTTAAAATCAGGTCAATTTGCAATGGACAAAGATTTAGTCCAGGAGAGGCAATAAATAAAAAATATACAATTCATATTATTGTATATATATCAATGATTATATATCATATAATCATTCTTGAGCACTTACTCTCCTTTTAACCTCACTCTTTTCCAGAGTGTTGGGTATTGCAATAATTTTTTCTATTTAATGCTGCTTAATTTGATGAAAAAACATAGTAGTCCCAAAATAATTTTGGCAATTCAATTAGACTTGTTTAAGTTCTAGAGAAGATGAGGAAGAAAGAAGGAATAAAGAGAGTTAAAAATGAAGATCAAAAGTTTAAAAGGAGACAACAAAAAAAACCAACACAGAAACAAAAAGAGGTTTCATATAAGATCAATATGGATATCAAAATTTCCTATTTGTTGTCTGCTTATATTCCCAGCAGATACTCTCAGTGTCTTTCTATTTGCAAACTGTGAGGGAGGAGATTGGCTCATTCTACTTTTGCTACTTCTCTCCCTACATTCCAAGATTGCTTTTCTACCTTTCTTTAGCAATTTTTGCCTTTCTTTACTTTTTAGTTTAATGTCTAAAAAGGCCATTAAGGATTTCATTTGTATAGATCAGTATTTTGGGTTTAAAACCAAAACCAAACAAAATCAAAGATTCACTAGAAGGTACATATAAAGATAGGGAGGAAGGGAAAGCAAATGATGGAGGAAAAGGGAAGTGAAGTGAGAGCTTTCATGTCTGAATGTGCCCGTAATTTAATGTCTAAAACATTTGCTTGGATAACATGAGGAAACTTGTATTACAGATCCTGTACATTAGTACAAATTAGTTAAATACCAATTGGAATAATAACAGTATTTCCCCGCTTTAAGTTGTCCTGCCATACTTGCATTTTCCTTATTCAGGAGGGAGCATAATTAAAGGGAAAAATCAGAACTGCACCATTATTATTTCTATTACTATTATTATTATTACTACTAATATTACTATTACTCTTACTTGTACCTACTGAATTCAATAGTGCCCTTCAGCATCTCTATCACTTTACAGGTATGTGTGAAGTAGTTTTTCTAGTCTTTCTCCCTGTGGTGTAAGAGATAATTTTTCATTTCTGTTGGTTAAACAAAACAAATCAAATAGAACGAAATGTATGATGAGAAAAATTCATTCTCAGCTGTTATGCCTAATATCTTCATAGCTCTTGTCTTCTTGTTTAGGTCCCATTACTGAGCAAAAGAGATAATAATATACCTCTTTGGGAGGTTTTAAGAGCATTTTTCCACTAGTTCACCTAATTTAAAGGGACTTATGTTAAGGGTAATGTGTAAGCAAATCTCTTCTGTGCACTGTAAACTGTGGTGCATGATCAAAATAGTAAAATGATGAGCTCACCATTTGAAGAGTCAGCAGTCACTGCAGTATCTGAAAGACTTCTGTTTCATTTCAAACAAGAAATAACCTTGTCAGCTGTGTTGCAGTCAATGATATTCTAATGATGTCCACTGCAACATCTAAAATACTATAAACAAAATCTTCAAAAAAGATTACTGACTTCACAGTTCATTTTAATGAATGCCACAATCATCCTATAAGTTGTAACTCCTTTTAAGCAGAAGTATTTCATGATGTCATATTCATGAAATAAAAATTCGATGGTGCCATAAAATGCAAACATTTGTCGTACTCATGAAACCCACATTCATTAAATTCTTGCCTTACTCCAGACAACTGATATGAGACAGTAATAGTCAAGATACTTTCAAGGCAGATGGAGTCAGTGGCTCTGTATATATTAGCAAGCAGTGTACGTGACTGGAAATAGGCTAAAGACATGAAACACACACTGTATATGTTTCAGGAACTTCTGATTGAATTATCTATAAGTGGGTCCCATAGACACAATCTATGTTTAAACCTACAATGCATTAGTTATGCTCTTTTGCTTTCATCTGAAAGGGATCCAGCTCATGCACACTGAAACTGCACCATTGGACAAAGGTAAGTATGAAGGGCTTCTGGGAGATTCACTGCAAAAGTGTGTGGCTGGCTTCCATTGAATTATCTGTGTAGAAGCGTCCATGATGGCCACTTCCATGCTTCTAAGCTATATTTACATATTTTTAAGTATTACTTGATGTAAAGATCTGTCTGCACCTCTCAACCATTTTAACTATAGGTTTGTTCCTTTATTTTTTGTCTCTCATGACAATGTGACATCTGAACAGACTCAATCTAAACAAAAAATGCTAAATGCTGAAATACTGCATGGTCACAATGAAGGCAATCTATTTTTTTGCAACTACTTTGCCTAGGTTTTGTAACTCATAAAAACCTCAGTACTGGAAACTCCAACTAGTGTCTGTTAGTACAGATTTTGTTTTCTCCATAATTGGGAGTCTTAGCAAAAGAACTACCTTTAGCAGGGCAGTCTCCTTAAGAGACAAAAAGAATAAGTTGCAAGACTGAATTTTTCATCTTAAATATGTGTCAGTTTTGTTGACTGTTCAAAGTACATTCACCAAATCTTCAAAAGTTAGTCTTCAAATACATTTAATAGTCTATGAGCACAGGGTGACTCATACATTGCAAAAACTGCCTCATAATAACTTCTTTTCTTTTTCTTAAGCAGATGTGATGTTACATAAAGGGTGACAAGTTCATTTGATCCCATGAGAGTATAAAAAAATCCCAAAGCTTACAAAAATTGTCTCTAAGTATTTAATTTCTACATCCCAGAATCTGTCAGTTACAGTTCAAGTTTCTCTTTTGGATTTTTTTTTTTTTTTTTTTGATAATTTTCAGTATAGACAACACTTTTTTATATTGTTGCAAATTTGATTTCATCCTTATCATTTTACAGGAAGGACATCAACAGACAACTTTGGAGCTGTGTGTTTCAATCAAAGCATTATATAGAATATGTTTTATTGATGATATACTGTAAAAGTTCAGCATGGTCAAAAATGTGATGCATGAGGTACTACTGAACAGACACATAACAGAAAGATGATTTTTACCTCAAAGTCTATGTACACATCACAATTAAAAACCAGAACAGATTGATATAACGTAAAACATACAACATCAAACAATAAAAATAACAGATTTCTAGAATTATGTGATGTAAGCACTACCCAGAAATGTTAGAGCTCATTAAGGGAAAAAAAAAAAAACAAAACAAAACAAAGCAAATGACAGGTCTGATAAACCTTAACACAAAAGAGGGATTTTTTTTGTTTATTATTTCTGTAGCCATCCAAGTGTTTAAAGGAAAAATACATAATAAAACTAACTTTGCTTTTCACTGCTCATAAAGAAAAACCAGAATTGAACTTGGCACAAAATTACCTTACACTTGATATCTTGCTTGGAAGAATTTGCACGGATTACAGTCATTCTGCAAAAGGTAGTTAATCTCTTTTTACATGCTGATTAACTTCATTTGAGAGGAAGGCAATGTATAAGAAATATAGGTGAGAGAAATACTTTTAGAAGGGTTTTTTTCAGAGCATCACCGTGTTTTAAAAAGATCACATTGCATCATTATAACATTACAACATATGGTCAAATTTTGTATAGGACAAATGTGCATATATATGTAAAATGTATGGATATGCATAGATTTGCTCTGTACTACCATTACTCTTGATTAAAACCACCACAACCAACAAAATTCAAAGTTATTTCTGTTTCTGTAGTATGGCCAAATTTTTGAAAATTATTAGTTGTTAGTGGGATAATCTAGATACAGTACATATCAGCTTGTCTCCAACCCAAATACATGTGCTAAAGCACTGCAATCAAGAACAGTCTTACCTGCATTTTCTAATACTGCATTTTCTTAGCCACGAAGTTTACAGAAGACTATGAGCAATATGATCAGGTGAGGTGAAGGTGTGATTAGTTCTGTGTAGAGTAATCTACTATAACTTGAAAGAATATATACATACATACATACATACATCTGTGTACATGACAGACATGTTCAGCCAAAATGCTGTTACAAACAAGCATATTAACCAAGACAATATTAATAAATGCTATTTAATACTTCTGACCCTCTTTTGGAGTCCTTAACAGATAACACGTGATGTCCAAAGTCCACCTTAGCTTGCTACTTCCTTGTCCCTGGCATATTCATTCCTTGTTGTCTGTTCCAGAGATATGAGGCACCCAGTCTAAACTCCATCTGTGAAACAGAAGGCTGTCATGTCTTTGACAGGAAAGGTCTGCTCAAATCATCACCATTATGGACCTCCTTCTCTAAGCATGATGTGTTGAGTGGAATCATACAGCTTGGGAGTCTGACTATTTGTTACCAGATGAAGGAGTAGAAAAAAAAATTAAAAATATAGATAATGTTATGTTGTCATCCTCATATTTTTTGTGGTTTTCTCCTACACCATCAACTTCTAGTGAATAATGGTAAAGCAAAGGCATAGCTACTGCAAGAGATTAAATAAATACATTAACACAAATTTTAATTCAACACGTCTAAAAGAATTCAGAAAACAAATGTACAAAGAAAATGTAGAAATTGGAATTCAAATGGGATGCAGCATAAGCAAAGTCAAATTTTTCCCCCCAAAAAATCATGAGCCTACTAATCCTTGAAATTTTTGTTCTTGAAATATCTTCAGTGGGGTTTAAAATATAATTTGCATAACAAAAGTATGTCTCAGCCAGATCTGAATCAGGATCTTACTTTTCAAGCATTTTACTTAATAATAAGCAACCTGTGTCCTGAATATTTGATAATCTGAAAAGACAAACTGGTAGGAGGAATAAAATTACTTCCATTGTTCTGATGGGGGCATTAGCCACCAAGACATTAAGTAGCTTGGTCAAAATCACAGGAATAAGTTGGAAAAAGTATCAGAGTCTGAAGTTTCCTTCTGACTCACATCTCTGTCCATGAAAACCATTTGTTTTTTATCCAAATATCCATAATTTAATATTTTGTATTAGGCCTTAAATGTTTCAATTTCAGCTTCATGTGTTAGTGAGTCTCTTTGATATTACTGTTGTAAGCCTTTTGTGTATGGAGGATAACTGCTATGGATGCCTTTCATAAGTACTTAATACATACACTTAAGAGATAAAGAATGCAAAGACATTAAGAGAAAAGAAATAAAAGCATTGAATCATTTTTCTGTAATTTCTGAGAGATTTTGGTATAAACTATAGTACAAACTATTACCTGTGGAAAAGATTTTAGTACAGACAAACACAAAATTTATTATTATTTCTAAGCATGGATATATTTCTCATAGAAAAACCCTACTATTGAGGTGAAATAAAAACAAAGGAAATTTATCTGTGCACCTGGAGGGTGGAACTTTTCAGGATACTCTCTTTAAATTAAGATCAAAAACTTTTAATATTTCTTACGTAATTTTAAAATATAATAACTCAACCAGCCAAAGTATAAAAGGACATAAATTTCATATTACTCAATAAGTATTTTATTAGTTTCTCTGATTATTGTTTTGAAGTTTGTATATAACTATATATTTATCTGAAACACAGTCTTGATTAAGAATAAATCAATTAAGTTATGTGCAACAGCAATTACCCACAAGACTATAAACAAATACTTTGATTTAACAGAAAACCCAAACCAAGAGATACTCCTGATACTGGATTCCTTGAAAAGGTACACCTGATGTGAACAAGTTCAGAATAACATTCTTTTGTAAAAAGATGTGATTTTTTCAGTCAGTGGTGTCATCGAGTAAGTGTACAGTGGCATGTACAACAGATGACAAAAGGGCTGTTAGGTGTGAACCTGTCCTGGGAAAATGCTGTGAGAAAAATAAAAAAAAAAAAAATATTGCAAATTCAAACATTGTTGCAAAACACAAATGGTATCTTTCAGCCAGCTATTATTAAATAAGTACATAGGAGATGGGACCTATCTATTTACTTGCAAAACTGTGGAAGCAAAGCAGGAAGAACTGAATGAAATCACATTCAGCCTTCATCTGAGAAAGGTTCTGAGCTCATGTGTGTTTATTCTGACTGAATTCTAGTGTGAGCTTAAAATTAAGCTCCAATTTAGGTCCCAATGACTTTATTTTAAAATGGTAGCTTGCTATGAGACCCAAGTGCACAGAGGGAAATCTTAACAATATACCTGGACACTAAATGCTCAGAGGGCAGAAATGGAAATAATGAGCTGAATTTGTGGTAAGAAGAGTGTGTACAAAAAGGGGAAAGTTGTTGTCATTAAATATAGTGCAATTTCTTGAAGCTGATGATTAATATCTCAAGTGATTCTCACATGCCAATCTTGTTTAAATCATATTACTGTAAGCCAAAGATAAAATATAAAGAACACATGGAACAGCACAAAATATGTCTGACTGCTGCAAATTTCAGGAGTGATCACCCACAAAACACGGTAACTAGGGCACATAAACATTTGCATTGCCATCCCTAGATTTATTTTTTTAAGTTTTCCCCCACTATTAGTTTGGGATTTCATCATTCTTCAGGACTGACTTTGGTTTTTTCAAAAATCTTGTCTGTGCTCCTGGCCTAAAGGATATATGTGCAGCACATTTCACAAATGTAATTAGATACTAAACGTGATCACTTCCACAATGTGATTCAGAAAGCTTTGGTTGTTCTGAAAAACAACATGCTTCTTAATGAATGTGAATTGTATTTTCTCATGTGAGGGATCACTTAGAAATACAGTTGCTCTTTGCCTGTATAGAGTTTCACTTCCATTAATATCCTGAAGAGCTACTTATACAGCTTAACATATAATTGTGAACATCTGTTGCTCACTGATGGAGACTGAAACAGAATAATTTCATATTGTGAATTTTTCCCAAATTAAATTATGAATGCAATAAAGTTCATGTTGCATATATTTACTAAGTAAAAACATTATTTTGCAATTCTCTATTAATGTATTCTCTCTGTCTTTTCTGAAAAGCTCTGGTGCTTTGGTTTTGCAGTCTGTCAGTCTATAAATTTATGATTTCATTAGAACAGGATATGTCTTCTTGTTTTTCTTTAAATTTATTTTATGACTGTCCCCTTCTTTCTTAATCTATGGTAAACTAATAGATCTACTTAGCACAGCATTTAACAAAAAACTTGCTTGACTTCTTACCTATAAATATGAATAAGAGGTATAAAAAAGGTATTTCTTGCCTTTCACATAGCAGTAGGACGCAGATAACCATATTTTAAAATGAACTAATTACCATTATGATTTGAAAAATAAGTCATTCTAACGTGGCACGTCTACTTCCTTTTTTGCATTCACTTGTCTTTTTCTCTGTAAGACTCAGGCCAACAAAGATTTATTAACTCTTCTACTTTAATTTTATTTACAATACACATAATGAAATTATAACAGAGTAACAATCATTGGAACTTTACTGGAAATCATACAAGTATTTAATTTCTATAACTTAATGTCCTCTTTTTTTTCTTATTTTAGAAAAAATGGAACAGCTATATACTGGAATTTTAATTTGCTTCTTCATTTTAAATATTAACTAAAGATCCTTCTTGGCTTCATCGTTCCTGTAATAGACTCATACTTTTTTTTAATGTATTTCAGTCTTATTTTGATCACTGAAGCTAATGTATGCACAAGCTCACAAGCTGGGAGGCTTAGAGGGACTGAACTCTTTGTCCTCAATACAGGCAAAAAGCCATGTCTGGGCAGTCTCATTTACATTAATTATTATGTTGTTCCACCATAGTTTCAATTACTGGTTTTTATTCCTTCAGCTGGTTTTAGAGGATTGCTTATGCCTTTAGTAGATTTGCTATTGGTCAAGGACATATGAGATAGAAATTCTGCCTGTATTCACCCTCTTCACCTAGCTAAGAAGGTCATCAGAATCCTGTCGCTCACAAAACACAAAGCAGCTCTGCCACTGCCACAAGCAAATCCTAGTTATCACCTAACAATCTTCCCAATATCTGGTGTAGATTCCAACAACACAATATAGCATGGGACAGATCACTTCTTCATCAGAGCAGGGCTCTCAGAATAATCTGTATAGTCTCTGTCTCACCTGAGCAAAATTTTACCTAAGTGGGTGTTTCCATGTAAAAAAGCATTCTCAGCAACACAAGACAGATGACTAGTAATCCACTGGTCAGTAAGTTATATTTTTAATATGACATTAATGGATTTTGTTTGCCTAACTGAAAGTTAATGTCATTACACTATCTTATTCATTTATTTGGGTTCTTTTCTCCCAGAGAGGTTATACATATTTTTGTATTTCATGAAGATACCATAATTTTTGAGATTATTGATGGGAACCAGTAAAAACCTGTTTAATAAACAAAAAACCTGTTGTTTTTTGTTATAATGCTAAATCAATAATAAATATGCTATTATTATTATTAAAATGTGGAATTTCATTGTCCAGACCACCTAGACCACCTTCTCCACCTTCTTTTGAACAATTTTTATGGACAGGGCTTCATAATGAGGAGGAAGCTTCCTCCAGGCCTGGCAGAGCCAATCCCTGGCAGCGCCCAAGATGGGTGCTAGTCAAGTCCATGCTTGGCCACCAATCAGAAATGGTGTTAAAGCCTTTGTGAAAACATTCAAGAAGAAGAAGGGGAAAAAAAGAGGAAAATATTTTTGTATAATTATAATTGTAGCCAGAGAAAATGAGGGGTGAGAACATAAGAGAGGAACAATTCTGCAGACACCAAGGTCAGTGGAGCAGGAGGGGCAGGAGGTGCTCCAGGCACTGGAGCTGAGATTCCCCTGCAGCCCATGGTGCAGACCATGGTGAGGCAGCTGTGCCCCTGCAGCCCATGGGGGACCCTGGGGATGTGGAGATCCACCTGCAGCCTGTGGAGGAGATGCACATCAGAGAAGGTGGATGCCTGAGATGAGGCTGTGAACCCATGAGAGGCTCATGGAGCAGACTCCTGGCAGGGACCAGCAGACCTATGGAGAGAGGAGCTGGGTCAGGTTTGCTGGTAGGACTTGTGACTCCATGGGACCCACACTGGAACAGCCTGTCCTTGAAGGACTGCAACCCATGGAAAAGTGACCAACATTGCAGCAGTTTGTTTCCCATGGGTTGGACTCATGTTGGAGAAGCTGATGGAGAACTGTCCTCTGTGAGAGGGCCCCCATGCCAGAACAGGGGAGGGACTCCTATCCCTGAGCAGCAGCAGATACAATGTGTGATGAACTGACCATAAACACCATTCCCTGTCTCCCTGCACTGCTGAGGAAACAGAGATGGGAAGGAGGGAGGGGTGGGTGGAAGGTCTTTTTAAGTTTTGGATTTGTTCTTTTTTTCCTCATTATCCTGACCTGATTTTTGTTTGTAATAAATTCAGTTAATAACTCTAATCTAGCTTGTTTTGCCTATCATGGTATTCAGTGAGTGATCGCTCTCTGTCCTTATCTCAACCCATGGACCTTTCATTATATTTTCTCTTCCCTGTCCAGCTGAAGAGGGGAATAAGAGGGAGGCTTTGGTGGGTGCCTGGAAGCAAGCCAGGGTCAGACTGCTACAACAGTAAACAGCTTACTTTCATCCAAGACAAAGGCAAAAGCATGGATGTTGAAGAATAAGAATTTTGGCAAGAAATTATTTTGGCATATTAGGATACAAGAAGAATATAGAAGACCAGATGGCTCTTCTCTTTAAGGAATGCAAGTGCAGAGGCTGGCAGTCAGTTCAGGGATCTGATTTCTAGCTGGCATAACCAAAAGAGCTTCAAGACATGAAAGAAGAAAAATGGATAGATGTTTTGAGGACAATGCTTCAAAAGAAATAGACCATCTTTGCCCTAAGAAGGACAGAATAATATAAGAGGTTTGTCTCTGAATCTTTTTTGCCATTAAATGCAAAAGGATATGCTTTTTTTTTTTTTTTTTTTTTTTTTTTTTTTTTTTTTTTATTAAAAAAAAAACCTTTAAAAANTTTTTGTTGAACTGAAAGTAAAACTGCTTAAAAGATTTACATGAGGATATTTGGTGCATTTGCTGTATCTTATGGTGTCAGCCACAGCAGCATGCAAACTTGGGCAATGAAGGATAAAGAACTCATGTAAATAGGTATATTTCTGAGCCAAAGGGTTTGAATTATCACTGCTTGGTACGTTGCATACTAGATATGTTTTGGTTTTTTATCCAGTAGAAGAAGAACCTGATACTGAAAATTGAGAAATGGGTGACTTCTATTGTGTACAGACACTTTAGGAAAATCAATTTGCTTTATTGTCATCTTTTAGAATTGCATTTTTAAATGTTGTCTGTGATTTATATTTGGAAGTGTTGAAATTATTAAGATCACTAAAACATTGAAAGGGTGGTAAATGCAGGTAAATCGCACAAGATCTTATTCACAAAGATATGTGGAATAACTTATAAACCACCCTGGGTAAACTCTTGATTCAAGAAAGAACATTTCTAATACTTGTGTAATTAGTGTCAGATGTGCTGAATTATGTAAGGTTAAGTATTTTGTATGAAATTAAATATAAGTTTAAGTTTTTATCTCATTCAAGTGCAAAAAGAGTAGACATTCTTGCCTGTCTGTGTTGATCTGGATTTCATGCAGTTCACTTTAGAATGGCTGTTGATTTTGTCATATTTACATTATAACATCTTCCACAATTTCTGCATAGTCATCAAAGTTTATATATTCCCTGGACAAATGTATAAACCAGTAGAATGACATTTCTAGTATTTTATTACTAACTTTCACACTTATCCTTGAAAAAACAGATTAAATCATATTTGTCATCTTATTTTCCACACTACTTACATGATAAAAGCTATTGAATAGATTTTATGAGGACAGAGAACAGTATGACAATCATTTAGCTTGATCCTAAATAAGAAAGACTACAGGATTTAGTGAGGTTACACAGTTAAATAAGTAATCTTGTGCTACCACATTTTTTCACAGGGCTTTTAGAAATTTAAGTGATAAAGCACAATAATTTTGTATGCGGTTCATATGAATAGTTCAAAAATAACAAAAACAGAAAAAAAATAGAATTTAAAAAATATACAGCATGTAATCTGAACTTCTATAGAATTTTATGCCTTAGTCAACATATGTAATAAAATGAGAAATGTCTCTCTATGTAGATAATCGTCAAGTTCCTTCTAGTTTGACATACAAATGCTATCTTTCTTTCTCTCAAATAATAAGGCAATGACTGTCAGGAAGCAGCAGTAGTGGGGCTGCTCCTGAGGGAAGAGTGTGAGGATGGGAGGATGGCCCAGGGCAGGCAGGGCTGTGCCACCCTAAGAGAGAAGCAGAGCAGAGCAGGACGGCCGCAGCAGCGCATCCTGCCAAGGCACAGCCAGCACTGGGCAAATGGGAGCTGATGGGTGAGGTTGAGGATCAGTCTGGGGAGTAGAGTCAGCACATCAGGATGGGCAGGAGCAGGACTGAGCTCAGGGACACCCATGGCAGGGCTCAGGCAGGAATGTGACATTCAGATCTGAGCTGAATTTGAGCCTCTGAGCGCAGGTTCATCGGCATGTGGATGGGTGTGTAGGTGTGTGTTAGGGCAGCATTCAGGGGAGGCTAACTGGGGCTAACAGCCTCCCCTGAATATTAAGGTCCATTAGTGCACTCAGGGTGCTGATTTCTCATAATATTTTGTAGATGTCTTCAAAACTCAGATTTTGTGTATCTTATATGAAAAGTGGATATTAGAACTGGATCCTGTATTCCAGTGTTATTCCATTAATGTCCTATAAGTTTGTTATCCCTCTACCAATATAGAAAAATAAAATATTCAGGCTCAAAGCTATTATGAAAGGTGTTTCATAGTGTTTAGTACCTATGTGAATATGAATTTCTAATATTTTTCTGATGCATAGGTATAAGGCTACAGGATCCATCCTCTAGGTGTGAAATTTGTGTTCCTGATTGTATCATTCTTTAATAACTTTGCTAAAATATATGTGACCCTTTCATTTATATAAACCCATTTCTTCTAATATCATGTTTCTAATTTAAAAACATAATGTGTGGTCTGTGGTTTATTTATCAGAGAATTTTAGTACGTCTTGAGTTTTTTTCCAGGGATTCATACTTAGCATTGTATTTATTTGGTACAAGAAATAAGACAAATTATGCTAGTTTTATGACTTGCTGGTAACCTAAGATAAGGAGAGGTTTTAGTACTTATCTGATCTGCAAACAGTTCTTTTTCCACTGGCAAAGGCAGTCTATCTGCTGGAAGATAAAGCTGATGGAGTTTGTGTCCTCAATTCAGCTCTAAGACTTAAAATCAATTCAGTTAGGGAAGAGTGATAAAGTCATTCTAGTAAAGGTAAGATGGATTTCCAGGTACACTTGATCAAGCTCCTAGCTGCTTCTGCTTCACAGGGATCTACAGCATGCATATCTTCCATAAATACGTGCAAATATTGTTGACTATTGTTGACTACCTCTTCTATAAGAAAAGCATGTTTGCAACCTGAAGATTTGCACACTTTTTTGCTTCTCTTTAATGCTTAACTGTGAATTACCAAAAAACCCCACCCACATAACACAAAACTAATGGTTAATATATTGATTTTCCAAATAAAATATCAGTACAGAAGATGTGCAGGTTATATAACCATATAAATCTATATGAAAATGACAACAAAAACATTTTATGAATATTTTTCAAAATCAAAGTTATACTAACCTCTTTTCAGTCCTTTAAGTGCACTTCTGTATGTGTCATGAGCATCAGTTCATCTTTTTTCCTAGCTCTGCACAACACAAAAATACTTTTTGCATTTCCACATACATGAGTTAAAATAGATTGTTTGTGGCATAAGCAAATAAGAAATAATATACAATGTGTAATATGTCATATACTTTGTAATGTAGGATATATGTATCCATACATGGTGTATAATATATGATATACTAAACTCAAAGAACTAGTTGACAGTTAGTTTGCAATTTCCGATTTTTCCACAAACTTTACTTGGATTCATAGAATGGTTTAAGTAGAAAGGAAGATTTAAAGGTCAACCCCCTGCACTGAGCATGGACATCAACTAGATCAGATTTTTCACAGCCCTGTCCAACCTTGGACACTTTCAGAGATGGGGCATGTACCATCTCTCTGGGCAACCTGTTCCAGTGTTTCGCTGGAAAAAAATTCTTACTGACAGCTCATCTGAATCTCTACTCTTTTAGTTTAAACTCATCAATCCTTGTACTTCCACTACAGGTCCTACAAAAAGATCCTATCACCATCTTTCCTATAAGCCTCCTTTTCCTGAAAGGCTGAAGTAAGGTGTCCAAGGCATATCCAAATTTAAATAGTAAAATATAACTAAATTTACAAAAATATTTTTTGCCATTCTGGAAAAAAAAACTTTAAAACCCTAAAATAAATATATTATGAGAGGAATAATACATTGCAGTGTATTTGGAGTACATTTATGAAGAGAAGTATCTAGTTAACAAAAATGGAATTTAAATCAGATGCATAAGTTTGAACCCAAGACACAATGAACAATTCATTATTACCTTCTCAAAATACAGGTGTCATTAACATCTAGAGATACTTTCTTGTTTTTCTCATTGTTCCTTCAAAAAAATTGCACTGTCTGTTTTGATAATGTCCCTTTGTGTGTGAATTTAAGGTTACAGTTTTACTTTTCCAACTTCCACCATTCCATCTCTTCAAGAGGTAGAGTAACTAAAGATAGAATCATAGGATTATTTAGGTTGGAAAAAACTTCTAAGATCATTGAGTCTAACTGATAATGTAGCACTACCAACTGCACAACTAAGCCACATCACCAGGTGCAACACCAACACTAAGGTAACTGAAGATTTACTGAATTACCAGTGCTGAATCAAGTTCAAGGTTCCATAATTTCAAAATTTTATTTGGTTGAATTGGCTGTATGTGTGATTTCTAATGTTTATATCTGCTCTTGTCTATATTTTTATTTGAACATATATGTTTTATTAATATTAAATCACATTAGTAAAGAGATTTAATAAATAATTAAAGTGGGCTTCTATTGTCTTAGACACTGTATGCACATAGTGGATGTAGATCACACTGCTAAAGCATTCAGTCTACTTATGCAGACTAGAAACAGAGCTGCACATGGGAGATATAGCTAAAGGGATACACTGCTGGTAGAAACAATGTTGATCATAAATGTAATTGTATGGTGTGAACAGAGAGGATGAGGAGAAAGAAGAATGGGACTAACTGAAATGAAAGTGGAAAGTAAAAGTAGAAGGAGAAATAACATAGGAGAAGAGAGATGATGCAAGCTTGAAAACAGGAAAGTCTAGAACTGATTGTTGCAAGAAGGAATGTCTCTTTATTTGATGCTTAGTAATTTTTTTTCAGTTTTAACCAAAGAAGATATAGAAGAAGAAGTGAAAGCAAGAGAAATTTTCATAAGAGATAATCAATATATTACATAGTCCTAGTAAAGTCAGAGTTAAGAAGCCTTAGTTCAACTGATCTGCTTTGGTTTAGAGTCAATATTACTCTCACCCTTGTCCATAGAACAGTGTCCATAGTTTTACCAGCTTCTGCAAGATATCTTTTCAACTAAAGACTAATTGGAATCAACTTACCAAAAAAATCAGGTGCATGTAGACTCAGTACCTCTAACACTTTCAGAATAATAAATAATTATATGTTTCTAGTCCAATTATTCCAAGTGAGTACAATATTACCTAATTGTCAGACATCAAACATATATGCTTGCTACTTGATTTTTTCAAGGGCACTCAAGCATGACAACAGCAACACACAGACAAGTTCAGTGGACTAATTAGCAATTGGTAGTGAAAAGAAAATATTGTCAGGGACTCTTTTGTACACAAACTCATTTGTTGGTGAGTCAAAAGACACTGTTTCTACTATAATATTAGTTTCTCTTCAAGAAAGTATAGTAATGTATCAGAAAACAATTGAGAAGGCATTTTAGAATGCTAACAAATCTCTTGCTTGATTTGTCACATTTCATAATGCAACAAATATCCACTGCATCTGAATTTTGTAGCTTTTTCCAGACTGAAAGCAAAAAGAATGAGTAAGAATCCTACTGAAGTACAATGATAATTAGGGCTGGTGAAATATGTTAGCAATGTTATGTTTAGCAAAAAATGTGCTTTCTTTTAAAAAGAAAGATTATGAACTAATTTTATACTTCTATTCCATACTATTAGGAAGCCTTGCACATAACATGAAATGAAGGTTGAGATGTAATTTATTTTTATAAAATTTTATTTGTTGGCAATATCTTAATGCTATATAATTTCTCACACAATACTGATTCTTTGTCACAAGAATTCTTAGCAAGAATATCTCTGCTGGAAAGTCTTCCTTTAATTTCTTTTCTCATATAGTGATGATATCTTAGCAAGAACCAAGTTCACAAATCAGTAGTCTTAACTTGTACCTTTAACAAAACAGGTTCCATTTGAAAATATTATCTCATGAGCTCAACACTCTGTACATTTGCAAACTCATATATAGTCAAGCTGCATTAATCGTATTGATACAAATGCCACAACTGAGTTCTGCTTCATAATAATTTTCCGAACAAACTGAAATTCTACTGTCCATAAACTCTAAAGTATAGAAAAAAAATTTTCATTTTCATGCTGTTATGGACTTTATCTCCACGTACATCTTAGAGATATTTTGGGGTTTGTAAATTTAATTCTTATGAAACAAAAGAAAATACAAAAATACGGCTGACAACTGCACAGAATTGTAAAAGGAACCTGAAGGTACATTGTATCTTTCCAACAAGACAAACTGTAGTTAATGTTAGTGAAGAACAAGCCTGTGACAGACAATAGTTTGTGTGTCAAACTGTATGTATGAGGAATGTATAGCCACAGGCAAGTCAGTGTCAGCAGCGGCACCTGGGGACAACAGTGTATCACAAAGAAAGGAATCTGAAAGAGACTAAGGCCCAAATTGTGTACTTGTGGCTTAGAGTCAGCAGTCAGCCAACAGGAGTGTTTAATTCCTTTTCACATGGGGCAAAAGAAGATGAAAGACTCCACAACGACTTTCTCTTTCTGAAAGAATCCCTGATAACAGAGAGAAGAAGCAAGGCAAAAGAAAACAGATGTCTTTCTACCATGCTCAATAAATTTGTGTTTTGTTATGCACAGTCACCAGGATACTGGTAGTCAAATTTTTAGAATGTAAATCTTGCAAATAAAATGTAAGCAAACAATCTTCCTTAAAAATAAAAATCAGCAAAAACACGATAGACATATTCTAAATTTCACTAGTTGCCAGCATGTTATCAGTCATTTTCCACATACCCCTCTTCTAGTGGGCATCATTACCTGTTCTGAAAAGAATAAGTTAAAATTCAAAATTATCTGAGGCCATCCTTCATATAAGGATACATACATACTTGTATTTCTGTTCTCATAATCATCAAAGAGGTTTGGCAAAACCTCAGGTCTACATGCTCTGAGTTATAGGAAAGCTATTTCTTCAATCATTGATTTAGTGGGTTTGGCTCACTGGTGATGAGAGCAGCTGTAGAGGTGGCCTGGTTAGAAGGTGAAACTTACTGAGCAAAAGAACATGACTGTTGAAAAGTACTGACGAGAAAGGACTGACAGAGAAAGGACTCCCAGGCTGAAACTGCCAGCCTGGGAACTGGGTCTAGGAATGATAAATGTCCTTGAAGTACAGCTTGGTACACAGACACTTGACAGATCCTGAGATACCACTGACAAGCACAAAAACAAGGCACTGTAACAGCAACTTATTGTCTGAAAAAGGTGGAAATCTGTCTGTAAAAATAAAATTACTCTGAAAGAACAGAAAATGCCATTATCTACTGGTTGTTAAGGCTAAACACATCAAAATTAAATGCTTCTATTGTCTGCTCTAAGTAGCATGTCCTATGCGCTCTTATATCTCTGTAACAGGAATTTATTTTTATCTAAAATGCAGCCTCTCTCTCTGAGAACTCCCCACACTACACCTACTTTTCCTTTCCTAAACAGATTGAATTCTCCATATAACTTTTTATGAAATCTTGGACTTCCACTGAGAAGTGCTGTCTGACTCCAGACTCTGAGACACAGATCATCATTGAAGTGAGATTCTGCCTGTTACCCTGTTGTACCCCATTTTTGGGGGTCATTTGGTTTTCCCTCCTGCCTCTGGGATGGTTGGATCCCCATCTGGAATCAGTTTGTCCTTCCCTTTGGGACTGTTTTACCTCTTCTGAAATCTGTCTAATTCACTTGATAGTGATGAGATGTTTATCTTCCAAATAGCACTCTATTATACCGTTGTCAAATTTTTGATAAGTTTTTTCAGTAATGATAAGTTTATATAAGCATATATGTCTACTTGGCTGTTGCTGTTATTGCTTGCTGCTACATGAGTGATTCTGTTATTAATGATGGTTGACATACTTTTGATTGATCTTATATCAATGAATGCTGATAGACATTTTTAATGTTTTTAATGGTATACTTGTTAGTGGTGAGTTTTGTGGCAATTTACATGGAATGGTGATTCATGTGGTATTTGTGGTAATCTGTAATATAGAAGAGAAATTGAAAGGATAAAGTCTGTGTCTTCATGTATTGCAGAATCCTACTAACCCTTTGTTGTGATCTTTATACATCTGAAGAGCAGTAAGACTTTAGGTTTTGACAATCATTAAACACAATGGATACAAGCTTCTTTGTCAAAAATACTGACTAAACTGAAATGAATGACTGTTTAGACAGCATCACTTCAAATATTCACAAGTAACTATTGAAACAGAGATTTTTTTTCTTTTTGAGTTGTCAAAAATTTGAGGATGTAACAACAGTTTCATAATAATATCAATAAATACAAGTAATTTTAATACACCATTTGAGTATTCAAAAAAGAGGAGTAGGGAGATGGGATGTTAAATGAATAAGTACTGGAAAGGATTAACTATGGATAGGAGGGAGAGAGGATTAGCTATTATCCTATATAGACATATACATCTAATGTAGCAAAAAAAAAGACAGGATACACCAAGTTACCATGGAAAAAGGACATTTTTCCTCAGTCAAACGTAAGTCAAAATTTATTAAAACTGTAGCTAAGTAAACCACATATTACATAAACTCTCAAGTGAGAAGTCTAAAAATATTTCTTATAAGATTTCAGTAAACAAGGTGAATATAATACTTAAAAGATATTTAAAACGTTGTTGAGGTCACTTTTTATGGGTTATCTAGACTGTGATACTTATGTCTGAAAAGAGCAAGATTCATTAAGTCTTAATTATTTAAAAGAAGTAAAAGTGACAGAATTGTTTCAATTGCGCAGCAAAGAAGACATCATAGACTACTACCAGCTCTGAGACAATGTCCCATTCAGTACATTAATATAACCAAAAATTATCTACATCATGAGTTCAAAGGCAGGACAAAAAATTATGGTACCTATTTAGAGCAAACTTTAAATTATACATTTACATATATGTGTTTGATTGTATTTCTGGGTAAATCTGTGGATTTTATGACTTTGTTCTTGTTACAGAGTTTTTTACAGTACATATGTATGCCTTGACAACACAGTACTCTCTAAAAGGCCTCTGTAATTTTGTCATGTATACAAGAGAGTTCTAAAGGACTTTGCACTTATCTTCATATAGGGTTATGGCATTCTACAGATCATACTCTATTTATCTGACACTACCTCCACTTAAATAAAACCAAATAAATTAAACAAAAAAAAAAAATTCACAAGACTCTATGATAAGGTACACCATGAATGGGTGAAGGGAGGGTGGTGGTTGCAGCCTTTTTAGATTTTCATAAAACTTTTAATACCCTTGGTACAGGTTTGGACTGGGATAGATTTTTTTTTTTTCACAACAGCTACTATGGGGACGTGTTTTGTACTTGTGCAGAAACATTGCTGATAACACAGGGATGTGATAGCAATTGCTGAGTAGCACTTACACTGAGTCAACAACTTATCCCACCCCACCAAAAGTAGGCTGAGGGTGCACAAGGGTTGGGAGGGGGCAGGGTTGACCCCAACTGACCCAAGGGGTATTCCATACCATATGACACCATGCTCAGCAATAATTCTAGTGGAGAGGTTGGCAGGGTGGACATGCTTCAGGGACTGGCTGTGTATTGGTCACTTGGTGGTGAGCAGTTTTTTTCATTTACATCATGAAACACATCACCAGTGACCAACATACTGCAGGAAATGTTCTTCATCACTGTCTCAGCATTCTTCATCACTATCTCAGCAGTGAGGGAAAGCAAAAGTAGAGAATTTCTCAGAGTCACCATGATTTCACTTCATTTCAGTGCTGCAACAGGCGATATGAATTGGTTGAACGTCATAAGTCCATGGGGCCTTGTGGGTTTCATCCCAAAATACTGAATGACTTAGTCAATGTTATGGCAGACCTCTTGATCATCTACAAATGGTCTTAGAGGCTGGGGATATCCCCACTGATTGAAAACTAGTCAACGTTGTACCAATTTACAAGAAAGGCAGAAGGAAATAGAAGACAGTTAAAATGAAATGGAATAGAATAGAAAGCATCACAAGAATATTTCTTGATCTTGACTTTGGCAAGGCTTTGACAGAGTCTCACACAAAATCATTGTTGCTGATGGTTTGATGGATGGACTTCTTAATGGATAGAACGGGCTGAATGGCTGCATCCAATGTTGCATTTCCTTTCTCTGTGTCCAAATGGAGATAATAGCTGGTGGTGTCCTTCAGGGTTTTGTGTCAGGACTGATAGTCTTGAATATATTCATCAATGACACAAAGAGATTACATACATCCTCAGCAAGTTTTTGGATGACACTAAGCTAAGTGATGCAGTTGATATGCTAGAAGGAAGGGATGCAATCCAGAGGGAACCTTGACAGACCTGAGGAGTGGTATAATGTGAACCTTATGAAGTTCAACAAGGCAAAGTGCAAGACCCTTTCTCCAGATTGGGCAAATCCCCAATATCATGACAGAATGGGGCATGGAGGTATTAGGAGCAGCCATGCTGAGGAGGAGTTCAGGGAATTGGTAGATGAACAATTATGTGTTAGCTGACAAGGTACATTTGCAGGCCAGAAAGCCAATCAGATCCTGAGCTCATGAAAAGAACTGTGGCAGTCAGCTGAGGGAGGCAATTCTTTCCCTGTACTCTACTCTGATGAGATGCCACCTGGAGTGCTGCATCCAATTTTGGGACACCCAGGACATAAAAATATGGATCAGTTATAGAGGGCCCATAGTAAGGCCATGAAAATTATAAGAAGGATGGAATACCTCTCCTGTGAGGAAAGGCTGAGAGATTTGGGGTTGTTTAGCATGGAGCAGAGAAGGTGGGGGTGAGACCTTGTTTTGGCCTTTCAATATTTAAAGGCAAATATTAGAAAGTTGATTTCTTTTTCTTTTAATGATGATCACCTGTGATACAACAAAAGCTGATAGATTAAAACTAAAAGGGTTGTGAGGCACTGGAACAGGTTTCCCAGAGAAGCTGTGAATTCCCCATCATTTGAAATGTTCTAGGCCATGATGGATGGAGCCTGGAGAAATTTGACCTAGTGGAAGGTGTCCCATGGAGGGAGTTTGGAACTACATGGTTTTTAAAGGTCTTTTTCAACCCAAACCATTCTATGATTCTAGAATTCTAAGACCTAAAAACATGAAGCTCATTCTTTTTGTCCTTTCCACAACGTAATAGAATCCATTTCCATTCTCTTTCTCTATGTTGTAAAATGCAGTATAAAATACAAGTTATAGATTTCACTGGGCCGACATTCTAAAACTACCTTCTGTGAATTTACTTTTGGTGTCAATGGTTCAAGTTAGCAATTTAACTATATATAGAGTCTCTGTTATCACTTCATGTGATGTTTCAAGTATAGTTGAAAAGATTACACAAGAATACTCTATAACCGCCACTTTGACTGGTACTGGGAGCATTACTGCACTGCAGTTTTCACAAACACTAATATTTACATTGATACACTGGTACCTAAAATGCCCATTCTTCTCATAACATGTTGTAAGAGTGTTTAACAAAGCCTTGCTTCTATCTAAAAAGAAATTTTAGTGTAAGATCATAGCTGAAAGCCACTGGATCAATCAAATCCTGAGAGGGAAAAAAATAGAAAAAAACAAGCCAAGATAATATGTAGAATCTCTTATTTAACTCTAGTTTATGATATATTAAAGCTCTAAACC
Organism: Rhipidura dahli; assembly: GCA_013399225.1. Classification (NCBI taxonomy): domain Eukaryota; kingdom Metazoa; phylum Chordata; class Aves; order Passeriformes; family Rhipiduridae; genus Rhipidura; species Rhipidura dahli. Next base: position 648,827 of record VXAC01004098.1, read on the forward strand.
TCACTTGCATTAGTTGAACTATCCATTATAATTAATTTACAGCTGAAAAATTACTTCAAAGTTATGTGGACAGAAATGTTCAAAATAATTCAAGTTTAATATACAGTGTAACTTTTCTGAACCGTGTTTACTGAAGAAATACAATCCACCTTGCCAGTCTGCTATGAAGATCATATATATAGCTACTTCTCTTGAATATATCAAGTCCTTAAAAGGAATTTCAACAACTTTATGCAATTGATATTCACGTGATTTTTCAAATACAAATCTAGTAATATTTTATAATCCATGTTAAGGAATTATTTCACGTTGTGGTATCAGAGATTAGCATGTAGTAACTACAGAAGCTCAGTCAATTATTTTACCAGCTTGGACTGGAATACAGCTAATTTTATTCATCACAGATTGTATTGTGCTATGTTTTTGATTTGTGACCAAGAGAGCATTGACAACACACTGGTGTTTTGATTGTTGTTGAACAGTGCTTACTTTAAGTCCAGGACTTTTCATCCTCATTCTGCCCAGCCAGTTTGTAGTCTGGTGATGCATGAGAAGCTGAGAGGAGACATAGATGGAACAAGGGGACACCCCATACCATATTATGTCATTATCAGCAATAAAAGGTGGGGGAGAAAAGGAGGAAGGAGTTGATGCTCTGAATTAAAACATCTGATTGCCCAAATCTGTTTTGTCCCTGCTACTTGTGGTAAGCTCTGCTTTCCTTGAAATGGTCAATCATCTGCCTGGCCCTGGTAAGCAGTGAATGAATCCCTTATTTTGGTTTGCTTTCATGCACAGTTTTTGCTTAATCCTTTAAACTGTCCTTATCTCAGCCTTCACCATCCTGGTTCTTTTCCCCATTGCATTGTGAGGGAAGCGAGCAAGTGGCTGTGTGGTGTTGAGCTGCCTACTGGGGTTAAGCTAAAACAGTCCTTTTTGGAACCCAAAGTGAGTCTTGAATAGTTTGTGATAAGGACAGATTTCAGTGTGATAGACTGAATTCATAGCTGTTGTAACTGTTCAGCTATTAAATGCCAGTCTCCTGTGTTTTCCATGTGTCTTGCTTGCCTTATTGTATATAAAATTCTAGTGCGTGTTAGTGGCTGCTTTCACTATTTCCTGTGTTGCTTATCATCTTACAGTGGTATGCCTGGGAACATTTTGATAACAGCAACAACAATCTGCTTTGGTTAGCAGATGGACAGGGCATTTTTGCTTTTCCTGTGCTGCTGTACTGGACAGGCTGGAACGAGAAAGAGAACTCCAGTCAAAGGGACTATGACCTGTGGTCAAGGTCATAGGGGCACGGATACCTCCTAGGCATTTGTGTCCATAGATAAGGACATTTCAGAACATTCCAATGTCCAGAGTTGTAGTGTATGTCTTCCCAAGTAGCTGCTAGGCACGAGGAAACCCTGCTTTTCCTTAAAAAAAATCTGCCTGCAATAGGAAATAATTAATTCCTTACATTGCTTTTCTTGAGCATGCAGGTTTTGCTTTAATAAGCTTAAGCAATCAGGGAGTGTTCACGCAGCTCTGTGGTGCTTAGCTGTCAGCTGGGGTTAACTTACAACTTTTAACAAAGAGACTTTTAAGTAAGAATACTTATTTCTTGTTTTCCTATTATTTTTCAAATTTGTTGCTTTGTTGCTAGAAATGAGCTTTCAATCTCTTTATGTCCAATTTTTGACAAAATTGCAATGAAACAGTGACCCCTCATTAAAGAGATGAATTTGTTACTATGTTTAAAGTTTAAATAATTACAAACTAAGGGTCTGACTTCATCGCTAAACTGAAATTACATGTTATATCAGGCATTCAACCTGTATTTAGATATCTCAAATAAACTTTTGGTCTTACCTTCTATGAAAAACTAACTGATTTTAAATGTTTATCATATATTTCTTTAATCTGAACTTGTTTAAAAGATGAGTAATGGTGGGAGGAAAGAAAGAAGCTAGCAATTGCATTTCAGAAAGCTTGTCTAGGCATATTCAGGAAGTTTGTAGTAGAGCAGACATTTGAATTCTGAGACTTGTAATCTAGGGCCAACTCTATTATAGTGGAATGGTTTAGCATTCTAAATAAATTAATAAACAACAAACACCTGAGCGCTATCTGTTACCACTTTCCCCGAGGCATTTTTAAGGATTCTGAGGGAAAAAAGTAGATATAATTCCATTGTTACTGATCAAATAAATGTATAATTCTTTATAAGTTGTTTCAGGTGTCCATGTCTTTGGTTTCATTTGTGTTTTGTTAATATATGCATTTTAAAGCAACAAATAAATGTTGTCTACAGTTTTTAAAATTTCTCTGTGAACTCAATGTAAGTAGTTTTAAATTATTTCAGATTGTATGAATACAGAAATAAAGTTTAAAAAAATTGGGGAAGCTGTGTCTATCAAGTGTCAAAAAGGCAAATGAATGAACATAACATGCAAAACCTCCTCATTTTTTGTTATCATTATACTGTACTTAAACTGATCTGTATACCAGGGAGAATTAGATAAAATGCAACTTTCAGTATTATGAGATAATCAGACTTAATAGAATGTAGCAGGATACAAAATGCTTTGTTCTTTTGCATCTGCTGTGTTGTACCTTATCAGAAAGTCAAATCAAAACTGCTATTCAATATTTTGAAATGCATATAGCATCAAATAAAATACAAATGTCCCTTTAGGGACCTAGAATTCATGTTTCAAATGGAAGATTAAAGACAGTGAAATTATGCTGTTGAATTCAAAGGCTCAGGAGCAATAACACTGATTTTAGTTCTGGTATTTCAAAGAACATAATTTATACTAACTTGAACAACTGTGTCAACAGGTAAGAAAGGCTTTTGTAAACTCTTGTGGGATCTTCTTGCTTTTTCCATTAATATTCTAGGACAACAAAATTTCTCAATCATTATATGTCAGGTAATGAAAGAATACTGGTGTTTTTAACATTGATATGTGGAAAAGAGAAGAAATCTGAATTAAATGAGACAAAACTCAAGATGTACCCTGAAAGTCTATTTGTCATCTGTTATCTCCTCCATAGCCTCAACATGTATGATTGGTATATGAAAGGACACAATGTACTTTTCAAGACCGCTGGTAATTTGCTAGCATACCCAGTACATGAACAAAATTAAGAAGGTATGCTAGAATTCTTTCTATTTTGGCTACATATATCTTTTCCGCAAATAGGCTTTGATTTTCTTGGTTGTTTTTTTTTTTTTTTGCCTTATGAGAAATCAATACAGCAAATGTCATAGGTGAATTTAAAAAATTGTCTTCTTCGAGTGTTGTGCCATGCTTATTCTTAAAACCCTACAAAACTCACCTTCCCTGTTATGATTGCTACCCTGGTTATTCACAAATATTGAAGAAATCCAGTGTTTGGTAAATTCTTTTTACACTGCATATTCTATAAATACAATTTTTAAAAAACAGTCTCTTCATCAAGTAGTTAATAAACTTCTAAAACTTTTACAGTAGCAAATGTCTGCAGAGCACTTGCACGTGCAACTGATCTGTTTTGTTCAAAGTGCTTTGCAAACAGAGAACTTGAATAATGGTTGGGTCACTCAGGCTACTTCCCTACAGCTGTACTTAGCTGTGTATATTGTTTGTCTTAACACCTAATTTTTCACTTTTGAGATAATACTGACTCAAATGTTCAATGCTATTTTGACATGGATTCCTGAAGACTAAATGTGTTTTCTGTGGTTACTGATATGCTTTACCCTGGCGGAATGCAAATCATTTAACTGCTGTTTTGAACATCTTGTTCTAGGCTCTGGTTGCCAATATGATATTAACTAGGGATTTTTTAAAAGGTTCTCCTCTCATTTAGGCATCGTGAAAGAAGCAAAAGGCTGGTCCTTATGGGAGTTTAGTTATTTTTAATGAAAACGTGTTTTCTTTTATTTTTCTATTAATTATTTATTTTTTAAGTATTATTATTTAACTTGTATCTTCACAGTTTCCTTATTTATCTGTCTTTTCTTTATACCATTCTTCTTTTTTATGACTTTAGAATTAATACTTTTTACATTTAAAATTAATGTATTGACTGAAAAGGAGGAAAACTTTATTGTCTGAAAAACTACTATATTGTGTCCTCTTAAAATACCCATTTTTTCCAAGTCTTACAGAATAATTAAAAAAAAATCAAGGAAAAGAAACCAACTTTGATATTTCTAAGTATCACAAGGGCCATATTTTTTATTTGGTTAATGAGGACATGTTTAATATATGGTTGCTAAGATCCTTTCTAGGTTATTCACATGTGTGTATTAGAAAAGATGGTCCCATTAGGAGATACTGTCATCTCTTTGACAACAGACTTGTCTTCAGAGGAACACAAATACAAGCTACTTAAAGTTCAGTTTCTATTTATTGTATATTTCTTAGCTGTCACAGAAATGAAACCGTCATCGCATTTGCTCCATATTGAGCAACCTGGTCTAGTGGGAGGTGTCCCTGCCCATTGCAGAGGGCTTGGAACTAAATGCTTGAAACTAAATGATCTTTTCACTCAAACTATTATATGATTCAATGACTCTATAGGCTGTCACTTACTCCTTCATTTTTCTTTTGCAGATTTTACTTTATACCCAAGTGTAATGCACAAAAAAAGTGAAGATTAGTCACTGAAGTTCATTGTAATAAGATTTGATAATATGTGTGAACAGGGACTTAATAACCAATAAATAGAAAACATTTGTTTTCCAAGAAGTTATAATGTCATCAGAAATAGGACTCAATGGGGAGTCTGAGCAGATGTCACTGAAAGGCTGAAAATCGTCATCATCATTGGCACTTCCTGCATTTGGGGGAACCCTACAGGGGAAGATGTGTATCCATGTTCCCTTTTCCTTATAACTGCTTTCACCTTTTCCTATGGGCATTTTCCCCCTTAACTCCTTTCTCTCTCTCTCTCTCTCTCTCTCTCTCATTCTCCCTCCTTTAGTTCCTCCAAGGTAACCTTCATAACTATAGTTCAGGTATGCCATCAGCTACACATTCTACTCATAAATGTTCATATAGATGAACCTGTCTTAATATTCTTTCTAAAAAAGTATGTGTTTACTTAGAAAGTCACAATAATTTTGTGAACTAAAGGAGAAGACAGGAAGTTGCAGCATGTATTGTTATTATATATTTCTCACAGCCTTGTAATACAGTTCAAAATGGGCAAGTATTGGTTCTGGCTGCCTCAAGTAACTAGGCATTTCAGTACAGTTTCATGCTTTAAACTTTGTTAGAACAATTTTGTCTATTACACCCCTGATGCAATAAATCATCCAGCTTCCCTAATTGCCCTTCCTGTCATTTGAGAATTTCAACAGAAATAGAAGAAACACCCACCTCTTTTGATCAGATCAAAGATTCTTTTAAAAGCTTGTATACCGATTTATCACCAGGAAAAGACATGTTTCCCCACTCTATTTTATAAATTATTTGGTTATTTAGCTTTTATGCATTTTTCAGAAGTCCTTTTCCCTCTTTTAATATCTAATGAGGTCATACCTTTATAAAGCAAGAAAAAAAAATTCTTAGAAGAAAGCTTATATATCTAATCTATTGACTTGAAAGTACTTTTTATTGTAATTTATGCAGGTACACTTACATGTTAGCTTAAAAATATAATTCCATATTTGATTTATATGATGAAAAAAGCTGAATAAGGAAATAAATTACCTCCTAATTCTGTTAGGGAAAGATTCAATTCCATGACTATCAGTATTAATTAGGACACAACATGTACTATACCTTCACTTTAGAACATGTATTATTTTCCAATTAGGTTGTAATTGTTTTAAATATTTGAGGAATATATATTCACTTTTTCTCCCCTCCTCCCCTGACTTTTTACCTGCATTTTTATATAATAGACTTCTTGTTATGACTAAACAGTTTTTTGCAGTTCTAAAACTGGAAAAATAAAATGCAGCAGTGTTTCTAATTGACATACAAAAATATATATAGAAAAGTTACTTTCTAATAAATTTTTATGGTACCTTAATATATGTGCACTAAGATAATATAATTAAACAAAAAAAAGCCATTATATAAAATTACCTGGACTCCTTTGGAAGCAAGGTACGGTATGTAGGGATTTTAGTATTAAATCTATGTATATGGTTACAAGATATTTCAGTGGTTAAAAACTGCTAAGATGTATCTTTTTCTTTTGAGGTATCTACTAGAAGTTGTAAGGACAATGTATGAATCATAAGGACATAACATCGAATTGAAAATCTGTCAAAATAAGGGGAGTAAGGCACTGTGTAATTTGTCTTGCACAGGTGAAATCCATCCTTTTGGAATCTGAAGACTGTTAATAACTGGAGAAAATTAAAGAATTTCCTCTGCCACTCTCTGGAAGCACATGGAGCAGATGAATAAGCAGAATAAAGGCATGTCTGAGTATGACTTGGTGGAACACTATCAAGACTTTGGTAAACATTAGCTTGAACATTCACTCTATGCATTCGAAAATTCATGTTGAGTAGAGAAGAATCAGTAGTAAGTAAGGGAATATCACAAAAAGAGATACCAAGCTTGGGTTTCTACAATTCCATTCTATAATCGATTTACTGCCTGCAAACTTGGAGAGCTACCATCTGCCTGTTTGCAACCAGGCTTCCCACAAGGCGACAGTGCAATTTAGCAACAATATGGATATAATCTTCAGAAAAAAACTAAGGATTTTAATACTTATTTCAGGACACATTTGAGTCTGAACTGTTTTCTTTATTCTATTATTTTTTCCTCCTGACCCAGTTTTTTTATTTTATGATGTTTTTGTTTCCAGAGGTTCAATGTTAGACAAAATAGAAACTAAAAGATAAAATACAAACCCATTACCATTTCTTTTTAGTCAAATGAATTATTGTCATTTAAAAACCAAGCAATAATCCACAATGGCACTGAGTCATCAATAATCATTCATTCCTTCACTAACTCTTAAGGAGTATCCATTTCCCAGTGAAGTTAATGAGTAGCTGCAGCTGTTTTCAATGAAAATAAAAACAGGTGTCTTTAGCATCCAGGCTGTCATACCTACTAAAAATGCAGAATGAAAAAAGATACTTCAATCAGAAAAAAAAAAAAAAAATCTCCTCATTAAATATAATCCAAAAAGTATACTGGACAGAAAACAAACAAAGAAACAAACAAACAACACACAAAAAGACCCCAAAACAAAAACATCCTCTGTGATCATCTTTGTCCTGTATTACTCAAATACAGCTTTTTCTATTTCCTTGTTTTCTGCTGATTAATAAAGAGATCGGAATTAATTGACCTTTTTTTTTTTTTTTTTACTAAAAGAGTCTTGAAATTATTTTTTTTAAGATCCTAAGTCTTGTGAATTTTGTCATATGAAAACTCAGGAACAATTAAACTTCTGCATTAAAAAATCTTAGGAAAATAGATTTCTGTTTCCACCAAAACTCATATTAAGATACGCCAAGGATTAATAGGAAGTGACATACTTGCAACAAAAATTTCAGATGTTTTATTTTCTTGCTCCACATTTAGAACTATTTTGCAAAAAAGTTATCATAAATATTGTATGCCTATGATATATCTATATATATTGAATATTTATGCCTACATGTAATATTGTATATTATTGTATATAATATACAGTTACTTATTTTATAACTACTATTGAATTCATTAGTTTTAATTAAGCAATAATTAGGCTTCACAGAAGCATAAACATAGCAAATATTTCCTCTTTCATCTGTCATTTGGTTGAACGAATGTTCAGCATAACTTTTCTGTGACAAAGTTTCAGTATGCTTAATAAATTTTTATAATAGACAATTAATATGAAAGTTCAAGAAATTGCCTCTTATGTATCTCAGAAATTTTAAAATAGTTTATTTTGTGATGCTTATTTTTTTATGTTGCTGAATACATATAGTAAGAAAATAACTATTTTAGCATTCATCAGATCAAATAATTTATTTCCCATATGTTCTATCATTAGACAGTGTAAAGCCCCCCCCAAAAAAAATCATATAAATTCAGTCAACATGTATATATGTGCTGCAAAACAGTAACAGAAATATTTCTTCTTTCAAATCTTACCAAATGACTTAATTTTCTTTCAAAACATAATTATGTTTTTAAAAAAAGATGAAAGGTGAATGCTTTCATTGAGGAAAAACAGGGCAGACTTAGAAGCTGAATTGAAAGAATCCAAGATTGTTAGAAGGAATAAAAACAGAAGATGCATGTGAGAAGTGAAGGATACAGATGAGTTCTGGTAACACTCTCCTAGTTGAATGTAATGGTGGTTGTTTCCCCCACAGCATTTTAATCATGTACTATTATTTACGAACAACAATAGCAACAGTGCTCTGTCAGGCAGTTCTATTTTCCATTACTGCAGTCTCTCCTGGACATTTTATGATCATCTAGGAAACCAGTTGTGTCTGAAAGAAAGCTGCCTGCAGTAAATTTATTTAGTGAGAGGTCGTGGTGAGACTTTCTTTAGGAAAAGAAGGATCAATTCAGAAAAAAAAAGAAAAAAAAAAAAAAGAAAAAAAAAAAAAACCCCCGAAACCAGCAGCCACTGCCAGGCTTCTTGCTGCCTTTAGACATTAAACTCAAATCCTCTTTTTTTTCAACAAACAAACAAACAAACAAAACTTGAAGGTTTTCCAGGTATTGCCTTGCTTGGCTGACTTGATCTGATATTGTGGAAACTAATCTGCAGTTTCCTTCAGTTAAATATTAAGAAGTACTTAAGAATACTTGATATGTTTACCCTCAGTTTAGAAGACCTAGGCTCCTTCAGGACTATGAACGGGGAAGAAAACAACCCGCCTTTACTATCTCAACCCAACAAAAATTACAGCATAACATATCAAAACACTTTGAAATACTGATTTTTCTCTATATGTTATCCTTTTTCTAAGACAGTGAGAGGGACCAATGTGATTTTTCTTTATGCCTGAACACGTGTTACACATGAGGTGAAAGATCACTCCAGGGGCTGTACCGTGCTGGGCCCTGTCCCCGGCGAGGCTTCGCCCGGCAGCCGATCCGGGCACAGAAACTTCCGCGCTCGGGCTGCGAGCGACCCCTCCTTGCTGGTGGGGCTGATCCCTGGATGCCCGGGAAAAAATGCCCAGGCAATTGGGCTGTGGGAGGGGTTTTAGCACACAAAAGCAGTGAGCAGCACCGCAACCTGGCGTCTTTCATTCGGGTTTCTTGGAGGGAGCGGGGGCATCGCTTGGAGCGTCAGCTTGGGCCCCCCGTCCCGCCTCGCCTTTTTCTCCCTGCGGTCCCGCTTCTTCCCCGGCTGTCTGTCCTGCCCGCAGCTGTCCGGCCCCGCTTCGCTGCTTCCCCGAGGCAGCTCGACCCCACGGCCCCGCAGCTCCGCTGTTTCCCGACGGAGCGGCCGCCGCCGCCGGCCCGGCGCTGAGAGCCGCAGCTGCTCCGCGAGTGCGGCCGTGGCCGCGGCAGCCGCTTCTTCCCCGACGGGAGGGACCCGCGGCCGGCTGCGGGTTGGAAACCGCGCCCAGCCTGCCGCAGGAAATGATGTACAGGACTATAGAATGAAATATGAAAATTCATGAATTTCAAATATCTATGTTAAAGTCAATCAGTCCCTTATAGAATCATATAATCATTTAGGTCAAGATCATCAAGTCCAGCCTGTACTCCAGGACTTCAAAGTCTACTGCTAATCCATGTCTCTCAACATGTCTTTTAAATACTTCTCGGGCATGTGACTCAACCAGTTCCCTGGGAAAATCTTCCAGTGTAGGCAATCTCTTCAGGGCAGACGTTTTCCCTAATATCCATTCTAAAGCTCCACTGTGGCAACTTGAGGCCATTTCCTCTCATCCTATTCCTTGTTACGTGAGAGGAGAGACTGACCCCATCTCACTACCACTTTCTTGCAGCAGGTGCACATGCTTTTTATTTGCAGGTTCTTTTGACCTTTTTTCTTTAGGTTTTCTCAGACATTTCAGTCTTTTATCAAGTTATAATTTGCCTTTGACCAAGTTATAACCCATCACTACTATATCACTACAGTTCCTTTGTCTTTAAAATTTCTTTTTATTAAGCACTTGCATAGGACTGAGGACTTTGAACTGCCCTAGAAAATAGGTCAAAGGATTATATATGAGAGAGGCCGATATCGGCGTGATAAGCTAGGAGAGAAATGCTCATCAGTTAGAGACAGATTGCACCAGAGAGACTGAAATATGGATGACAAATCACATGCAGAAAAAGATCCCTCACTGCTCCCCTTACAAGTAACCAGAAATCCTTAAAGTACCTTTTTTTTTTTTTTTTCTTTTGTAGCCTCAGCATATTGACTGTGTCTGAGAAATTAGTTTGACAAGGCATTTGAGTTTACATATGCCAGATGATGCTAAGTGGGCAATGAATGTTATTTCTGTCTTGGTTCATGTATTTTTAAAATATACTTTATTAAACACGTCTACCTTTAAAATGGAAAATACATAATTTATAAATGTGTGTACTTATAATGGGAGAGTAGTAGAGCAATCTTCAACAAATGAGAAATATTTATTCTCTTTGCAACACAAAATTGCACTTCTCCATGGAGGGCTCTTCCCTTGCAGGTGCATACCGCTGGCTGTCAGGACCAGTGCTTGGGCAGGATATACAGAATTCCTGTTATGGCAGGTCTGACTGTTAATGTCACTCTTTTCTGCACTGATACTGACCATGCACCTAATGACAGATGTAGACAACACCTCGTCACTCCAGGGAGATCATGCCCTACAAGCACTCCACCCACACACTTGTGGTTATCTCTGATTTCAGCTTAGAAGAAGGAAAAGACAGGATGGCAACATATTAATCTGTTCATCTACAAAATATTTTATTTCCTTAATTCATGTTTCATCAGTCTAATAATGCAAATTACATCACTAAACAAAAAAATTATTATTTGTAACTTTCTTTAAAATGCTATACTAAAGAGCCTTCCTACTGAAGATGGAAACAGAGGTGTCCATCAAAAAGATGAGGGGCAAAAACCACTGTTCTTACAGAGTTTCTGATTAGATCTTAGAGAAAAAATACCTACCACAATTAGAATGGTCAAACACAGGCTGCCCACCAAGGCTGTGGAAACCATAGCCTTTGGGAGATAGACAGCCTGACCTAAATTACTCCCCTCTTTGAGTGGTGGATTGGACAAGATGACCTTTAGTATCTTTGACAACAGACATCATTCATTCTCTGAACATATTTATACTGTGGTCATTGCCATAGCTTCCGAATGTGAAAAGCATTACAATTTCAGCGATAAAATTTAAATTTTATACATGTATATTTATATTTTAAAATATAACATTGTCTAGAGGAGTGATAATAAGATACAAGACATATTCAAATAGATCTTTATGACAGAAGAATTTCTTTCAATCAGTAGAACTTAGGTTCTTGTTTCACAGTCCTGCTTTCTTGACAGAGACCTCATTTTTTTCTAAATGCATGTTCTCAAAAAATAATTTAAATCAGCCTAAAACTAACTCCTTTAATAATATACATAATGCTGAGAAAGTGTTGATCTCTGTTAAAATAATTATACATTTTATCCTAGTAATGGAAACTGCCTGGGCTGATAAATTAATTTTAAAACATTAGCAGATTTGAAAGCCTTTAGATACAGGTTTGTACTTGATCTAGTTTTTTGTGTCACACATAGAGAAAGTATATATCTGAGTCCTAGTAGCTTTGGAAAACCTTAGAATATAGGAAATAGGAAACATTGACTTCTTTAAAGCAATTATTCCTGAGACCTTACAGTGACTATACTGGCAAATACTTGAGGGTCAAAAAAGAAAAGAAAGCAGTCACTGAATTCCAGTCATCACAGAATCTACTTCTTCCAAGAATTACTCTTTGTGTATTTGTAGGGAAGAAAATTACAGAGATGATGATACTAGAAGAAATTAAGTCAATTTATTAAAACTCACGGTTTGAAATATAATTTATAAAGATATTACACTTCACTTTCAGAAGTTTTTTTGTTAGAGACTGAAATATCTAGTTGTCTAACACCTAACGTAGAAAAACTCTGTTACCATATGAAGAAGTTCAAATAAGCTTTCCTTTGGGAATGCGAGAACTCCATGGGGAAAATGTAATCCCTTTCACGTGCTCGAGAAGTGGACCCATGTGAATCCCATGAGGTTCAACAAGGCCAAATGAGAGGTCCTTCACCTGGTTCATGGCAATCCCTGATATTAAAGCTGGCTGGGGGATGAAGGGATTGCTGGTAGCTCTGTCAGGAAGGAACTGGGGATGCTGGTGGGTGAAGGGCTGAGCATGAGCAGCCAATGTGTGTGCACAGCTCAGAAAGACAACTGCATCCTGGTCTGCATCAAAAGAAGCCTGGCCAGCAGGGTGGGGGAGGTGATTCCTCTGCTGTACTCTTTTCTGCTGAGACCTCACCTGAAGTGCTGTGTCCAGCTCTGGACTTCTTAGTGCAGGAAAGACATGGCTCTGTTAGGGAGGAGGGCTGCTGGATGGGACCATCAAAGCCTGGAGAAGAGAAGGCTCTGGGGAGATGTTATTTGTAACTTTTTGATATTTGAAGGGGGATAGTAAGAACAATTTAAAAGTGTGGATTTAAACTAGACATAAGGAAGACTTTTTTTAGAGTGAGCATGTTAAAACATTGGAACAACTTGCAGAGAGGTGGCAGATGCCCTATCACTGGAAATGTTCTTGGTCAAGTTGGATGAGGCTTTGAGAATGTAATAGGTGCTACACAAAGGAGATAACAGTGAAAGAAAGAAGCATATTTCAACACCTCTGGCATCAGTTTCCAAAAAGGGACACAATCCTACCTTCCCCATAAGGAGGAATTGCAGAGCATTAAAGAAAAAAAGATTAACACCTGGAAGGCAATTAGGCCTCTCTGTTGGCAAGTAGAGGCTTATTGGGTGGTGATGATAACCCATTTATTTTAGTTAAAGAGCAATATGAAAATATTTTAGGTTTCAATGTTTTAAATGGATGTACCTGCCAAATGCTGATGTGTGGTCCTTAGGATCAGACGTTGATCCCAGCATTGGTAGAACCTCAGAGTCTGCAGTGTGCTTACTAATGAGTATAGCCAATGCACTCCCTCACTGAAAGCTGAATAATGATTTCTGCTGTGGCACACAATGGAATTTCTGAAGTCATGACTGGGAAATAACAAATTATCTCCAGAAATCATTCCCCATATAACTCAGCTTTTTGGCCAGTAGGGAAAGCAGACAGGAGGTGGTATTTAACAATTGATTATTGGTATCTGAGTGCTAATGCAGCCAGGCTAACAGATGCTGTACCAAACATTGCAAATTTAACTGCTCCTTTTCAAGCAGTTGCACTCCCATTGATGGTGGTTCTAGATATAAAAAATATGTTCTTTATGGTTCCCTTGAAGGAGGAGGATAAAGAGAAGTTTCCTTTCACTTGGGAGGGAACACAATACACCTTTAGCAGACCCCCACACAGGTATAAATATTAATCTATAATTGCTCATGCTGCACTCGCTGAACTTTTGCAGAGAGACCACCTCCCCCAAGATGTGAAACTGTATCCAAATTTATGGATGATAGTCAGATTGGAGAAACTTCCCCGGAGAAGATGGGGGATGAGGCAGCTGCAGTTTGGCAGGCAGTAAATAAAGCAGAAATTGAAATTCCATCTGGAAAATATCTGAGACCAAGTAAAGAAGGGCAAACCCTGAGTGTTATGCCCCTGAAATTGGAGAATAAAGAGGCAGTAAAAATCTTAACTGAAGAATTAAAAAAATATCAGTCACTGGGACCAGTACACTTGCACAAACCTATTATAGCTGAATGGGGTTTCTATATTTTATTATAGCATGTATATAATTGGAATTACCGTTTTCCCTGGTGTGTCTAGAAATTGCTTTAACTTTTATGATAATAGATATGACTCAAATGAAAAAAATATGGTTTTCCCCCTTAAATTGGACAAAATTTAATTTAACAGAAGTTTGACAAATGTTTGACCTAAAGTTAGTATGTTTGCTTGTGTAGAATTAGTTGCTTCCCCTCCCTCCTCCTCCTCACCCTTTTATCTTCTTAAACCTGAACTCGCTTAGGGAAGGGTAAGATTTCCATGTAGGTGAATATTTACAAGAATGTATGTGGATTTTGCTTCACTTAAGGAATTTGTACTTCTGCATTTCATATTTCTTGTCCAGGATTTTATTATAGAATTATGTTACATACATAGGAAGCAAATTATAGCTAAAATAATAAATTGAATAATGTACAGAAGGTCAACAGATAGCTTGTATTTTTACCCCTTTCATTTTGTTAATTGATCTATTTGAAAAATAAGATTTTTTTTTTTTTATATGAATTGGGTTTTTTTTCAAATCTCAGGCAACCAAACTGGAATAATAACTGTGTACCCAGGTGCTTCTGTATTACCTATAATATGATTCAGATTTTATCCAGAACTTTGTATTCACTGCATGAAGCTTTTATGCCTGTTTAAAGTTGCCAGTGCTCTTCTCTTGGATCCATTTCACTTCTTAATGGACCAATGCCTAAACAGAGCATTTTATTGAAATGGTAAAAAGGCTTAGCTTTGGCACTTAACAAACTATAATTAAAGGGACATACAATTGTGTCCTGAAATTTGTTAAACCAATTAGTGAAACATACTCTTATATTTTCTTCTCAAAATAGTGAAATAAATTCAAAAACCTATCATTTGTTTGATCAACAGTTCCAAATGATACCAAGTCCCAATGAAATAAATTACTAAAGTCTCACTGATTTCTTTAGTGTTAAGATATCCTACAATAAATGAGGAAAAAATAGTCCACTAAGCTTAACATTTGGCATTAAACTTTTGATTTTGTTCCTGCTAAAACTAGTGAATAGTTCTTAACTTGCACAGAATTAGATTTGGAACTGAGAAAAATATGGAAGATATAAGCAGTATGATCCAATTAATACCTATGTGTCCTATCTGAAAACAAAATAAAAAACCTCACGAAAAGTTCTTACAGAATAAGCCATTATATTTTTTCTATAAATATCTTCTGAAAATGTGTTTCACAGTAGTTAATATTATGAGTCATTGTGTAGCCCCATTAATAATGTTGTGAAGCAGTGAGAATGAGAAAAATCCATATAGGTCGGGTGTGACAGACATTACATTTTTAGTAGTTATATCGAAGATAAAATTAGGTTGAAGAAGTTCTCACTGTTTTCTAGTGTCCTACAAGAGTCAATAGTTTAACAAAAATTCCAAACTATGAATTAAAACAACCCATAGAAGTTATGAAGGCTTCCTCCAATCCTTGCATTTTTTTTTACTCTGTGTGAGAGTAATTTGGTAATCCAAGACATCTGGCAACCAAACAGGCATGTACAAATCCCATCTGCAGGTAGAAATACTTCTCTGCTTGCTAATGACAATATACACTAAATTGTGGCATAAACATGTAATTATGTAATTATTTTTTGCCTTGTATATGAGTGAGTATAAAGAATAAACTTCACCAAATTTTTTAAAATAATTATACTTTATATGCAAAACTATCTGTTATCTTAAAAATCCATAAAAGTTTTCTGGTGCACTTTAAACCTATTTTTTTTTCTGCATGTTTACAGCTTTTCTGATTATTTACTGTGTAAATTGTGTAAATTTTAACCAGTCAATTGAGCTTCTTCATTGAACTCAAATAATTGAAAGCAGATTATGGAAAAAAAAACAAACACGAATTAATCAGCTGGCATAGATCTGTATTTTCCATGTTCTTTATCTTTCCTTTGAACTTCACAATAATTTGTTTAGATTGATAACCATATATAACGTTTGTCTAAAGCCCACTGAAGAATAGACTTTACTCCAGATTGATTGGGCCATTCATCAAGCCCACTATCATCTTTGAGGATATTTCCACCACATTTAGTGATCCAAAACCATAATCATAATGCTCTCTAGGCTGTTGCAGAATAAGTTCAATGTTTTTAAAATATCAGTTCAACTATTGCCTTCTCTCATGGATGACAAAAGTTTAGATGGAAGTACCTGAAAAGAAAATGACTAGTTATACTCTGCTGTGAGAGTCACAGTGATAAACGCAATAAGATCTGACAGTTTAAATTTAATCAGTATGCTTTTAACAGAGGAAGATCATTTTATATTGAGTGTTTAACTATCAGCAGAAATAGAAGGATAATGAAAGTAGAATTCCATCACTAGTTTTGTGCAGAGGTTTTGGCAGTTAGGACTGCAAATAACAATCCAAATTAGATTTCAGTGGTGGTAAGCCTTGCTAATTTAGATGAGAACAAGCTTAGAAAACACTGTAACCTCAAGATAACTGGTTCAATATGCAATAGATTTTATATTTTCTCTTGCTTGTTACTGTGAAGTTTTCTAGTATCAGTGACTGCTTGTGCTTTTACAGTGTGAATAATATGAAAATTATAATATATTCTATAAATTTCAGGGAAGAACTGGCATAGAGGTAGACATTGTGTCCTCAGACATCTACATTTCTTGAAGCTGAACACTAGTCAAAAAGCATAACTTTTACTAGATGTTAAAAAACCCCCACCAAATCCAAATACAGAGCAAATTAGATTAATGTCTTATTAATAATAATAAAAAAATATTTTAAAAAAAGCACAATCCTGACTGTTGACCTTAGATGGAAAGACATTCGATTTGAAGGTGTCAGCACATTCCTTTTGAGTCAGTATAAATTATTGTCAGCTAGGGTGGTATTTTCATTGCTGGGGATCAGAGATTTCAGAGAACAATAATGATTTTGATATACTAAGAGCATCTATTTAAAAGAAAATATATAGACTCCTAAACTTGCTTACAAGGTGGATGTTTTAACTAGTTCTACCTCATCTGTCCTTCAGCTAAGATAAAAGAACTGGATTGAAAATTTTTCACATAGAAAAGGTAATTTTAAATTATGCTAAATTCCTTCTGGCAACAAGCTTAAAAGCTTTATAAATTTCATTTGATAATACGACAATACATCAAATAGGACTTAATATTGACTGTGAGATAATTGCCAAAATGCAATACATTCTCTCTACCTATTCAAATGGGTGAAACATATTTCTGCTCATTTATATTGCAAGCATGTTGACAGGGGAAATTTTTACACATCTTGGCAACATTATCACAGTAAGAACTACAGGAGGTTGAGCTCAGTGAATCCTCTTTTCAGTCTGGAAGCCAGCATTCTAAAATAAAGTAGCCTCTCATCAAAAGTCAAACAAAAGTATTTCAAATCTGATTTTTTCAAAGCTGTGTAATTCATACTTCCTTATTGCAACTGTACTTTTGTTAAAACATCAGGAGTAGATTAGAATTTAATCCTTCCTTTTAAAGTGAAAGAAGTTTTTTTTCCAAATCTGGTGGGATTCCTTTTATATGTACTTACCATATTATCACTCCTCATTTTAATACACAATGAGGCTGTCCTTGTGGAAATAATTTTGCAACATCAGACTCAAATGGAGGTAGATTTTTTTTCAATTACTTTATGAATCAAATTTCAAATAAGCTTGTTGTAGGAGTAACAAACTAATTAATGTTGTTTTGTGTATGCAAGTTGAGGAAATTTACACCTAGTAATACTTCCAGGTCTGTAGGGGGTTTTTTATAAACAGAGGAAATGTTGGGGAAATGCATGTTCATATTTTTTGCTAGAACACTTGGAGTTTGAAAATGTAGATAATTTTATGTACACAGACTTAATAGCAACCTCTGTAAACCATTTTATCTACATTATTTTATATCAGGAATGACTACATTTTATCATGTGTATCCTTGAGAGTATGTGAACTTGAGGTACCATACATCCAATAAACAAGATAATTTTGTTTATTATATGTATCTTAACTGATACATACTGTGAACTTGTAAAAACTACTGCACTATCTAAAGAATGTTCACAATTTCAAAATATGACTACAAATCTGTGTTTTGCATCAAACTAGTACAATGAAAAGCAATTAAAGCAGATTAGCTGCTGTTTAGTGAACTGCTGTAGCTCAGCTTTCTAGCTGAGCATTTAGCCTGGTTTAGTGTTTTCATTCTAACATTGATCAGTTAGCAGAAATTACATACTGTCATTAGAGAATAAAAGTAGTAAAGTAAAAGTAGTGCACTTACATCTGTATGCAGGTTTGGGGAAGATTTTATGTACTTTTTATTGTGTATTATAGGTACATTATTAATTTCTACTGTGTCTGGAAAATATTGAAAGAATTTAAAAAATCACAACAATGTATGCATGAAATCAAAATTGCAAAATGATCTGGCACCAAAAAATTTGGATTGGAATAGGATTTGCTGCATAGGAAAAGTATCAGATTTAACCTAACAAATATTTGTTTATGCTCCTAAGAAAACAGAGTATGTTTAATATAAATAATAAATGATGTTGAATAAGTTATAATCCATACTTAGTATATGTATTTTTCATTTCAGAAAAGATCTTGAAGCTCTACACAATGATATTCAGTAAACACAGAACATACTCATCTCACTTAGGCTGAGAATGAAACCAAAAATTCAGTGGAAGTATGCCATGCCTCATAATGATAAAGCTATGATATAACCTTAGATACATGATTACTTGCATGCTATTTCTCTTTCTGTAAAGTGAGTTCTATTGAATAAAACATAGTGTAAAATGTGTTTCAGGAAACAAGAAATTGCAAAGTTTCTGGACTGCATATGAAGGAAGCCATTCTGCTTTCAAAGACAGAAACTACTGAAAACACATCATGTTGCATGTAAAGGAAAGGGAAACATTCTCTCCTTGATACAGAACCTAATAGTTTGGCATCATGCTCTGATGTCAGGTACTATGTACACAGAAAAACCTTTAATATATAACCATGAAATTCTACAGTCCTTCAGACCATAATACAAGAGCTGTAGTACAGAATATAGTTGTAATATACTTTTTCTTTCTATGTCTACTTATTCAGTCTTATAATCCTCATCTGGAAAACAAATATATGCAAAATATTTTTTTTTTTTTTTGTCTCTGAGCAGTTCTATTCTTTGTGGATCGTGATTGGGGTGCAGCCAGAAAACTATTTGTCGGTAGACAGGTCTGTGGTAAGCACTGGTGGTGTCACTTTTGAGATGTGTCCTTTAGAGCAATGTCCTTCCAGAGGATGCCCTTATGAAACAATGCTTTAGTAAAACCACAGATTTCAATTTCATGGAGCTGAAGAGCATCTGTCCAATATACTGTTGGACAATACCCACTTCCAAACTGTATTTTCACCTGTTCATAACAAGTAATTGAGGCAAGCTGGAGAAACACTAAAACATTCCTTTCCCTGTTCAGAAATGAGGCCTCCACCTAGCATGTTAAGTCACCTTGTATTCTCTGGGTGCAGCTGAGAATCAGTGTCCCTGCATGCATTCAGGATCAACCATAATTTTCTGCCACTTTTATAAGTAGTTAAACCATTTTTTATTGGCTGGCATGCCATACCACAGGAAAGAGATATAAGGAACTCTGTTCCATTTTCTTATATAAATCAAAAACTTTGGCAGAAAACAAGCTGCAGCAGCATATTGGACATAGACAACTGAGAGCCTCTATTGACTTTCATCTCTTGCTAGTGAAAACAGTAGGCAAAAAAAAAGGAACAATATAAATGCATTGTCAGACCTCAGACTCAGTTTGCAGATCTGCAAGTGAAGATACCTTTATCTTTGTGTTTATAACCATTATGGTTGATTTGGAAATAATTCTGAATTGATAAATACAGCCACATATTTATTTGCTATTTTGCAGTATCATTTTTGGAAGTGAATCTTCTTCAAAATATTCTCTCTGGGAAAAAAAAAAAAATTGAAACAAACAGATTATTCAGTTTATTTACCTAATTTTTAAGCATTTATTTACAGATCAATACTACTTGGAGACTAGATACAAATCTATGTAAACATGTGAGATATTAAGGAGAAACAAATTCAGTCTCATCCAAAGTTTTTGAAGTTAGAGTTCCTTGACATCAGACTCATAAATCAGCAATTGATCCAGAAGTATGATGGTATTGCTTTGGCCAGGAGCTGAGGTCAGTGCAAATGGGCTAAGTATGCTGAGCCAGGGTGAACAGGAAAATGCAAACAAAACCAGACAATAAGGTGCCTTTGTGCGAACCACAGGTCAGTGACTAACTGAAGAGTTCAAACTGAAACTGCTGGAAAGGTAGATCACAGAATCATTACGAACCAGCCTGGCTGGTGGCTTGGGCTGACACCTTGCTCGAACAACCTTCTGAGAAAGAGGCTGAAGGAACGTGGTTAGGTGGGCATGGAACATGGCACAAGGAATGACACCCCACTGGGCGTCAGAGCCAGGCATGGAACCTGGTCAGAGCCTGCTCTTGCAGTCCCTGCGGAGGCACCAGCAGATGGTGCATGCCTGGGTGAGGCAGCAGATGGGGGGGGGAAGCTTTTTACTGATACAGACCCTACTGCCTGCTTGTCTGCTTAGTAACAGTCTTACTGTTTGGTGTTCAGACCTTCAGCTCCAGCTCAGACAAAATTAATTCTACTCCATATAAGTGATTTAAAATAACCTGGCTAATTTTTTTCCCCCCATTCTTTGTGGTTTCAGGATTCCTGTGAAATGAGAAGCAGAAATGATGAAATGCTTTGGGTATACAGTATTTTTGTGTTGCTGATATTCTACAGCAATAAGATTCCTCCACAATCAGAAAATTCCTTCTAGACTAAAAATACAACAGTTAAAAGTTCTCAAACTGTTATTTCTTCAAAAGGAGTTGAAATCTCCTTGAAGGTTTTGGAGAACTACATCTTGCATCAGTGAAGAAAAACAAAATTCTGTTATAAGCATTTCCAGACACAGACCAAATTTTCATATCCTCAAGTGAAGTAGCTTACTTTTGTTAAACTTACAGTTGAATATTGGAATATCATACTAAGTATAAGCACCCTTTTCACAACACTAGGACATTTGGAGCTAGATACAGTGCAATTTTTCTTGATTTTGAAAGGAAAATAACATCTGCTACTTCTTCATAAGGGTTTTCTGGGAATTGCCATGTTAGCTGAAAGCATTTTGGTTTCAATTAATTCATATTTCCTATTTTAAAACAAGAACAACAACAAACCTCTTTATCTCACATAATTGAATGCTCTGTAACTACAGAGATTTCAACTATGCACTTGTGTAAGTGGCCACTTATGTAAGTGCTGCCTGAAAAACACGTATGCTAGAAAATACAAGTCATCTGGAAGAGACTGTTCTTACAGCATTAAGACAGATCACAGGTTTCAGAAAAACATAATTCAGTTAGTTTCACATCCTTCACTGTGGCTGTTGCTGCTTTTTGTTTTTTCAGGTGACTAGTGTCTACCAGAGAAATCTTATGGGTCTTCCAGCCTGTTTCAAGTAATTGCAGTAGGATATATTATTTAGAAGAAAACATGATTCTTGATACTTAAATGAGGTCAATGGTCCTTACACCTAGCTGGCAATCACAGGAGTTGAATTAGAGCACTACATAGCGAATTCTGCCAATTACATTGGGTTTTCATTTACAGATAATACAGTTTACCTCAGTTTCAGTGATATTTGAACATGCAGAATTTTTAGTTCTGAGCTATATTTTTTCCTAAAACTTGCATTAGAAACTTCCATTCATTTATTTTGTGCATATGCAGATGTATTTGATCTGCGGTAGAAGTTTCCATGCTTTTTCTAGTGACAACTTGCAGTACTCCAAATTTGTCTTCAGCTGTTAGAACTTCTATCTTCTCCTGCCATGAGAGATCAAATAGAAATGACATAAAGATTGTATGGAAACACAAAGTGGGGTCCATGAAAATATCTGGATCTTGTCAAGGGTTGAATTACTGTTAAATGTAGTGTCAGAATAACATTATGTATAAACGTGTTTTACAGTCTTTGCTTTCTCTTATGAAGCCATATTTTGTATGTAGTTAGAAATACCTTTTGCAGCAGAAAACTTGTGTCTGTTCTTGTTTGCATGGTCACAGCCCACCTGACATATATTTGTGCCTTTTGCATTGGGCTGTTTCTCTTCTCTGATGATAAAGAGATGTGAAATCATTTTTTGTATGCTGGAGTCATTACAAGATCAATTTTTTGTCCTCTGCATGCTGTTACTTTTCCTCACTCTTCTTGTCTTTTTCAGCTTCATTATGTTAACATGAGAAATACAGTTATATGTCATTACTTTTGAAAAGAAAGTTAAATCATATTTTAGTGGAGCTTGTTTTTTTTGACAAGGTGAGGAGCTTTTTTGTGTTGGTTTGTTTGGTTTTTTCCTTTCTGCTGTTTGAAATTGTGCTGGTTTCTGCTGTGGTAGAGGTAATTTCCTTCACAGTGGCTGGGATGGGTCTGTGTTTTGGATTTGTGCTGAACACAGGGTTGGTAATATAAAGATATCTTTGTTATTGCTGATCAGGGCTTACACAGAGCCAAGGCCTTTTCTGCTTTTTGTATCCTCCTGCTGGTGAGGAAGCTGGGGGTGCTCGGAGTTTGGGAGGAGACACATCCAGCAAAGGTGACCCAAAGTGACCAGAGGGATATTCCAGATCATGTGACATAATGGTCAGTGTATAAAGTGGGGGGAAGAAGGGGACATTTAGAGTGATGGCATTGGTCTTCCCAAGTCACAGCTACCTGTGATGGTGCCCCATTCCCCGGGGATGGCTGAACACCTGCCTGTCCATGAAGTGGTGAATGAACTTTTTGCTTTGCTTGTGGTTGGGGCTTTTGTATTTCCTATTAAACTGCCCATATCTCAACCCACGAGATCTTTATCTTTTACCCTTCTGATTCTCTCCCCAGTCCCACTGGTGGGGTAGCAAGGGAGTGGCTGAATGTGACTTTTACATAAAAATTAAATTTTTGTTCATAGATTTCTACGTGTCCCTCTGTAAGAAAAATCTCTCAATCATATATATAACTGGTGATTTTAGAAGGGGCAAACTAAAGTGCAGTTATATCCTGGTCTGTGGTAGGATCTTCCAAAGAACAAACAAAAGTTGGTAAATAAACCAGCAGTAAAACCCTTTAAAAAACCTATGATTTTTTTCTGTAATTGTAAGAATGACGAGAACACACAATAATACACACAGTTCTACAGAGGTTTTTTTTCAAATCAACGTGACTATGCAGTTCCCTTGGCAAAAACTCTAATTTTACCAAGAAATATTCTTGGTTAACATTATATATATATATACATACATATATATGCATGTAAGAAACTATGTGATGTGTAAAATATATATGTCTTGAAATCACATAGAATATAATGTATATTTAGTATAAAATTTAGTATGATATGTAAAACATAATTTAAAATCAATGAAAATTTTTCACCGGGGCACAAAATAAAGAGCTGGATCTAAGGTAAATTGCTGAACTTAAATTTTCAAAGTGGTGTATATGCATGAGAATGATTTGAAATTTTTTAAAAAGAAGTTTAGCTTTTTGATATGTTAAACAGGAAGATGGATATATAGCAATGATTATGATTGAAATATGACCTTTTTGATATTTCACTGGCTGGACACAAATAGTACCAAAACCTAACACTTCATCAGACATACAGTTGAAAACCATTGGTTGATTAGATTTTTTTATGAGTTCTCTGATAGTCCATATTTACACTTTATTTTTGACATGCGTGCTAACTAAAGGACTAAAATAGTAATTTTTAAAGACCCTGTTTGGGCCTCTGAAATGTTTATATATTTATTTGCTTTTTTTTTCTTCATTGTCATGTTTAATACAATTTTAGTTTGAATACAAAGTTAAAATTATGTTCTCCAGAAATTGTCAGAGGAACTGTGAATGATTGACAGCCTGGACAACTCTCCGCATAGCACATAACCTATATCATGTATAGTTTGTAAGAAAGTTTAAGCAAATACATATATGTATACACATTGCAATCAGGTGAATTTTGTTTATTCAGGGTATTCTGGTTTATTATTTATATATAAATATTTACACATTAAAAAAAACCTGTAACATACTAATTACCCTTAAAAATATTATTTATCTTAACCACAGATCATGCTTTTAGAACTATAGAATTTTTAATATAGACAACAGGTAATATCTTATGTTAAAAGATATTTGAATTTTTTGGTGAGTTTATTAGTTATTTCAAAGACCGCTTTCAGGAATATGACACTGCCTTGATGCTCTAGAAATAACCTTCTCCACTTTCACTAATTTTTGCTACTAGACAGAGAATTGAAACACAAAATAATTGAAAATCAATGAAGAGAAAGAATATATAGGTACACTGTGCTAAGAAAATTTGGGAAAATTAATGTAAATCAATTCCAAGACTGAAAAGGAACACAGTCCCTAGATCTTCACCTTTCTCTATCCTTGTTAGTGATGTCACAACTCTTCTGGAAAGATTTCAGGATGGTGCAGCAAAACCTTCTCAACCCTGCCCAGCAAACACAGAGTCTCAGGAGTTGCACATGGGCAGTGTTTGCATAACACCACTCAGAAGTGCAGCAGATACTAGGAAGCCTTTGAGCAATATTTTAAAGTGGTTTATTGAGGCTTCTCTGTGTTGGTTTGGACCGTGAATATGTAATACAGGTAACTATACTGATGAATCAGACTATAAGGCTGTTAAAACTTTATTTGGAAAAACAACAGATTATCGGTTTTACATATGAGGCATTTTCCTGTTTGTTTGTAGAAGGACTTTGAGTTTAAAATTTTACATAAATAGAAGGACTTAATTATTGTCTTCAGATTACAGAGTAAATGTGTTCAGTTGAGGTACATTACAAAATGAAAATATTATACATTCTTCTGCCATTGTTTTTCAAAGATATGTGTTGAATTTTAGCTACTCCCTGCCATTTGCAAGGATTGTTCAATAAAACTTACTAACTCTGACTAGATGTGTTTGTGACTTGGGTGAGTCTTTTAAAGTTATTTGAACACCTTCAGGAAATGCACCAGTGTATGAATGCGTAGAAGCAAAGAAATGTCATTTTATAAGTTTTGGAAAGATTAAATGTCAGGAGTTTTACTATGCAGAGGAAGGATCCCAGAGGAACAGAAACCCATTTGTTTAAACAAAACTAGAAGGTGGACTGCCAGATTTGCCAGCTAAGCATTTGCACCTGGCTGACAATATGTTGATACAGATGGTAGCTAATGCAACATTTGGCCATGTTCTACATTGGCTGGAATAAAATATTTTTCTTTGGGACATCAAGTTAATATTTTAGCTTCATTATATTTAGGATAAAACCCACAATGTTAAATAAAATGAATTCACATAAAAGAAATATCTATGCACATCTTGCTTTACTGGGGACCACAAAGAATCCATCCAGTCATGAAAATGCAGATATTTGACTAAGGTTACCAAGGATGACTGCTTCACATGTGAGGAAAGCCTATGTTTTCCATGATATTTATTTATTAAATTATTATAAAATAGACAGAAAAAAAGCAGCAGACTTGTTTGTTTGGGTTTGTTTTTTTTTTTTTTTTTTTAATTTTCTAGGTCTGTCTGGGATGGAATCCATTTTATTCATAGTAGACTGTGTAGTGCTGTGTTTAAGACTTACGACAAAAATGGTGTTGATAACAAACTAGCGTTTTATCCACTGCTGAACTATTTGCATAAGGAAAGGGTTTCTGCTTCTTACTGTGTCTTGCCTTCTTCCCTTGCCTCTCTCCAGTGAGTAGGCTGAGGGGGCAAAAACTTGGGATAGGACACAGCTGTGAAAACTGACCCCATTTGACCAAAGGCATAATTAGCACATATGACTCCACATTGAGGATACTGTTTTTCCTTTGATCAGACACTGCCTGGGCATCAGTCTGTGGATGGCAGGTGGTAAGTTGCTGCTTTTGCATCTCTTTTTTTTTTTTTTTTTCTTTACTTATAAAATTGTCATAATCTTGATTCATTTTCCTTTCTTGATTTTTGGCCTTTTGATTCTCACTCTCTGGTTGGTACTTAGTTGTCAGAGCTCAACCCACCACTCTAACCAGACCTTTACATACTTGCTGTACACAGAGGTAAGATTTTTATGCCATTTTTTCTACTGTTTTTAATAAATTTGGAGGGGTTTAAAGTTACATTTTAATTTTACTGTGGTGTTCTTACCTCTAAGTTTACCATACTTTAACACACCTTCCTGTCAGATCAGGTCCAGGTTTGTAATTTTACCATTTCTCGGAGGCCTTAAATCCAATAGATAAAACTATCTGCCATTTACTATACAGTTATTTACACTGAATAAATTATTTGAAATTTCTGAAATGTCACCTGTGTATGGCAACAACTTTGTGGTCCTACTTCAAAGTGATTTAGCTTTCTCTTTCTCATGCAGCTTCTTCCCCTGAAGTAAACCCAGTGGATGCATAAGACACAGTTCCAATTGTTTGACAGCTGTTTGATATGTAAGATGAATCTTCTTTTGAACATTGATTCCCATGTCAACAGACAAGAATGTCAATAAATTCTCAGTTTTTCAACATGTAAATAAAATTACCTAGAAACTGCTCATTTTCTTTTCTAGGATTTATTCTGGTTTGACAGGTATGACTGTGAATATTCAATTATTTTAGCAATAAATTCTTGGCTTGATATATAAAGTTAGTTTTCCCTTGCCCATAAATACGATTTTGAGTAAAGCAAACAGACTAGCTTAAAATACTGCTAAAGTGATTTGTACCAGGAGGCATGCTTGTATGTGACAAACATCTGAAAAACAGACTAACAATATTTGCTCATTACCTCTTTCCTGATAGTTCATTTCTACTTGATTTTTCTTCTGATTGCTATTAAAATTGAAAGATTGGGTTCATTCACTGAGACAAAGAAGTTATTTGGGAGCTGAAAAGATTTTTTTTTCCTGTGGCTGAAAATATTGGTAAGGTCGACATACTGAGGTTTTACATGCACATGTCTGTGTAAATCACATCTCTTCTATATTACCCTCTTCTATACAGATGTTGTATTCCCACTGTTTCCATCTGCAAGACTATTTTTTGAAGTCTATTGTATTTTAAAGCTATGAAGCATACTATCAAAATCAATCCAGATACTTCTCTGCATCATTCAGGAAACTGGGTAAGGCATGAGAAGAGATGTAAACTACCCCCTTTAGATGTATCAAGTGCTATCACTATGGAACTAATGAGCTAACTAAATGCATTAGTCATTACAAATCTGAAGAAAAACCTTGAAGACATGTTCAGTGTTTATGTTTATTTCAGGACATTTCAGGGGCTGACAAACAGTTGCATTACAATTGGAAAGAAAATTGGCAGAAAGCTGGGATGACTTCAAAGAACTTCTGCACTCAGACAAGGAAGAATTAAAGTTTTCTTTTCAATTTCTTTACATAATAGCTTTATACAAAAGGAAATATCTGTGTAGCAGAAGTATAACTGTCCTCTCTGAACAGTCAGTACACCAGCTGATCCAGGAATCATCCTTCTATTTCAGTGCATGGATTTTTGGAATGTCTGGGTTAACTACTACATTTGAAATAGACGAAGTATAGTTTTAACTATCTTGCTTTGGAGCAATTACCTTTTTTATTTCCATTTTTCTTTTAATGACAAAAATGGGCATGCCCAAACTGGACATAAATTTAATTAATTCCTCTACTCTCCCCTCCTCTCCTCAGTTAAAAGTAGAAAACCATTTACCTTGTAAGTCTCTTCATATTCTAGTCTTCATACACAAACTACAGTTTCTCATGCTGTCAGGGGTAAAACATGATTACTTGAAAAACAAAGAGAATCTCTTAGGTTGGATACATGATATAAAGCATTGTTACTTTTCAATAATTGTTTCAAAGCTTCCATGAGACCTCATAAAGAGAGACCAAGATGAGATTAATTGCAAAGGAAAAAATCTCTGTGCAAACATGTACAAAGATTTCCATGGAGTTGAATTCTCCACTGAAATTTTACTTACACATGGCAAGACTCCACAGAAGAGAAATTGGTGTCTAAGCTGAAATCTGCACACAAGGGAATTTAAACAGCTCAGCAAAAGGAAAACCATTTAGTAGCATTTAATTCTCAGCATGGCTCAGGGTAGAGACTGTTCCCAAGGCAGGCCAGTTGTGATAATCTTGTTTCAGAGGGTAAGAGAACTCAATAGTATGGATAAGGCCTATTCTGTGTTTTTTTATTTTTCTAGATGTATATTCTGGAACTGGTTATTAGACATAGCTACTATGATGTATTTACATACATGTCCTATACATTGTCCTTAAACCTTATCTCCACTCTTTTCTAGCAATAAAGTCTACACAATTAAAATCTAATTTTGTTTTAGGAGAAGGAGGAATTATGTAATTATTGAAGACATTTGCAGGTCTACCTGAATGTATTTTTAAAGTATTTTAGAGAATTTGGCTTGTGATAGATCAAATTCATTTACAGTGTGGATAAATGATGAATTTACTGACTAGGTCACCCTAATGTGTCATGGACATGACTGATTTGTCTCAGGAGAAGGTATGCAGGTTGATTCAGAAGGTTGATTCAGTTCATATATATGATATTTGAAATGCCTTAAGATAGTTCAGGCATCCATGTGGGAATGTCTTATCTAATACAAAATCTATAGGGGAGTCTTACCCTTTTGGACTAACAAGTCATTATGGGATATCTCAGGTGGTACTAGGTGTCTGTATTTGAGGCACTGCACTGTGCCTTTTGATAATCTGATTGCTAAAGTGCAATTTAGTTGATCAGATATTAGAGTCTATTTATGGAATCAGCTCCTTAGACTGCCTTGGGCTGTTGACTAGCTGAAAATGACAGGAGCTTGAATGCCATATGAAGACACCTCATTGACTTAATCTGAAGCTAAATAACTGGTACAAGCTAAACTGCTTTTACTTGTTCCTGTATATGTAATTAATTGATAGTGAATACAAGCTAATGTGATTTAATGTAAAGTACAGTTAAAAAGTTCAGGTATGTAACCTTACCTAAGCTACACATTAGCCAAGTATTCTTTCATTTATATAGTGTCTTTGTTATGACACAATGAGTAAATCAATGACAATGTTTGGGGGGGGGGGG
>VXAC01004098.1:687169-709326 GCA_013399225.1 Rhipidura dahli
TCTCTTTTATTTTTTCTATTACTTGTAACATATATGTGTTTAGAAAATACATCACTATCTGATACATTTCATGAAACTTTTAAAATGCTTTCCAGGAGTTTGGAATGCATTTCTCAGTCATTGCAGAAACATTTGAAATGGTGCTTTATCACTGGATTTATTATTTTTTTTGTGTACACACTAGACATACTGCTAAATCTCTTTCTAAATCCAGGAAGAAAAAAAGAATATACTTTTTTCTGCTGTCATGGAAAATTCAGGTCAAAGTTTCCTGACACACAGATTTTCTTGAAGGATATATAGTTAAGATCAATACAGTGTCATTTTAAAAAAATACATTTCTGCTGAGTCATCTGAAAGAAGCTTAGGTGTCTTTGTTTTTAGCAAACACAATTATAGAGTCTGGATATACTCAGTGATCTGTGAAGGTTAATATCTGTCCATAAAAGTGATGTGCTGAGTTTCTTTTGTCTATTCGCCCTCATGTTAACAGGGATTTTCAAATATAATTGAATTCTTCACCTAATTATAAAAATAATACTGAGTATAAACTTTTACTTGTAGGTCAATGGGTGGATACCTAATGGTTTTTATAAGCTACTTCAGCTTTCTTTGGATGTCATTACAACACAAATCCTCACAGTTGAATCCCTTCAGGGACAGTTTTCAAAGATGCTTTCTTTTTTTAACAGCTATGACAGCATTTTTGTAAATGGCTACATACTAGCTGTCTGTCTGGATATTCAGATAATACCACTTTATTTAACCAGTGCAGAAAAATTCAAGATGTACATATATATACACACAAATATATGTATAGAAATACACACACACACACAAACACACTTGTACATACATACGTGTACATATGTGTTTGCATGTAATAAAACATTTTATATTTCTATCCACATTTTAGATAGATAAACTGAGCTATAACATATGTATAATTATTATTTTTTTCAAGGATTAATTCCTCTCCCGATTTGTCCACATACTTCTACCTGTGATGCCCTAGAAAGACCCATACAAACCAACACTACCATACCTGCCTCCCTCCCCTGAAAAAAAAAATCCCCCAAATCAAAATAAAAATCTCCTTGGAACTAATATGCACTACAGGAAAAAAATAATTATTATTTCAGATAACATAAAAATTGTACAACAAGAATACTTCCTGAAGTCAATTGATGCTTTTCCCCCTCTCCCTAAAGAGAGTGAATTATATCAAAATACATGTTTTTAATAATCTGAAACTGTTGTTCCTAGAATTTAGATGATGTAAAAAAAAGGGCAAGTTTTAATGAATTCTTGGAGGAATGCTACCATAGCTATTGAAAAATACATGGGTTAGAACATGTTATGAACAATTTATTAATGAATTTACCTGCTTTTTTAGGGATATTAAAGCTAACTGACATACTGGTATTGTTATAGTGGAAAAAAGGTGTTCCCTGCACAAAACTGAAAAGTGCTGTTAGAAAAATACTTCTTAAGGCTACAGGAAGTAATAGTCGATTTGCTACTATGAAAGAACAGGAACGAAGAATGAAATAAACAAAAAAACTCCATAAGCTCTGTAGAAAGAAAAAATGGTTCAAAGATACTTGCTACATGAGAGAAACTTGTAAAAAAAATCAGGGCAAAATCAGTATGAAGAGAAGGTATAATACTGTGAAAAAATATAGTATATTTTATACATTCACTGCTCAAATTGAATTCTTTTGCAAATTTTAGTACCATTTAATAGAATTAGCTTTGTTCTTATACCACTGTATGACCATAAACATTGATTGAAAGAAAAACAAATTTCTATTGTCATTAAACATATGTAATGCAAATAAGAAGTTATCATCTTATTTTAGTATTGACTCTTTAGTTAGGCTTTAGAGTGGCTGTCATATCCCAAATGGCATTATTTGATGTGCAGTCCATTAATCTTTATCTATTGAGTAGAAACCATTATCAGTCATGGGTCACTTTGGGATGTTTACATGAGAACATGTTGGGTAGGACAAGAGAGACCTATCCCAAACACTAGAATATTTTTTTTGGTTGGAGGACCTATCTACTATTCCAGAAATCAGGAAAACTGTTTTCTCTGAATGTGTGCTCTGATACAGTAAGAGGAAGCAGTCACTTAAAACACTAAACTGAATGTGAATTCTTTGTCATTTTTACATCAGGGAGACTCTTGCCATTGAGTTTAGCATTTCAGTCTTTTTTCAAATCTGGAGGAAAGGTACAATAGTCAGATACAGTATCATTAAAGTAAAATAAGAGAACATTTGTGTTCTACATAAAATCTAACTCAAACTCCAAGGAATAACTGAAGAATGCTCTCTCAATAGAGAGTGAAACATTCATGACCTGTTTCTTAAAAACTAGGCTTGATTGGTTATATTTATTGTACATATAGCTACTCATATTGGCAAGGAGAGGGACAGATGACTTATATAGATCCTGTTCAGTTTTAATATCTATTAAAGCATGGATGCATTCCAGGAATGAACTGACTGGGTTCAGGAAAGTTCAATAGTTCCCAACATGGAAGCACCTGCCCACCTTGCTACCTCAATTCAATCTAATTTGCAAATCTGTTCTTGACAAAGCTGCTGATTAAATGAGCTAAGTAATTTTTTTTTTTTCCTGAAAGAGGAAGTCTGACAAAAACAATGTGAAAAAATAGGTGCAGAGGCACATAATGAAATTAAAGTATTGAGAGTACTGCAGTGCTAGCATGTTTTCCATCTGCTCCGTGTGTGCACATGCAGTTTTTTGCCAATACAGTCACTAGAAGGAAGGGTGACTCTGTGTATTAAAATAGAACCTTGTTTTGTCAAACAAATTGTTAATGAGATTTCCAACCATGTTTTTTTAAGGTCTGTATGTTTTCATTTGTTAAAAGCAGTTCTGGAACAGGCATGCTAGTGTTAGTGGATATTAGTCTCCAATGTTTAGTAATATGGGCTGGTTTAAAATGAATGAACAATTCTTGGTGACTGTCCCAAAGACTTTTTACTTTTAAAAGGCTAAATAAGCAGGAAAATCAGGCATCAAATAAATTCTAGATGCAAAATCTAGGTAAAGTGACAGGGTGGTCTACTTCTTATTACGGATCTTTTAGATAGTGGGAAAAGGGTTTATAGAAGAGAGTAAATTAAAATAGTCTGATCTGTTTAGGTAAACTCTGGAACTGTTTTTCCTTCCATAAGAAATTATATTGGAGAGGATCCCTGTGATTACCCCTCTACTCAGCTCTCATGAGACCCCATCTGGAATACTGCATACAGTTCTGGTGCTCCGAGATAAAAAGGGCATAGAATTGTTGGAGCAAGTCCAGAGGGGAACCACGAAGTTGAGGAGGAAAGTAGAGCACCTCCCCTATGAAGGCAGGCTGAGAAATTTGGGGCTGTTCAACTTGGAGAAGAACACTGGAGAGCTCATAGCAACCGTCCAGTTTCTGAAGGGAGCCTACAGGGAAGCTGGAGAGCAACTCTTCATCAGGAAGTATAGTGATAGGACAAGGACTAATGGGTTCACACTGAAAAAGGGGAAATTTAGTTTAGCTGTATGGGAGAATCTATTCACCCTAAGACTGGTGAGACACTGGAATACGTTGCCCAGAGAAATTATGAATGCCCCAACCCTGACAGTGTTCAGGGCCAGATTGGATGGGGCGTTGAGCAACTTGGTATAGTGGAAGGTGTCCCTCTCCATGGTAAGGTGGTTGGAGATAGGTGATCTTCAAGGTCCTTTCCAACCCAAACCATACTATGATTCTGTGATTTTATATTGTAAGTCAGTGTATTAGAAAAAGTTCCTTGTACAATGTTCCAAATTTTAAACTTGTACTTTTTGTAAAGACTTGCCTTTCCACTTTGCTTTTTAATATTGAGGGCTTCTTCAAACAGAAGGTACATTTTTTTAAAAAAATACTTCTTTTAACAAGAAAACCAATATATTATTTCTTTGTTCTTCCACCATGAAAAAAACTCAATGCTCCATTCAATGAATACTTTTCCTTCTTTAAATTGTGTCCCTTATTAAAACAGACTGGAAAGTACTAATCATATTAATTGTTTCAAAAAGTAGGATAATACTAGACTTAAAATGACAGTGACTGATATGTTTTAAATGGTGATCACCTGCATGCATGATTAGATCACAAACTGTAAAAAGGAAGGTCATACCAGTTGGCAAGGCAGTGTAGAACAACACAAAACACGGGAAATATCAGTGTTATACAACCATAAATATAGGTGATTTTCAGATTTTTAAATTATAAACACTTGCATTCATAATTAAATCAGACTCTGCTGAGGGAAAATGTCAAAACACCTGTAAATATTCCAGAGTATTCCTTGTAATGGAATACAGAACTTTGGATACAGTTTTGATTCTTGGCCACCATTCTACTGAACCAGTAAAAACTGTACACCTTCATATTTCAATAATCCCCCTTCAGTTAATTGATGTGATTTCTGGTGTATGTACTACTCCAGGACTTCTACAAAACCATGCCACCTATTTTTGATCAATTACAGTAATACTTATTTTTATGTATATTTTATATATAACTGTTGCAGGTTAACAATTACCTGTTGAGCTTATTGATGTCAATTTTATTCTAGTCCACCAAGTGGGAATTTTATTGGTGACTTGAGTGAGGCCAAATGATTTGATGTAGTAAAAAAACCGTTCTCTTTTAACAAGCTGCCAGACCAGAGCAGAGCAATGTTACCTGATTACATTTGTGCTTTATGCTCTGCTTTACTTTATAGTAGGTTTTCTTCGTGACTTTCACACACAGCCACGGAAGAGTACTTCCTACATTTCAGCTAAGGAATAATGTTTTTTAACAATCTGTTGATCATACTGCAAAGTGATATGGAAAAGAATCGACAGTCTGCTTTAGGATGACCATAGAAAAGAAAAAGGTTCATTTCTGACCCAAAATAAATTTACAGAGACAGTAGTATAGGTCTGACAGTGAAATAAAAAAGAAAGGTGAGTTTAGATCTTTGATCTGATTAAAGTGCTACCAGAAGTGAGAAATCTGGGGCTTCTAAATCTGCTGACAGGTTTATACTTGCCTGCCTATCAGCACCATATTGAGGTAGTGTTCCTTGAAGAGCCAAGGGAAAGGTAGTCTTGATTTAGTCCTGAAAAATTCAGCATTGAGGATTAGCACACCAGAGAGTCCACCAAAAAAGCCTGGACTTGAACAAAAAGAAAGGAGGTATCAAACAGCTAGGTTTTGATGATTTTGTTTTTCTTTGATTCCTGTAATAGATATCAGCTTTTGGTTTTACCATCTGTGAGTTATCTTGCTGATTGCTGTCACAATTTTTTGAGCTTTTGATAAAGTAATTTTTTTAATGGGGTGAAACAAAAACCAGTTAGCTCTGTCCCTCCTCAGGAAAATGAGAACTCCAAAGTTAACATAGATGTCAGTAACCTCTGGTAGCAGTAACAGAGAACAACATAGCAAGTAATAATTAGGACAGGAAGAGATCTTACTTTTCATGACTCTTTATGAAGGAAAGATGACAGATCTTAAATCTCAATCTGTGTTTTTCTGTTTACATTGATATTGGTAAAATTAAAAGCAGATTTTGTGAAGGAGGGATTAAAATAACTGAGGTAAACACAACCAAAAGTGGGCAAAACACCATTTTAGGCATTCTTACCACTTCGTAACTTAGTAGTGACGCTGCTGTGATCAGTTACAAACACAAAAATCAAAATTTGAATGAAAATATGACTTATACCACTGCACAAATATAAATGTGTACTTTAAAATAAAAGTTGTAAACCATAATCAGTAGCAACAGTATACTTGCTAACAATACAGGAAAAAAGTTAGAAACATAGCAGAAATAAAAAAAAATAATTTATGAAATTATCAGGCATAGACTTAGTGTACTTCTGGTTACTGGAGCTGAATTCATGATATGGTTTTCAGTCATATTACAAAAGTTCTGCTTAGAACATACTTTCTTGGTTGCACTTTTCACCTCTAGATAACTTCCCTAGCCCCCTACTTTAACAGTATCTTTCTTCAAAGATTCTGCACACTGCTTATGCCACTCTCAGAATTTTAATGTGGATTTCTGAGAATATGGAGTGTTATGAAGCATTAACACTTAAACCCACTGCTAATCCCCACATGGCTTGCCTTATTCTTTTAGATCTGTATATAGTATGAGCTACAGAGAACAATAAAACTGAAAAACTACCTTGGAGAGAGAGCAAGAGCCTGTGTGTGGAACATGCTAAGTAATTATAGTGGCACTACTTGAAGAATGATAGTCAAGGCTGTTTTAAATATAGAACATTTTCAATCAGATGCTTAGCTGTAGTTAAAAAGTAGTTTGCTGTCAAAGTTTGCCTTGAGGCCTTCTGTTACCCTGGGGTTAATTTGGATACAAAGTGAGTATCAAGTTTGTTTCAAGAAGCAAAAATATGTAGGTCTTTAACACATTCTCATGCAATTTTGAATTAGCAACACACTGAAAAGAGTTTTAATAGCAAATGCTGTTTCCCAATCTTGTAACTCCAATCTAGCCTCATGTTTACTAAATGCAGTAGAAAAAAAAAAATTTTAAAGCTTTTCATTCATAATGCACTCCGAAGCTTAATATTGCTTTTCTAAAATGAAAAATATATATTTTAACAATTGAGATCTAACATGGGAAATCAAAGGGCAGTCATTCTGTTGAGGTTATGTACATGGAAATAGCATATTTCTCTTTTTTTCTTGTTCTTTCTGTTCTGACATGCACATCTTCAGATTTTGATACAACCAGAAAATGGCATAGCAGATTTTTCATACACTCTTTGTCTTAAAGCCATCATTTTTTTTTTAAGATTGTGTCCACAGATCACATCACTAATGAGAAATAAACAGCTGCATGACATTATATTAAGAGCAAAACAGCAGAGAATCCTTCTCTCATTATTGTCTGATTCTGAGTTTACATTATAATTCAGATAAATCCAAATCCAGTGCTACAAATAAAGCTGAAATTCCTCAGAATAAAGTGTGAAAAATGTTGATTTAAATAAATAATGGCTTGTATTGAGGAAGTGTGAGGACTGTCCCCAAGTTCTCAGCTGGGATCCCACTGGGATCCAGGGAGTGAAGCCCTTTAACTTTGCATGCAATGCAGTACTGCTGATTACAGTGTAGTTTAAGTGGTTCAGTATAGTATTACAAAAATAATTACGAAAAATCTTAGCTTCAAATTTCTCTGCTGCTGTAATATGCTGTCCTCTTCCTACAGACTGGTATTTCATAGCAATTCACAGTCACATGTAATCATTAAGGCCCCTGGTTGTATCTCAAATCTTTAATCGGGCTGTTGAAGTACAGACAGCTCAAGCCTCAAGTGACTACTTCTTTTATAATTTTGGCATCTCTTGTAGAGATATCTGGCTGCAAAGAATGTTAAAGGACATCCTGACAGGATCTATGTGTAGTTCATCCACTCAATTACAGTTATCTTCTCTTATAATTGTAAGTACTTTTGTTCATTAAATGATTGCAAGAGCTGAAATTTTGTAAACTTGAAGTGAGATTCAGCTTGTGAATTGGAATTTTGGTCTATGTTGTCAATTTAAAGTCATGAAGTATACAACAAAAAATAATGCAATATGCAAACTCTCAGAAAAAAAGAGAAGAGTTTTCCAGCATTTCTGTTTTCCAGAAATATAAGGATAGTTAAACACCAACTTGTGAAGGAACACTTCTTTGATAACTCCCATATTTAATTACTCTTGCTTTCTAGCTGACTACAATTTCCTAGAAGAACTGAATTTCTATAAAATAGATAAATAATTAATTAAGGACATGGATTCTGAAGTTATTAAATTTTTGTTAGGTCAGAATCTGACTTATCTTTGTTAACTGAGGCATGCTTATTCTAACTGATTGGTGTATCTCTTCAAACTTGAAAGCTCCTGGTATTTTATTGTCATGTTATCCAAGAGAATCTAGAGGTAATGGCAGAAATTCCAACTGTAGGAGGAGGAAACAGTTGCAGATCAGTCTGCATTCCTGTTAAAGCATAGACGTTTTCTGGAAAGTGTTTCTGAATATATGTGCTGGCAATCATGTTGTATCAGTCAAGAAAATTCCTATTTATTCTTAAATGTGTACCAAAGAGGAGCTTGTGTTATCGCCCAGAATGTGTGAAATAACATTGTGGTTTTTTCGAGCTAGTGGTAGTCTTTTTAAAATAAAAAGTTTCTATATTTGCATTTTCTCCCGGGTAGGATTTGATAAACTTAGATGACTTTAGATGTCCACCTTCCAAATTACTATTTATAAGAGTATTCCTGAGCACCCACCACATCCTGAATATCTCACAATATGCTTCGTTTGTTGATCTGAAAGTTCACAGTACTTCAGCACTTTCTAGATTGTTCTAGCTTATCCTAATCAACAAAACATCTGGCTTCCAAATTCCATAGGTGCACAAAAGAAAGACCAAGAAATGCTTTAACCACTTTAGCTAATACTTCCTAGAGAAACTGTCACGTCACAAATTTATGACTGAAGAAGGTCTGCAGCACTGAAAGGAAAAGAAAAAACCCCTTCTGTTTACAGCCAGTATTACTTCTTAATCTCTGTTCTCTAATTACACCTAACAATGCACACATTTAAATTAAGGAGAAAAGATTTCCAGTTCTCACATGCATACTAATATTAGTCATTATGTTTTAGTTTCATATAATTACTGTTCAGCTTTCTGTCAAAATGGACACAAGCTCTTTCAACTCTTGTGAAAGCAGTGAAAGAGCCTCCACCATAAATAACTTGGGACTTACTGTTCAGGAAATGTATGTGAAACTTGATGGTACCAAGTTCTTTAGGAATTGAATATTTTTTTCTCTTTTCCATGTGCAAATGAATGCAGCATTAATGGTAGTCAATAAGCTAACCTCAGTAAGTGTGGTTTGTTTCTGAAACTGTGCATGGGCTTGTTTTTTCTTTGGCCCTAATTCCCTGTACTGTGTATACAGCAAAACTCAGATCCATATGCTTAGTGTTTCCTGACCTGTTTTATGCAAATTTCATCATTTTATATATTTTATAAATCAGCATTCCAAGGCATGCTGTGGGCTGCTCCTGAAATGCATTTACTTATCTGACATTTTTGGAACTTTTTTGGTGGCAAGATACTTGGGATTTAGGTAGGTGCTGCACCTACTCTATCTTAAATTAGATTTAGCTTTTACTTTATTTTCATTTTTACCAGTTAGTTCACTTGTAATTTATAGTTCTTTAATTTTTGCCTTTGTGCAGTCCCAAGGCAACCTAGGACTCAATAAAGCTATTTGTTGCTATAGGCAACAGAATTGTTTTTCAATATATTGTCAGACTGATGATATCATTTGAATTTTGATGCTTTGCTGCAATACTATCTTTATGACTGTTGTCATGGAGGGGGATAAAAATATTTTGATTGGTTGGCACATTGTATGTGTGAGCTATCACTGTTTCTTGTACTGCTTTTTAAGATGAAAATGATAAGTAAAGGACTAGTCCCATCTGGGCTGATCCCTGGGGAGAGATAATCCTTCAATTTGATGAAAAATGGCCCTGTTTTGAACAATTTCCTGGGAACTTAAAATGCCAATATATTAGCAGTCACACTGTATTTTATAACACGAGTGCATGCAAACACTAGCATATTTCACTGATTTGAGTACTGCAAATACTGAGTAAAAACCTAGGATTTATTTTTTAAAGTTGTTATTTGTATGTAGAGTTATCACTAGAAATATCACTTTAAGTATTATTAAATATTTGGATTACTGGCAAGAATAAATATGACATATATGACATTTTCACTGCCAAGTGAAAATATATCATAAAATTAAAAGGAGTATTACTGATGTGACATTTTTTACTCATTTTGGCCATCAAATATTTGTTTTCTCAAATTGCAGCAACAAAGACAAGTATGATCACTGATAAAATCCTAATACTATCCCTTCAATGACAATCCTTTTCCTCTTGAGTAGGTCTCATATATACTAGTAGAATTGTTTCTTTGTACTTCTTTGCATAAATTTTATCTTTTTTTTTTTATTTTCCCCCCGAGAGGTAAATTAATGTTGCCCAGTGGATGGCTGTTGCTAATTGTAGAATAGGAAGTAATCATAGTAATGAAAGTTAAAATGAATGTTAAATAAGTATCTCTCCTGTTGCACAAACTCAGTGAATTGCAGATCATTAATAGTATCTCTATAACTAGCTTGTTGGGGAAGACTTAAAGTCAGAGAATTGTTAAGGCTGGAAAAGACTGTAAGATTGGGTGCAACTGATACCCTGGTATTGCCACGTTCACCACCAAACCGTGTCCCCAGGTGCCACATCTACATGCCTTTTGAACACTTCGAGGGATGATTCTACCACTTTCCTGGGCAGCCTGTTCCAATGCCCTCCTTTTCAGTGAAGACATTTTTCCTCTGGTCCAGTCTAAACCTTCTCTGGGCTAACTTGACACCAGGTCTTGTTCTGTCACTTGTTGCTTGTGAGAAGAGAGCGATCCCACCTGGCTACAATCTCATCCCCCCTGAACCCCCTCTTCTCTGGGCTGAAAAATCCCAGCTCCCTCAGTTGCTCCTTGCTAGACTTGTGCTCCAGACCCTTCAGCAGATTTACTGATTTTCTCTGGATGTGCCCCAGTGCAGGGTGAAGAAGAACTAGCAGGATGCCACAGGAATCCTTATGGTGGTGATATCTTTCTACTTAATATCTCTCTCTCACTTCCCTTCCCTCCTAATTCTTTTTCTCTCTCTCTACCTCATATTTACTTTTTAATAAAATCCATACTATCGACTTCAGTGTATGGTCTCATTTACCACTCAATTCAGGGAGAGATATCTCTTATAATCAGATCATAACACCATCAGAAGTCTCAAATATTGTCTCAGTCTTGTGTCAGGAATTTTATCCTCAGCTAACAAAGATTTGTTGATCAGATTTTTGCCATTGGTATTTATTGAAAACAAATCAGGTTCCATGTTTATGGCATATTATTATATATGGTATATTCATCCAGAATGCAGAAAGAAGGTAAGAGATAGAACTGAGTTTGCTAAGCATATCCATCTTAAGTATAATGACAAGATTAGCTGATTTAACTCATATTTTAAACCTTCTTAATATCTTAATTGGTAAATGTGAATGACTTGCTGGGTATGGTGAAACTGGGCCACCAACAGCCTGAAGAAATCAAAGCCATCATTAAAAAATAAAACAGACTTAAGAAAACTAATTTTTTTCCTTGCAGATATAAATGATAATAATTAAAAAGTACTTATTAAAGGAAGCCTGTAAATGATAAATAAAACAATTAACAAAAATTGAAACAACCAAAATGTTCCTTTTGTAAACTGCGCTATCTTAAACATGAAGGAAATAAAAGAAGGTCCAAATAACTACATTATTTTCAAATGCTATTTTTCTCAAGTTCGAG
Organism: Rhipidura dahli; assembly: GCA_013399225.1. Taxonomy (NCBI): domain Eukaryota; kingdom Metazoa; phylum Chordata; class Aves; order Passeriformes; family Rhipiduridae; genus Rhipidura; species Rhipidura dahli. Next base: position 698,662 of record VXAC01004098.1, read on the forward strand.
CAAAAAAAAAAGGAGAGAATTAGGATTTTAGGAATTTCTCATTGGATTGTGAAGCACAACAACTAGGCTGAAACAGCATGGTGTTTGGCAGATGTTATAATAGGGGAATGGAAAGGATAAAACAAAAGATGTCAGTGCAGCCTCTTAAAACTGAAGATCTTAATCCAGGACCTCTCATTGAAAAGACTGAGCTGATGATGAGTTTTGCTGTAGATTGTTGCATATAGAAAATACAAATTATCCTTATACACTATTTCTTCAGTTTGGGATAAGAAGACAGCTGTAGTTTCTAGGAAGTCAGCAAAAATAGAATTTTCCCCTGAACTTCCCACCTGCTCTCAAAAATGTCAGAGAATTATAAACCACTCTGAATAATAAACTTTACATCTCTGTGTGACCAGCAAAGAAAGCAATGGAATATCTTTTTTCACCTCTTTATATCATCTATGGAAAGTCACAAAGAGTAGATAATGCTCAACTGCAGGAATAGTAATAGTGTTTGTTCACAAAATAAGAGTAGTCTCTATGTATTCTCCTTGAGCATCTGTTCAAGAAAGGCCAGAAGCAACTCTTTCATTAATCACTGAATGTCATGTGCAATAAATCTACCTCAACTCAGCATGATATAGTTTTTCCAAGTACTCAGTTCATTTGTAAGTGTTATGTGTATATCAGTCCAACGTGGGTTGGCCCTTTCCTTCATCATGCTGCTTAAGAGTTTATTCAGCTCTGCCAGAGTTGCCAGGACACTCGTAGCAAGCTAATTAGCAGTGACTGCGCTAAGCTTACATACCAGTAGCTATTTTGTAGATGTACAAAATGCAATTTAGATATGCAAAATGTAATCTGCCATCTCCAACTTGGCAACTGTAAGAAAAGAGTCTCATTTGCTTTTTTCTTCTCTTTCTTCTCACATTTTTTTCCCCTCTCTTACAGTTAGGAAGAATATCTTGTATTTTGAGCAGAAAATCTGTAGAAAATACAAAAGAATTGTCATATGTTCCAGAATGATAGGTGCAACAGATGAATAACTGAAACAAGCAAGGTAGCATAGGACAAGAATTTTTCTTGTTCCTGATTTTCAATTTCCCTGTGCTGAATTCAGTGAATAATTAGCAAGTGGTGAACTTCGTGGTATGAAACCACAGAAAAAAAAAAAATTAAAGTAGTCTGGGAGTCACAATACATTTTAAAGGATAGAACTTCAATTACAGACTTCTTTAGATTTTAAATGTAGGCCTTTATTAACCCAGTCATAACACACACAGCAAATATTTTGATCAAGTTAAAGGATATTGTATGACTGCCATACAATTTTCAAACACAGGAAAAAGCTATGATCAGTAGATTAATACCTTACTCTTCTCCTCAGCTAAAGAGGGAGGTCTTGTATTAACAAATCTCTAAGGACCTAAATCTGAACATGAGGTTTATCTGATCAGAAACAAAAGATTCCCAGGGGGCAGCTTTGACCCCTGGAAAATCTTCACTGTAATACAGCTGAGGTCAGGAAGTTACCCCTAATTATCACAGGTTACATAATCAACTGGATTTAGAATTTTTATGATAACACAATAAAGGAAAATAGAGACAGAAATGGTCTCTTTATAATGCAGATTTTGTTTTCTGATAAAAAAAAAAACATGATAATGAATTTTTTTTGAATTCTACTTGGGGTTTTCTGTCACATGTATAATAATGGGAAAAAATGAAGCACAGATCTTCACCATAGAGGAATTAAGAGAAAAAGGATCAACTGTTCTTAGTTTATCAGATGTCCCTGTAATGATAGTCTGTGAGGCGTACTAAGAAATTTTGATATCTTCAAGGTTTTCTTAGTTTTCAGGGAGGCAGACAGTAATCTGGGTAATAGGTGAATAGTTTGATAAGGACCTCTGTCGCTTCTCTTGGTAAGTTCAACTTCTTCTTTCATGAGAAAATCTAAAGAAATTTTCATAGTCATTTCATGACCTGCACATATTCTATTTAAGTGAAAGCACATAGGCAAAAAAAGGGAAATATGGGGGAAAGAAAAAAACATGCAAAAATCTGGTAAGAAAAATTTCTAGTAGTCTTAGCCAAATGTAAGGAATCTGCACACATTTGTCAAAAAGATATTGAATTTTATAGTTTTAAATTCCGTTATGTACATTGAATATAGTGGGTGGTGACTGAAAACTTTGTGGCAATAATTTCTAATATGTGCTATCTTCTTTGCAATTAGAATTTCCATCAATTTGGTACAATAGATTTTGTTTTATAGATGTCAAGTATGTTGTATTTATCCCTAGAAAAATTAATTAGAATATATTTAGTAACTGATAAAGAAAATGAAGAGTCACTAGTCTCAGAATAATTTGAGTTTAATTTTGTATTCAAATATTTAAATATTGCTCAAAATGCTGGCTTAAGTGTGCTTATCATTACATACAAAATATATAAGATTCTTCAGCTGCCTATATCTGATTTGAAACTTATAACAATAATCTAGACTTCCCACTACTATGTAAAGGAGTTGTCAAAAGAGATTCTAAAAAATATGGAGTAATGAAAAAGGCAGGATAACATTTAATAATATGGATATTATAAAATCTTGAACTAATACAGTTGTTAGTAACTTGGTTTTGTAACAGCATTCCTACATTTTATTTGGAAGAGCTGTTGAGTTTGGGGTTTTTGTTGAGTTATTTTTTGTTTTTTTTTAATTCAAAGGCTATTAGACAGTTAGGTAGGGTTTCATATAATAAAACATTGCAGAAATGACTAAAATCAATAATTTCAATATTTTCATAATTTTACTTGGTGTTTCAGAGGAAAGAAAAGATTTCCTACATAATTTAATCCTTGGCTACTCCTTGGGAAATGAAAGGAATTTGAATTTCAAAAGTAATTTTTATTTTTCTATCAAGTTTTGTAATCTCCTGAGTTATTAAAATTCTCTGACGTGCCTAGAGTTACAGATATTTTTGCTGTCCTTGTCCCTTTTAACTTTGGTCAGCATTAGCTGGAGACAAACACAAATCATATGGTGTTCTGTGTTCAATAAAATTGTATATGCATAGGGAACCTCTCTAATTGTTAACTGAGCTTTTTCTTAGTTACTCTCTAGGTCTCATATTAAGCATTTTGATATTTCTGACGTTCTGAAAAATATGTAGACTATTTTTATTTCTTTAAGCAATACAACTCAGCTACTGAATGTTGTATTGCAATGTAACTGTAAATAAGTGACAAAAACATTTGCTGAGAAAAATGCTGGGTGTGTTAAGACAGTTTTGTAATAATTGGTCTTTAGCTCACATCTTGATTTTGTAAAGTAGTCAATCTAATACCTGAAACCTTGGCAGTGAGTTCAGTCTATTCATATATTTAAAAATAAAAATTGTTTCTCTACAAACAAAATAAGGAGTGCATCTGCTTTCTACCCACAATAAATTACAGTGGAGGAAGACATCTTTAGAAAATTAACAGTCTCACTATGCATAATAATATACTGCCACTGGACTTATGCTGATCATACTTGCAACCCTCTTGTTATTCATATTCCCTGCTAACACTACAGTGTTAAGAGTTACACAGCTACTGGAATTCACTGAAATTATTAAAGGATAAAAAAAAATTACTTAAGCATAGAACATAAATTAGAAGTGAAGAAATAACCTTCCCTCTTTAAGAAATGTAGGCCCATATATCTTACCTATATTCTCAGCACATCGTGATCACTATTAACATTTCAGAAAGAATAGCTTGTCCAGATTTTAATGTCTCTAATTAAGAGCTAATGATTAAAAATGTATTTCTTTTTATTTTAATTTACTGGACCAATAAAATATATTAAGTCATGATTTTAACCCATTGGAACTTCCTTCTGTCAGTAAGAAGGCCAAAAGACCTTCAGTTTACGAGTCCTGGATAATAAATGCAAATTATCAAATACTATTTTAGAGTCTTTTATTTATTTCTTTTTTAAATTTATTCTGAGAAGTCTGACTTTTAAGGGTATTATTTGAGAGAGAAAAATCACAGCATTAAAAGGACACATTAAAATGCAATTTAAGTGATAGAATAAGGTATTTCTTATCACTGTTAGACTAGACTTATACAATAAAAATTTTCTCCTCCTATTCTTCAAAAGCTCCATTCCCAAATTACAAAGTTGTTTTCTTTTTCCTTGAAAAAGAGTAGCCTAATGAATAAACTAAAAACTTTAATTGTAAGTTGAAATTACATGTGTCTAAATTTTGCTCTACTGCTGTCAGTCTTGCTGCTAAGTTAGATTTCAAAACATTGAATATCATCATATTTGTCTGGTGGAAATAGGCACAGCTAAAACTCTATGAATACAGTATTCCTTAACAACAGCAAAAAAAACCCCACAAACGAACGGACTTGTTAATTTTTGAACTGTGAAAGTCCTTAAATTTTTAATAATGTGCACTATATAAAAGGCTATACTTCCAATAAATGCACATTATATTTTAGTGATTAATCATTGGGAATTTTTTTAATCAGTCTGTCTCTTCATAACTTTGCCAATGGCTTGGCCATCTTTTAGTCTGTATATATGTGTTTTGAATTATTTCTACTGGACTATGACATGATTGGAAATAATTTATAATCTGATCTCTGAACCCCTATTTAATCCTTGTTTAATGGCTTAGATTGTAGCTTTTGGAAATGGCTTTCACAAAGTTATTAACAAACAAACTGACAGACAAATTTTCAACCTCTTGTGGTTATTGAAAAAAGAAGCAAAAACAATGAAATAGAGAAAAATTGCTAACCCTGTTTTATTGACCTCATTTGCTTTCTGAATGTCTCATGCAGATGGTATGCATAGCTATTATGCATTATCTGGTTTCGTCCAATTAAATTTCTTGAATTTATGTCAGAGATAGGAAGATATTTTCTAAATAAGCTCAGAACTCCATTGAAGACAAAAATGAAATGATGAAGTGGGATAATTTTATGGCAGGAAGATTGAGGTAAAAGGAAATGGGATGGGTAAAAGGTGATGGGAAAGGTGGCTCAGATTTCCTGACTTGGAACAGACTGGAAATATTCTCTTACCAGTAGCTGTCAGTTGATATATCTTGGTCTCATTTTTGGTAGGATCTTAATAACACAAGTCCTGTCTTTCCAATACTTCAAACCCCCCAAAACATAAGAAATACATGATAATACATTAGTGATGCCTCCAGAAACCAGATCTTAAATATTTATTTTCCAATGAGACATTTATTGGAAGGAAAATGTGAGCTAGTGACAAAGTATAGGCACAAAATATATAATACTATATAATGAGAATACAACTTCATCCAAGTATTTAACTCATCTTTTTTAATTTTCCTACTAATTTTGGTGAGCTTTTATCTTTTGAAATAGTTAGCAGCCCTACTGCCTTTATTAAATTTTTTAGGTTTTTTTTAAAATTATATATCATTCATACAGGGCCATGACTGTTTATAAATTTGAAAAGTAGAACTATTTTATTTACATGATTACTTATTTTTTATTTTACTTCTGGCTTCTGAATCACTCTTCTTCATGTTCTTTGTGTCTTTAAGCTCTTTATGAGAACTAGAAATATACTTTTTGTGAAAGCTGAGATTCTGATACTGCAGGTTTTCTTCAAGCACTGGACTATGATAAATATCCAATATTACTATGTTTGTGAAAAATGGCAAGAGTCAACAACACTGAGAGCAGAATCTTGCAAGTGGGTTTTCTTCTTCTATTGTGTCAGAACAATTGATGAATTAAAAAAGGAGGGAACATAATATCTTAGTTCTGGCTGGCAAGCCCTTCCTAAAACTTAGGCTCTTAATAAGAGAGATGAAACATTTCAGGAACGTGAGCTGAAAATTTCTCTAGACTTGAAAATTCTTTTAGGAAGACCCTGACAAGTGCCAGAGTGCTGCTGAGCATGGACTCCAAAGGCACTCTAGCTGCTGCACTACAAAGCTGCATAGGCTGTTTACTTTTTATAGAAGCAAAGTAAAGGACCATGCAGGGTGTGGTGCACTGCAGCAGTTATGCTGCATGTTGTACTAAAACACATTTAAACTACCCCATGATTTGTTACATTAGATTGTAACTGCAGGCAAGCTTCCACTAAATTTCCTACTCCACACGTGGGAAAAGAAAATAAAATGGTATAAAGACAATACTTTGGGTGTGCCTCAAATATCTCCCAGAGGTGCACTAGAGATTCATATAAGCGGGAAGCTGTTACGAAACATATTGAATATAATGACATACAGGAAAATGAAGTGACAAGGTTTGTATCTGTCTTAAATAGGCTAGGGGCGAAAATTAAAATTTTAAAAAATGTTAAATGAAAATGGGTTAATTTTTTTCTTTCACATTTGGAAAGAGTCCTCAAGACATTTGACCTTCTGTCAGCATCTTACAGATGTTATTTTGTGCTAGCCTGCTGGCCTGTTTCTCATGACATGGCACAGTCTGAGTACCTGTGAAGGGAATGTCAATGTCTGCCTTCATAGTTTAGAAATTATTCCTAGACACAGCTTTTCTTGCCTCAGAATCCTTTCTGATGCCTGCAGGTGAATCCAGATTTTCTGTTTCAGAAAATCCTATCTGATATCCTGCCTGAATTTTTTGTGTCTCTGTTTCAAAATATTAAATGCGCATAAATTGCAAAATAGATGGATAGACCTTATCTGTGTTAAAAGTTCATAATTCATTCCTCAGAGACCTTGAAAAAATGGAATAAAACTGCTACACTTTTCATTCTTTTCATTCATATTTTAATTTTTAAACCTTAAGTTGATACACTCACTAATATATAGGATATCTGTTCTTGATATTTTGTAACTGTAAACCATATAATACATATAATAATAAAGGTTTATCTTCATAGCTCTACAATACTAAAATATTTACAACATTCTATGTAATTTGCAGCTGGTTTTGGTCATTGCTTGGTATAATGTGAGTTAAAAAACTTGTAAGTCTGAATGTGTCCCATGTTATCTGGCAACCAGTATGTCCTTATTGGTTAAAATGTGCTAATGGCTCCTACTAATACTTTGTTTTCTTGGGTTAACACTGCTATTGTCATTTAGACCAACATTTAAACGTGCCTTATGTGGCTTGTGCCTTAATAAAATTATTTAATAGGTTTCATTTTACCAGATTCAATTATTATAAACTCACTAGAGTTTTAATACTATTTTTTTTAATTAACTCAGGGCAACTGCATAGAAAACAGAATCCAATAAATAAAGCAAAAAAAAATTAGAACTGCCCAATTTTATTTTCCATTGTTTTTTATTTCCATAATTTTTATTATTAATTAACCTTTAAACTGCATAATGTTGCACAATAGGAAACTAATTTCTTTCTGTTCATTGCTAAACAATTTGGTATTTTTCTTCAACTTAAATTTTATAGATTAACTCAAACTTTCTTTGAATGATCAGTAAGGAAGAAACACTGATAATAAAAAAATATTTTGCCACATATTTTTATGTATATCTTTTATACCAGTATAAGATGGATTACAGGGGTGAATTTTAGTGCAAACAAGAATTTTTGTTTGATTTAATTTTGAGTTTGTTTTGAAAGAGTGAAAATGCAGTTACAAATTGAAGCTTTTAATATGAAGATAGACCTTAAATATTGCATCAAAAATAGTATATAATGTGTGACATCTTTCAGAGCAGTAAACCTGAAAATCAAGACATTATCTGCAAAATGGCTTCAGCCTCTCCCTTTCATTTTAATTTGAACCTTATCTCCCAAACAACACTGGATTGTTCCTTCAGGCAATAGCCACAGGAAATAATTGCATTTTCAGTACAGGAATACAAAAAAAGTATCACTGAAACATTGTTTAAAATATCTGCATTTTTTTTTTAAACATAAAATGTTGTCTTTAGAATGAGACCTATAAGGTGAGCTGTTAGTTGTTCTACAGAGGAAATGGGGCTATATTCCCCAGATGGTCCAAATTGTGAATTTGTGGTACAATCATATACACTAAATTGCTTCAAACATGTATGAGAGGAAGAGAGTGAGTTCAAGCAAGTCACAGGTCCAGACAGATCTGCGTATAAAACATTTAAGTGTAGGTGTCTAACAAGGGCTGCAATATCAGCATTTAAGCATATTGTCTTTTAAATCAAGATACAAGTACTTATCCAAAGTCAATAAATTAATTAAGGCTGAGATTGAAAAGTTAAATATTGTTACTGAAGAACCACATAACTTGCTCTTATTTTTCCTCATTCCTCACCTGTAACAAGGTTCTAAATTGTAGCTTTTCCAAACCTCACATTTGAGAGGGAACATTCTCTGCTCATGTATGTCAGGGCATTCCCATCTCTGACTATCCATAGTCAGCCTCCCCAGGGCTTTCTCCAGCCCTGCCCATGGCCTAGAATCCCCATTGCATCCCTACTCCTCCCTGCTGCCAGCTCTCCTTGAAATCTGGGTTTGCTTTCTCTCAAGTTCAGTTCTCTGAGGTGGTGCACTGGAGGTCAAGCTAATGGCACAGCTAACATTGAGCAGGAAGAGTATTCTTCGGGAATCTGAGAAAGAAGAAGAACCAGAACTCCTAGCGCTAGCTAACTCATCCCTAACCCTGGTTTACGAAAGTTTTATTCATACGCAGAAAATTAGAGATAGTGACTTGTCTAGTGATTACCATGACTGACAGTTATGTATGTATCCTAGAAACAAACAAATAAGAGTAACAAAAAAATTCCCAACCCTTTTGCCCCAAAACTGGAATGGTGAACATATAATTAGTAGTAGATGACTTGATTCTCCTTCCACAGATTGATTTTATCAGCCTAGGAAGACAAGGTCGAGACCAGTTAAAAATCATTTTCACTCCACAGAAAGCATAGCATAGCGTAGCTAGCTGCATGAGAAAAACTGCAGTCCTAACAATGTGAGTATACTGAAGATTACACTTAAAATGAAACATAAATCTCATGCCTGTCTTAAAAATATGCACAGTTTATCAATATGGCTAAATATACTTTATTCTCTGCATTGTCCTTGTTCACAGGTATTGCTAAGTTTTAGAGACTTGGTATCCCTGCTGGAGGCTGCAGTGCGCTGCCCTCTGTAAAGCCCTGGTTCCTGCTTGGTGAGTTTGTTTAAAAGGGGCTTAAGGTACTGCTTTTCCCTGGGGTAGAAGCATAGGAGAAATGTGTCAGTGTTCTCAGGAGATGAAAAAGCAAATTTGTAAACTTTAGAAGATCAATGTATTGGGATAGTTTTCTCATAGCAGCCCTCACACTGCTGTGCATCGGTGGCTAGAAAGGTGTTGATAACCCACCAGTGTTTTGGGTGCAGCTGAGCAGGGCTGGCACAGCATCAGCACTCTCTATATTGCCCCCCCCTCATCAAGGGGCTGGGAATGTGCAAGAGCCTGGGAGGGGACATAGATAGGCCAGCTGACCCAAACTGACCAAAGGGATATTCCATACTATATGACATCAACTTAGATGTCAATGCAAAGAGAAGGAAAAGGGATGGAAGAGGGATATTCATTTTTTACAGTACTTGCCTTCCAAAGCAACTGCTACATGTGCTGAAGCTCTGCTTCCCAGGAAGTGGCTGAACATCACTCGACAATGGGAAGTAGAGAATAAACTTCTTTTTTGACTTTGCTTATACATGCACAAGTCTTAAGTTTTGCTTTAGCAAACTGCCTTATCTCAACCTGTGAATTGTTTTCCATCTTGTTTTCTCTCCCCTGTCCAGCCAGGAAGAGGAGTAGTAGAGCAGCTTGGTGGGCAGGCACCTGGTGTCCAGCAAAGGTCAACCCACCACACACAGGAACTCAGCAAAATTTAAAGCAATCATTCAATCAAAATAAAGCATTTCACAAAGCATTAACTTAGCAAACTCTAACTCATTCAACCTTAAATTACCAGGATTTCAAGAAGAGGAAATTTGGAGTAGAAAAGGAGAGAATAAGAAAAGGGCAAAATAGAGCTATCACCTCTTGGATCCAGTGGGGTCTCAGCTGCCATGAAGTGGAAGGATAACAGGGACATAACAAGGTGGGTGCCTGTGCAATGGTTTTTATATGCTCTGGCCACCTGTAGCCACCCCCTCCCAGGTGGGGCTTCTGGTCTTATCAGCATTCTGGGGCTGGATTGGGGCTCAAGTGGGTGGTGGGGGGAGTATTGCTTCAGGTGTGCCTGGAGTGCCAATTACTGACAGCCGTTCTGGGTGGGGTGTGGAGCAGGGCATGTCTCACTTTTCACAGAACTCGCCTAGCCATCCCACATACACAAACTTGAATTGTTTGTGCCCTTTAATCATTTTCTCCAGTGTCTCTCTCCTTCTCTTTCATAGTCCATCCTCTGCTCTGGATCGTGAGATGTTCAGTCAGTATAGTTCCAGGTCCATTTCAATTCTTCTGTGTTGATTTCATTGACATCAGATATTGTATCAGCAAACAAACATAGTTCAGACTATTGGTGCACATTTCTGGAGCTTGCATACTTAAAACACTGAGTAGGGAGTGAGCAGCATGGCAATTTCTTTTTACTTAACATAACTTTCTAATTGTTTCCAGATATGCAGAAAATGACTAAAGACTGGATCTTGTGTGAGGACCTTTTTATTCCTCTAAACTTTATTTTTGCTCTTCTGGTTCATTTGGGGAAAAAAAAAAAA
>VXAC01004098.1:709356-722495 GCA_013399225.1 Rhipidura dahli
AAAAAAAAAAAAAAAAAATACTGTGACAAAACCAGGCATTGCCAAGGATTTTTTTCTGCCAGTATTCACATTTCCTCAGATCACTGTGGCTTTGCTGTGAAATGACAGGATGCATTTGAAAGCTGAAAACCAGAAGAAAGGTAAAACAGGACATACATATGGGCATGGGAACTAGCTGAGATAGTGCATACTGTTATATTTGAACTTGATGTTTGGCTCCTGTTTCTTTTCTCTGAACTACAATGTTCAGCTGGAATGTTCTTTGGCATCAAGACACTGTTTTTTGTTCGTTGTTTGTGTGATGCCTAGCACAGTGGGGTGTTGGCTTGTGACACTGGCTGTTAGGCAGCCCACAACACAATAAAAATGTTAAAGCTAATTTAACATTGCTTCTAACTCAGTATGTAGACAGAAATGGCACATTCTTTGGGTTTAATTATGAATATTAGGAGGCAAGAATCTTTGCTTCTTTGAAACAAAATATGTTGCTCTCAACATTTTAAGTATAAAATCCTGAGGAGTAATTCAAATTTTAAGGACGAAAAAGAACAGTTGCCTACCCATCCCCTCTCTCTACACATTTTTTCAGGGATGCCAAAGAAGTATTTTTCACTTCCTTTCAAGATCTGTGGTGTTAACACAAGCAGACAAGAACAGCAGGTAGAGCTAGATCTGCCTCTGCCACTGGTCATGAGTCCAAATACCTAAGCCATCAACACTGAGAGTTTTAGGATGCTCCAAATTAGAGAACATATTTGATCATGTCTTCCTACATTTAAGAAAGAGTGCAGTAGAATTCTGTGTAGAGATGGGTTTGGTTTTTTTTCTTAGTAGGATAGTATGTTTCCAGTGCTCTTATGACAAGCATTTGGGCCACAAATAATATATAATATATGCAGAATCATATAATAATTCTATATTATGCTTAAGAGTACACACCTTTGTAATGGCAAGGCTGTAGCTTTCGAATAGCTACAGCAGGGTGGTGGTGATGCAGGCAGCTGAACCTCATCAGCCAAGGAGAGCCCCAGCACTCAATTCTAATCATGCTTAATGCCTCTGGTCTGCTGTGGGGGTTGTACACTGTAATTAATTGCAGAACACTTTACTGTAGGGATACAGTGTGGGAGCCAAGGACTAACATCACTATAGAAGCATTTGGCTCAATTTTTCTATTGATTGTTAGAAACATTGCTTCTAACAACTAGTTTATCAGAGGAAAAAGCTTTTCTGATTAAGCAATTGCAACACCAGATTTAAACAGTTTTCAGAGCTAATGTATTTTCATCTCACAGAAATGAAAACAAAAAGGGTCAAATTGATCTGCTTTGTTTTTTTTTTTTTTTTTTTTTCACGTCTTAAATGTGCAGTGGCAGAGGCTGTAGATCAACTTGCCCCTAACAAAGCACAAAATGTGCCATAAGGATGAAGGCATCTCCAAAAAATCCTTCTTTGACCTCACTGTTTCAGGTGGTATTTATTTATATTTTCCGCTCTGTCTGTAATTTCACTATCACAGTAGTGTCCAATGTATGTTCAGCAGTGTTCTACAAATAGTGTTCTACAAATACTTCCTAATCTGATGAATTACCTTTAGCTTCACATTCATATTGCCTTGTCCAATCCAATTTTTTTTTTTCTATCACTCAGTCCTCTGACCTAGCATAAGCTACTTCATGACCTTGGCTCATTTATCTTTTCTACTACCCTTCTCAGTTCACTTTTTCCCTTTTTGCTAGAATGGCACACAATCTAAAGTTCTGCAAATTATATATTAATATAATCAAAATTCTACAGTGTCTTGATTCAGTAATATCTGGAAGACTAGATATTAAAGACCTGTCCCTTTTTATTTATAAGAGAATTTTGTGATCTGTATCCCTGCATACAACCTTAGTGTCCTTGGGAATGGGGTGAAGGAAGCAGAAATAAAATCTCTATTCACTACTCTACTAGAGTAGTAGAGTGAATACTACTCTAGAGCCTCTACTCACTGTCCCACTGTGGTAGGCTTTCGACAATTTGTAAAGGCATGAGTTCAGAACACAATGGTGTAGAGTGATCCTTAAATGGTTCTTTTATAATTTAAAAGGTATTTCAAGCCTTCAGTATCTTTCAGAAGATAGTGGCGCTTTTCAAGTTTTCAACACTACACTTGTTTTCAACTGAAATAGTCTATCCTCAAATTTTAGCGGTTTACACTTGTTGTTCATGGTTCAATACATCAAGTCTTTACTTTTGCATGTCTTACACAATTCCAACATATTCATTTAGTATGACTATACATCTAAGCAAGTGGCTGCCATATATTTTAAGGTACTGTACAACAACACCAACCAAACAACAACCAATAGAATGACCTGTCCTACTCCTTCCCTGTTCTGTTTGTGTCTCTGCGAATTTTCCTTTAGAAGACCTGAGGAAAGGCTGCAAACGAAACTATCACAGATGGAAAAATTATTTCTGATCAGATTCCTACTCTGAGGAAAAAACAATGGGTAGGGTAAAAAAAAAAAAAAAACGGAAAGATCTGCATCTCTCAGAGGGAGGGCTTTCCTTAAGTGTGTATGGAATTATGAATTCCTTTTGAAACATCGGTTTTGTAAAGCAAGCTAGAAAAGTAAGAAAAATCAGTTTTGCACTACCATTAACTTATGATAATCAACAGAACTGTTTTCCTCTTGTGTTTATCTCTAACAACTAAGATTTTATTTTTCTTTTAAAGTGTAAAATGTTAGTACTATGTAAAGTAAAATAGTGTGAACACTGTTTATGCCCCAGTAAATAAATAACATTGGTTTATATCTGTTTGACTAAAACTAGGAAAGTCTTTGCAATTATGTATTTAATCTGCTAAAATACTGCTGCAATTTGAAGCTGGAAAAGGACCTTTAGAAAAGTAAGAACTCTTTCCCATGTGATCAAATTAATACAGAGAAATATCTTTTTGAAAATATTATACAGAAATAAACTCTTACATATAGGCCATTTTAGTTTTCTCAAGACGTTTATAAAACAGGAAACATTCCTGTTTCAGCCCACAGTGTTAAAAATTACATAAGGCATAGACTTTGCAGGAAAACTGGGGGAAGGAAAGATTTTGATGAAGTATTATATCATGTTCTACTGAGAAACAGAATTTGTGTTGTAATGAAAGAAAAGACTGTCTTTCACCCCTTATCAAGCACACCTGCAGCCAATAAAGGAAGACTGCCACTATTTTCCATTCGTGTCATCTCTTCATCATCTTAAGCAGACAATGCTGAGATAGCACTGTGACGACAAATCTTTTTCTACTTCAATTCACTGATGCCACTGGATTAATTTATTTCAGCATCCTGACCTGCTCTGTTCAAAATGTTACTTCTGAAATTTTAGTAACACCTATAGCTTCTTGCATTTCAATAGAATACAGTTCTTGGAGAAAGGTAGCACTGTTTTTGGTTTATGAAATTTTACTGAAACTGTTCCCTGAATGAAGTAATTTAGTTTGAGTACACCTGCTATATTGCTTGTATTGAAATGCAGACTTTCTGGTGTGATAGAATTTAGAAAAATATCATATCTCATCACAAGATTCTACAGCATTTGCTCTGCTCTGCTGTAACTTTGGTGTATATGGATCTAGCTATTTTTCTTTGCGGGTGGGATTGCTTTTCCCTTTAATAAATGATTGCCTTTTGTTTCTTTGCTTCTTCTACTCCCCACACAAAAGCCCTGGAGATTTATACAGAGGAACTTTTAGATGGCATGAGATGTGACTTCAGGTCAAACCCAGGGATTATATACACCAAAACAGTAAAATGCATTGCATTTTATAGTGGTTTAAGACTGTGGATCACAATATTGAAGCTATTATGAAAGGAAACCACCTGCCATCACTGCACTACTAAAGATCCAGCCTTCCATTGTATAAGGTGTACAGACAAATCCTCCTTCAAAGGGCTGCATATTTCCTTTTAACATTTGTATGATGTTCAGTAGACCATTTACAGGCTCATTTTATTTGAGCAAATATACCATCATTTATCTTATCCTGTGCAAGTCTTGCATGTCCTATGACAGTTTTCATTTATACGCTTATTATTCACTTCTTTTTTTGACTTCCCATTCTTTGCAGTTCTTTCTGGTGATGAAATTTCTCCCTTTAGTCATTCTTTTCCATTTTCTAAGGGATTCCATTCCTCTGCATGATTGAATTTATCCTGCTTATATACAAACTTATCTTGGCAGGTTAACTCTTTCATGTCTTACATATGCAGACACCCAAAGTCTGCATGCTTTTTCTTGTTATCTGTTTACAAAAATTTTCTTGGGTATGTGAAAAGGGCAATTCTGCCATTTTTATTCTGGAAAAATATATCTCACAGTCACAGAACATTAAAACAGATGAGCCTCTTTTTCAGTTTTAGAAATGAAATGACTGTTTGTTTGACAGTGGCTTTTCTTTTGAGATGCAGCACTAACTCCTTTATATTTGTGTGGTGCATGTAAATTATTGAGCTTCACATAACTTTTACAGTTCTTGCTTTTACATGTAGCTAGAAAGTAATGTAATTAAAACATACACCTCTGAAATACAAGACATCATAGACTTTTACATTTGATTAAAACTTTTAGCCTTAATTTGTGGTTTTATTTTGTTTGTTTGCTTACAGTTCCTGGCTAAGGTTTTTTTTAATGTAGCCTAAGACAAGCTTACTCTTTTTCATAGACTCTGTTAAAATCACAGCAAGCCTTTATTTTCTCTGTGAATTTACTTGACGTTAAACCAGTACCGCTTTCAAAATGCTGCTCGTAATATTTTTCTTTGGTGAATTCATCCATGTGGTAAGTGGTCAGAACAGGGTCTCCATAAGGTTTGGATCACTTGTTTAACCTGCCAGGTAAACTGCGAGCAGGTTGGTAAATGGAGGAAAGTGAGTCAGCTTTGGCTCTGTAAAGAGACTGGATAAATCAATAAAGGGGTGCCATCGATGTATGCAAGCAGAGGATGGGATTCACTTCATGCTTTCCTCTTTTTCTATTTCACAAAATTGATTTCTCCTCGCCCCACTCCAATTTATCCCTGCAAAATAACCCATTAGTTGCACTCTGTTATGAATAGCTCTAATTTTCTTATTGATCAAAACTTTTGGTCTTCTTACCTAAGCTTTTTATTCCCTTACATAGCAGTTATGCAGTTTGCTACTTCGGCCTTTGCTGAGGATACTTAGCCAAGTTGCTAGGTATCAGGGGACAATCAGGACCTAAATCTCCCCTTTGCTTTACTATATTTCCCTTTTCTGCTTCCTCATAGTTTTGGGAAAGCATGAAGTTCTCTACAGAAAAAATCACTTCTATTCTTCTGAGTGCTTGTATTCTATTTCTTACTTCTCTCATCTGGCATAAGAATTTCTTAGCTGTTGCACATTTAGCACTTCCCAATCTGTTCCCAACTGTCCAGATGTTATTAATTAGATCTGGAAAATATGATGCAAAACCCTCTCTCTGAATATTAGCTGGAATTTAAATATGAATGAGGATCCCTATTTGACCTTGCTGAGACAAAGAGTATAATAATTCTGCTGGGCCATCTTAAAGCTGTATTTAAGGACTCTTCTGCTAACTGAATTCATGCTAATTTTTTGAAGTACAGCTTTCTAATTGCATACATTTTTTAAAAAAATGCAAAAGATAGTATGTTTTCAGTGAAGATATAAGGTATCATAATATTTTCTTTGAAGATGACAGGTAAAAGTGAATTTGGGAAAGCTAAAACAATGTTTTTTGGAAGGTATAATTTGTTCAGCTTTGCCCTAAGTATTGCAAGCAAATTTTTAAAGGGAAAGTCTGAGAACAAGGACATAACTTTCAGGTTTGGGGTATTTTTGTTCTGTTTTGTTTTGGGGTTTTCTAGACAAGTAAGAACTATTTTCTATTAAATGGGATGTAAATTTTGAATCCATGTTACTTTGGAGAAGTACTGTTGTTCTGGTCCTAGATAGGGAATTAATTTGCAGAGAGTGGAAGCTATAATGTACGAGAACATTTGTGATGAAGAAAGAAGATACCATGATTGTCTCTTATCTTCAGGGCTGACTGTCTGTAATCTATCCTCTTATTCACCATCTGTTTTTACTCCACCCAAATCACCTGTGATGTGTTTGTTACCAACTCAGCTGGGCAGCAAGTAAATAGCAAAGCTCATAGAGGAACTCTGTATTGAGAGAAGCTTGGTAAAATCTGCAGATTGAAGAAGTACAAATATTAAGTTCTTTGTTTAGTCTAAAGTGCTCTCTAGTACCTGTCATATATCTTAAACAAGAGGAAACACTTTTTATCTGTTGTTAATATCCACAAACTGAAGTTTGTGAAATAATTACTTTCAGGGCTTTGGGGTCACTCAACATATGAACAAGGTACTGATAACCTTATTTATGAAAAAGGACAGTTCCCTTTTTCAGCACTACTATCAAGATTGTTGGTCTTATTTCCTCATCTTCCAAGGATAATCTTTTGGGAATAATCTGTTACAGACTGAAGTGTGCAAGAGTATAAACTGCTAGGCCTGCAGATGAACTTTAGAAGTTTAATTGTGGGGAGTGTTGGAAAGTATGGAATAATTCAGGTTAGGCTTCTTTAATGATGTTTAACATTTTGCAAAAATCATATCAGTATAATATACAGAGCAATTTTTGATACAAAATCCAATATATGTATATTAAATGGAAAATATAATATGTAAATTAATGTACATATTTACTGAGTCATTAAGAGAAATCTTCTTTCTCATTGTAGACTAGATGTGAGAGCTGATTTGGTGAAACACATCTCCCTGGTGTCAAAAGCATGAAGGAGGCTTTCCCTGACCTTTTGTAAAACTGCAAAAGCCCCTAGCTCTCAAAAATTTCTGCAGTTCAGTTTGTAGCATATCAGTTTGCATCTGTTTTTGCAAACTTTATTGGATACACCAGATATACACGCATTTGAATTTTATTTTTTTTCTTTTCCCCGGCCTCAGAATAACTCAGTGATAAACTCATCCTGCTACTTTTTATTGTCTTCATTTTATGTGAGATCTGGGAGTACTCAAATGCTCATGATTATTAAAATTGTAAAAATTGTCATTAGTAGTTCTGTTATCTAGTATTGGGACATATTTCATGTAAGTGACACCTCCTGGGTGTCATTTCGGGTGTTTCAGGCAGTGATGTTAGAGTAAGCAACTTTGTTGGCACTTAGTTGTTTTCAGGGTTTTCATGATCTAAGTTAATATATTAGCAATGCAACTGTAGTACTATCATTTGGAAAATTTGATTACTTTGATTAATTTGAAAATATTTTTAGGCTCAAAAATATGTTAAACTATAAATCATCAGTAGAAATTGCCTTAAATCCAGAGAAGATGTGAAATTGGTATTTTTGACATTCCATTCCAAGGTACATTATAATTTTAGACTTATTACAAGTCAGTTCAATACTTCAGCATAATGTTAGTGCCCTGTTTAAAAGCTACTGTTATCTGTTATCTGTTATCTGTGTTTCAGGATGGCACATTTTTAATATCCTTCTTATCCTATCAGTGTTAGTATCTTGCCCTGCTCTTTTCTTAATATTCTCCAATTTTCCTTTTTTTTATGTATGTGCATTAAGCCTTAATCACATACTAGTGAAGTTTGCTGTGGCTATATATAGACTTTCATACTTATAATATCAGTAGTGGGTATCTGCATACATACGGATTTAGATTTCTCTTTTTTTTTAATCTATGTATTTATTTCTGTAAAATAATTAGTGTATATATATATGTATATATCTGCTTCATAATGTTTCTTTCCCCTCTTGTCATAAAGAGGACACAAGTCCTCTTGTCACAAGTCATAACTCAGAATTTCAACTACATTAAGAATGTCACTTCAGATATGACATTGACTAAGATTTAAGGGTAAATAGTTATACATTAACTATAGTGTGTTATACATTATAATTTTTCTTCTTATGTCCTCAGAGCTTTTTATGATCAGATTGTCAATATAGTCAAGTTAAAAATAATGTATAAAGAATCATACAACCATTATTTAAGTTGTATCAGACCTGTGGATGCTTTCTAATCCTACACAGAGAAGTTTTTAATAGGTTGTTTGGTTAGTGCTTTGTCCAAAGACGGAAATTTCAGAACTTCCTGAGAGTTTAACCACCCTTCGGTAAAAAAAAAAAAAAAACAACAACAAAAAAAAAACCCAAACAAAAATAAATAAATAAAAAAAACCCCCACCTTATTATATAATCAGTATTTTCCAGAAATGAATTATCCCAGGAAAAGGGAGCTGTGCACCTTTGAGGGGAGTATAGCCCTATTTTCGCTTTAGTTTCTGATCAGGTAGTTGTAGAAATACATATCTGATCTCCTGAACTTTTACTTCTTCAAGTTAAACAGACCCAGTTTTCTCAGCCTGTACTTATATACCCCGAGCTCCTGCATTTAAATGTCTTGGTGGAGTCTGATGGACTTGTTCTAGCATGCCAGTATTCTTCTCACACTGGGGAGCCCAAAACTGGGCACAGCATTCCAGATGGAGTCTAAGAAGTGCTGAATAGAGGGAGAAAATCACTTTTCTTATTCTATTGACTACACTTAATAATACAACTTGGGATGTGTTTGGCCTCCCTCACTGCAAGAGCATATTTCTGGGACATTTTCCACTTTTCACCTGGATCCCAGATTTCTTTCTGTAGAACTGCCTTCTAGGCAACTCACATACAGTCTCCACTGTTTGCCTGGGGTTATTTCAACCTGGATGAAGAATGTTGCATACATTTTTATTTAACTTCAAAAGGTTCCTGTCAGATCATGGCTCCAGTGTGAGAAGGTCCCTCTGAAGAGCAACCCTGCCCTCCAGAAAATTGCTTGCTTTTCTCAATCTAGCATTGTATGCAAACTTAGTGAGAATGAACTTCATTCCACACACCAATCACTGAATCCCAGAGCAGGTGACTGTAGGATGAAGACAAGCATGAGTCCTATGTTCAAAAAGTAGAACAGATATTTCACTGGCCCTTTAGGAATAACACAAATCCAGCAAAGAAATGTCTTTGATTAAAAAACACTGAGATGTTATTAGATATAAATTGGTGAAAATTTGACATTTCCCTTTTTTTTTTTTTTTTTTTGGAACAAAAATATTTTAAAAAGTTCAGATTTTGTTGCAACTGCAATCAGAAAATATTTTTAGATTGTTCCTCTACAGCATGAAAATCCCTCAAGAACTTGTCCTCACTGAAACAGTCCCTCTGATACACAGTTTATTACTTCAATTAATTAGTTGATCAAGTATGTTTTAGTGTATCAAATGAGATTAAATGAAGACGTTGTAGGGTTTGGATTATTCTAGTGAGACTTAATTGTTCTGTTGCCGTTGGTTGATTGTTGTTGGTTTTAGTTTTTTTCTATTAAACCCAAACATTTAGACTTCTGTCTTTTTACCCCTTTTGGCTCTCAGGGTCATGAGGACACTAGTGGACCTTAATGACTTCAACCCTCAGGGGCATCCATCCGCACCCTGGCCCCTGCACCCAGGATGCCCAGCTGAGTTCAGTTCTGGGCAGCCAGTTCTTGGTGAGCCATGCCCAAGGTGTGCCTGTCCCCAGCCATGTCTCTCCTTGCTATGTGGCCTCATGCCCAGCGTGCAGTCCCCTTGTCTCCTGAGGTGTGCTGTGCCTTGGTTCCAAGCTTGCCTTTGGACCTGCCTCTTGCTGCTCCTCGCTGGACCCCATGAATTGGCCTTTATGAATTGGACTTCAGCTCTTTTTTTTTTTTTTTTTTTTTTTTTCCCTCATCTGGAAATCCTGCTGGATCCAGTTTCCAGCAGCTGGCTTTGTCAGAGCCTGTGGGGCATGGCCTGAGCTGGGGGTCACTGGCTCATGGCTAGCTTTCCCTTACAGAATGGCTTCGCTTCTCCGGTCTATGCCAGCAGGCTAAAATTCTGTACCAAATTAATCCTGAAGAGATGCTCTTGTCATCTTTTTGGCCAAATTTTAATTTTATTTGGTCTTCTACATTTTTATTCTCCAAATAATTTTCCATTTAACATAATTGATATTTCTCCTTTCACTGTAGGGACCTACTGGCAGATCACAAGCAGACTAACAGAGTACAATATAAAATAATGAGGCTGATTGCTCTAAAGAAAACTGTCTTGCTGCATAAAGTCTATTTTTCCTTAAGTCCTCATGAACAGTGCTTTAAAGACAGCAAAAATGAAAACAAATTATCATTAAAAATAGAAAAATCTTTTATCCATAACACCACATAGAAGACAGGAAGGTGCCTTGTTGTCAGCTGAGCTAAAACAGAATGAGTGCACAGTAGGTATTAAGGGCCATGTCTGATTTTATTGCATTTTATATCCACGTAACTTACATTTTGCACTGGTAGAGAAAAACATAAACAGAAAGCTAAGACTGAGCTGAGACTCGTATATCAAAACATATTTACTTGAAGCTTAGAGAAACTTCATTTAGGGTTCCTGGAGTATTTTAAAAAATTTCAAATCCCTATTCCTCGATCTTTTATGCACTTCACTTGAAAAACAGATTGCTTTGTATTATGAAGACTGCATGAAAGCAATAGTGCAATTTCTCTTCTTTCTTATCTGAAATAAGGGAATTCTAATTTTATTTTTCCATGTGCATTATAAAGAGCACAGCATAACAAGAAGTGAATCTCTTTCCCCATCTTATTGAATCTGTTCCTATTTTGCTTTGCACTGAGGGTTATGTGACAGGGTTAGGGAACAGACCTATTTTTGAGAAGTAAACTCTAACTAGGTCAACAGGAAAGAGTAATTTGCTCTCTGAAGCAGCCCATCCTCCCTGGTTTACCTTGTATTAATCTCAAAGGACTTATTATCTTCTCACAAACTAACAGAAGGAAACAATGGAATTTGTAAAGAGTATTTTAAGATTTAAAGTCTATTACATTTTTTTATTTATACTTTTAAATGTTTTTAATAACTGAATCCAAGGGTTAGGAATTAATTTTCTCAACTTTCTAATAGTCTTCTTGGCAGTCTTTGTTATCTCTAACACCTTATCACCTGATAGATATTTTAGTGGTTATCCTCTTTTTGTCTAGTTCAGCTGTTCTACTGTTTATTCAGGAGGCATTTGAGCTTTATGTTATTGTAAGGTTGATTAATGTAAAGTGTTAAAACATTTATCCTGAAGGTCACAAGGAACAATGGAAGATAATAGATAAATAGAAATAAATAAAGAGAAATAGAAGTATTTTGGAGGGGGTTTTGGTTGGTTTTTTGATGTTTGTGGTTTTGTTTGTTTGGTTTGGTTTCTGGGGTTTTTTTTTGGGTTTTTGTTGTTTTCACGGTCTTTTTTTTTTTTTTTTTCATTTTCTTTTTCTCCTATTTTAAAAAGCTGTCCAGAAGAATTTCTCTATTTTTTGGACATATTTTTTCAAGTTTTTCTCAATGTGACTGCAACGTTTGTTTTAAAACATGGTTCTCCTCTCCAGCCATTAGGCTAAGAAAGAGGAGATCTGGCTATTATGTCTCTCACCTAATCTAAGTCACTTAGAACCCTTGTTTTGCCCAATACACATATTTCACAATAAAGGAGATAGAAGGATACTGCCATATTCCTAATTATCTCTAGCTGATGACTAAAATACATTTGGGATGATAAATGCTTTTTTTCTACAGTTATACTTACGTTCCTGCAACTGAGTGTAAAGTAAGGTATGTTTGTTGAGCTTCACCAGTTAGAGGATCTGAAGTGTTATTTCAAGGCAAGAAAAATGCCATGGCTTATAACAAGGCATAAGGCAGAAACAAATTATGTGCTCTCTTTTACTGTAGTTTTTCTTGTACTTGGCATGCCAGACAAACTACGCAAATTTCCTGGCAACTGGATTGTGTTTTCAGTTATTAAAGGGTATTAAAAAAATTGCCTCATCACAGTGTTGCTAAATACTTGCTTTTTAAAAACAAACTATCTTTTCACCCTCCATGTGATTGCCCATCATTATACATTGCATATTACTTTGTGTGAATATTGGTGAGGATATTGCTGCAGATGGTAATTGATCATCAGTTCAGAGAGAAATTCTGGAGAGGATTCTATATTCATAAAAAAATCCAACCAAACAAAAAAACCACGTTGTGCTTATATGACAAATGAGTGCCAGAGATTACTGTAAAGTAGGTTGTTCTCGTTCTTTGAAAATTGGTGAGACTTGCCTCTTGCCATGCTACTGCCAGTCCTTTCTGATTGTGTTTGCTTGTTGTGCTCCTGAGCAATGTTCACAAAACTGAGGGTGTCTGGGAATATGGCACCCTGATTGCTGGCACCAGCACTAACACAAGGGTGATGCTCTGACATTTTTCTGCAAGCAGACTAAGCTTGAATGAGTAAACTACCTGTTGTAAATGCCTGTCATCTAAAAGAGAAAAGAAACAATGCAATTTTGTTTTGGTTCCCAATTTCTGCTTTCACCCTGTTTCATCTATCCCAGCTCCATGTGCCTTGGCATCTACTGTTTTCAGACTCTGCAACCATTACAAGCCCAGTACAGAAGTCCTCTCAACTCTGCTTTGCAACCCTGTCAGCCCAGGCCTTGCAGGCTTTTTACATCCTGGCTTTTCAAGCTGTGACAGTCTGAGTTCTTTAGCCTTTTTTTTTTTTTTTATTGTAGACATACAGGTCTTGGCAGCTAAATTTCCTTCACATTTAGAGATCACAGTCACAGGAATAAGTTTCAGCTTGCACAGTATGCAAACAGAAAAGTTAAAAGATTAATTGAAAGTGGAATACAGAGGGATAAAAAAAAGAAACCAAACCACAAATAGAGGAGGGGGACCAGAGTAGCTGGCACAGTTGCTGTGCTGGATTAGGTCCCAACATAAGTCAATAAGCTGCTTCTACATCTTCCTGCAAGTTGTCCTCCCTATCTAGCCAGGAGAGCAAGAGGGCTGGATGGCCTGTTTCCCAGACCTTACACAGAAATCTCAAATAGGAAGCTGCTAGTGTGAAGCAGCAGTCAAAGAAATAATTGAAGGGTGCCTCTACTGGGTACTGCATTTCAGTTCAGGAAATCCTAGTTGGAGAGCAATACCCTGAACTTTCTGGGTGACTGTGTGTGTTGT
>VXAC01004098.1:728353-741311 GCA_013399225.1 Rhipidura dahli
TTCTGGGGATTTTTGTTGTGGAATTAAGCAAAGTAGAAAAATACTACATTTCTTTAAAAAGCAGAAATTCATTTTCCTGCAGATACCTAGTATGTTTCTTTAAAAGGAAGGGGGGTCTTTTTTAGCCAGTAACCATATATTATTTCTTCTGGGGGGGGGGNTCTTCTTCTTCTTGCCCCTCGAGAAATATGTAGTTCTCTAGAGAAAACCTTGTATCATTACAGTGGGTCCACTGTTAGATTTTTTTAGAAGGTAAATATTGTAGAACTTCAGGAAAGAAATCTTAGAACTGTTTAGTTAATAGAGAGAAAGAGAAAAGAGTGAAAGGAAGGGAGAGAGAGAAAGATGGATATAGAAATAGAGAGATTCTGAAAGTCTTAATAGAAATTACTGTGACTGAGAGAACTTTTTTCTCATCCTGAGAAAGTAATCACACAATCTTGACAAAAATCAATGAACAAAATGATAAAAGAAATTGGCAGGAGAGGTTTCTCATATGTGTGTGCAACAAACCAGAAAATGTGTGTGTGCAGTAAAACAGAAAATGCTGTCTTGCCTGGGCAAGTGGAAGCATTATCATTACTCCCTTTTTCTCCCCAGTAGAAAGGTGCTGCATGTCAGCAAGCTGAGCTGGATTCTGAATGAGCAAGTTTTGAGCTAGATTAGATCTTAAGCATCTTTCTTTCCTTGCTTGTCTGGTTTCACTCCCAGTTTAAACAATTCCGTTTCTCCCTCTTTACACTGTAAAACAGTAAGTGTCAAATCCTCTTTCATCTTGAGCACAACAGTTGAATGGCAATTATCATGAAATATATTCTGAAACAATCTTTGGAAAAATTTATTTGACTTAAGTTTTGCCCCCCAATGAACTGCTCATATTAGTCCAGTTTTTTCATTATGAGTGGTAATTTTGTTTGCTGTCTGATAAAAGGCTTATCTTGCATTCTTGAGCATAGCTAGAAGAATATGAAGCTGAAAAACCTAATAAAGATTCTGTGTTAGTCAGTTTCATGTTTTAAAAAGCTGAATTAATGAATGCACTGCGCTGTAAAGTGATGAGATGTTAAGCTTTATTACAGTTGTAAATGTGATTAAACAACTTCTTACCCTTCATTTCTATGATTAAGAAAACCATTTACAGTAACTTAAAAAATCTGATTTGAAAGCAAAACCCAACAAATGTTACAAGTAAAATTTACATCTTAAAAATGTAAAATCAATAAAATCAGTTAATGATATGCTGCAACTATCAACCATTTTTTTTTAAACTGTGGGTTTTTTCACAGAGAGTAAGACGTGGTGATAAGTGACAGTGTCTCAATGACACTTCAGATGTGTATCTGTAGATACTAAAACAAATAGAAGCTATTTATTTTGTTTGTAAATTACTATTTTTGTAAACAATCACAATAATATTGTTCTACTTATTGCAGTGAATTGTATAATACATTTATAATTTTGTCAACATAACTGATTTTTATTTCTACTATTTTGAGAAATCAATTATAAAAGTTTTTTAAGATCTTTGTTCAGACTTAATAACCCAAATCTGTGTAACAGAAGTTACTGTTAGTTGCTATTTGATAAAATGTCTCTTATATGAGCTGATTATTTGCAAACTTGCTGACCTTGAATATAATACATGCAAATGAAATACTGCTGATTTTTTAAGATAATTATATATATATGAGGAGACAACAATAACGAATTCATCTGCTGACATTTCTGGTATTGACAGACCTTGCTAACGTCAGATGCATTCAAAATTCCAGCAGACTGAATCAATAGCATACATGAATTCCTGGGGGAATACTTGGAAAGAATAGAAATCTGCTATTTACTGTTCTATTATGAAAGACTTCCACTTTAGGCTGGCTCCTTTATTTGTTTTGGCAATGATGAAAGGTAATTTACTTTAGGCCTCTCATGCTGTTTTGTGTGAAGAAAACCAGGCAAAATTGTATTCCTGGTGTCTTGAGGCAAAGCCTTATTACATGCCCAGCAAGTGGCCAAGGAAGAGGTTAGTGTTCAACCCTTTTTTATTTGTGATATCTTGTATCCTACTTTACACAGGGAGAGGAATTGATGTTTGCAAGGTAATTGATTTCACTTAGATTTATTTCAAACCGACTGTACTGTTGGAGTAAAAAGCATTAATGTCTCTGTCCCATGTAAATACTAAGCTAGTTAATTCTCATCAGCATGCAAATGCCACTAGTTTTCACTAATACAGAGTGCTCTGTAATGGTGATTAGGACCCATTTTGTCACTGAAGTGAAAAACAATATGCCTTGGTATATATCTTGACCTTTTAATTGAGTTCATCATCACCTGTAAGTCGTACATAGCATTGTGATCGTGGATGTAGGAGAAAGTAGAAACATAGGGAAGGAAGGCACAGTAAAGATGTGTCTGGTAGATCTATTTGCTATGACTACCTTAACTTCAGCTTGGATAGCATAAACCTGCGAAGTATGAGTGAAGAAATGAATAGCAACCAAGCTGTTGTTGATTTTGAAAGCTTTTTAGCTGGATACAAGCTAAGCATTAGGAAACATCCTTTCTAAAAATTATGTTCTTTATTTCCTGGGTCTCACAGACTCATTTTCTAGTTTCAACTTGGCCTGAACTTTTTCAAAGAATATTATTTTATGCAGTATTTTGGAAAAAAGGTGTCTAAACAGTGTCTGCTATAATCCATTCTTTACATCCTTTAGTGGTGAGATACAAATACACTCAGAGCAGTATGCTGTAA
This sequence comes from Rhipidura dahli, assembly GCA_013399225.1. Taxonomy (NCBI): domain Eukaryota; kingdom Metazoa; phylum Chordata; class Aves; order Passeriformes; family Rhipiduridae; genus Rhipidura; species Rhipidura dahli. The sequence goes on from VXAC01004098.1 coordinate 731,109, forward strand.
ATTCAATGATATTCTAACCCCCCCTACACAAACAATAGTCTTACTTAGAAGCAAGACACATCTTGCAAAAATACTATTTGATTTTAATATGATCTTACTTCTGCAAGGAGGATGGTGTGGAAGACTTTTATTTTATAAGATATTTATGTTACAGAGCAGTCCTGACACAAAATGGAAGAGGCCTTGTTCATGTTACTTTAAACAGAAGATCCTACACAAGAGATCTTATCAGAGACTCTAAAGTAGAGCTGTCAAAGAACATTTCTTTCTTCCTCAGAAATGAAGTATCCCTTCAAATCAGTATTAAAAAAAAAAAAAAAAAAAAAAGCAATGAAATTAATTTATGTTGCTTTAATCAGAACTTTAAGGCTTTCAACCATTAACTGAAAGATTAACATCTAGAAAATGCTTTATGGAAAATATTGGTTATTTCAGCATGACTCAGGTTTCCTTGATAATTTCCTAAAATAAGATTAATAGAAATCTTCTCATGAATAAATTTCAGTGTAAAGAACTATCTTGTTGAGTGCAAAGTATTCCATTTCACATATCCTAACTTTGACATTTTCTGAGTGTAAGGCAGAGTTGTCTCACATTATTTAAGCTTTCGTTTTCAACTTATTTTGACACAGAAGACGGGAAGTTATATGTGCCTTTGAGCAACCTGGTCTAGTGGAACACATCTCATGGCAGAGGGGTTGGAGCTAGGTGATGTTCCTTTCCTACCCAAGCCATTCTATAATTCTATGTAGAAGTTAGGATGCTAAATGATTTGAGAGTGGTGACAATAAAGCAGGGTATTCAGGTCAGAGAACCCTAATAATAACCCTAATTGCATGCTCATAGGGATTTGAATGCCTGTTAAATTTCCAGTAATACTTAGTCCTCAAGAGAAGGAGGTTCTGTTCAGTATGAGAATTTATTACAACTGATTATCAGTATAGGAAAAAAATTATGATAATACTCTTAATAATAAATGAAGCACGTACTACAACTTTAAGACACTTTTAAGGATGTAGTTAATTATAAAATTTTATTTTGCAAACTTTGCAAATATGTGGTAGAGTACAAAAGTCTGAACTATTTTAAAAGGGAATTTGGTGATCTATCAGCCTTTGATAAAAGTGAAGGAATACTTCTTTAAAAGTCATAAAAGAAAGAATTCACACTTCTGAAGATTTAGAGGTGCTTTTAGCCACAATGATAAAACTAATACAGAAAAATATGATGCTACTCTTCATTACCATTCATGAACCAAACTGTTAAAACAAAGACAGCTCATGATGATACTGAACCAGTGAGAAGATAACAGTAATGTTTAAAGTATATATGTCTTCAGAGAAACGATTTCAATGAAGCTGGAGAAAAAAGATTATAACTTTTGAAATGTGAATGCTACTTATTTTGCTATCAACCTCACAGCACTCCTCAGCTTCTCAGTTTTGCTGTTTGCTTCTCTACTGATCTTACTCAATTTTCCCAGGGCTGTATCAACAGTGTCTTTAATCACGTTTCATTCCTTGCCACTCCTACCTACCCTAAGCACTTCTGTTTCTTACAGCTGTCACTTCTTTACCTTTTTACTTGAACTTTCATCTTCTGGCTGTTGAGCTTGGACTTGCTATTCCCTGCTCCACCCAGCAGTGCTGGCTACTCCCCATCTGTCAGAAATGAATGCACTTCATTACTTTTTATAAGCTTATGAAAGTACCCGTGATAAATAATGTGCAATTAACTGTTGTATTAGCATATGAAAAATAAAGAGAACACTCACTTTTCCTGTTGTGTTTGAATAAAATATCTTAGGCCTCACTGATTTTAGAGCAAATCTTAAAGATGTAATATTTCTCAAAATCTCTCCACAGAGGAATATAAAGAAAGGATTGTAACTGAAAGAGTAATTGTTTTAAAATAATTTCTGTTCTACACATTATATTTGTTTTAATAATCAAATAATCATTATTGGTAGATCTGATTTTACTTTTTTGGGGGGGGCCTGTAGGGAGGGTATTGACTTTAAATGTGGCATCATATGAAGCAAGGAGGATAAACCTGTGAGGAGACAGAATTTTTATTAAGAGAAAGGAGCTCTTTTCAAATTCAGTTTTCCTATTGCAGGACCCCAGATTTTTACTGATACCACCAGCACCTGTCACACACAAACATTTCCCCTTGCCTGTCCCTTCAGTCTCAGGAGTGAGAAAGACTTATAATAATGCCTTATTATACAGAGAAGATGACAAGTTTTAATATAAATGATCTGATCACTGTCTCTTGACTGCATCAGTCCACATCTCTTTCCATTACTATTATTTATTCAGTATCAATATTCAGTTGTCTACTATTCCTACTGCAAATTCTTCACACTTCTAAGGCATTCTCTGGAATTTGAATAAACTGATCAGAGGAACCTTAAATAGAATTATTATGCAATACAACTCAGGTAGTCTAATGTCAAGTACACAACACAGCTGATTTTCTCCTTTACTGCTCCTTTGCTTCATGGCAATGTTGTACTTTTCAACCAGAAATAAGGATCAAGACATTCAGTTCAAGTTTTAGAGTAAACAGCAGTTCTTGTATTTGATATGAACCGTTTCTAATTGCAGCAAATTACTTTGTTGTGCCACATTAGATTTTGTGTTGCTGAATTACAGTTACTCATTCGAAAGAAGGAAGCTTCACCTTTCTTCAAATTTCTTGAATATCAAAATGAATGTTGCTTAGTTGTGAGGTTATTTTGTTTTGTTTTTAATCTGAGAAGCTAAGGGAAATAAGATTCCCTGAGGTTATAAAAGAAGAGATAAAGTCAATGACATGTAAAAAATACCCTATACGCGTGCAAGTCAAGTCAGATATTTATAACTGGCACACCTCAAGTTCATTGCTAAAGTCATCTCCAGCTAGAATCTAGGTCTCTATATATTTTTAATGAACATTTTGCCCAGTCTTGAATGTAATAAATAATTTATTCTCTTTGAACTTCCTATGGAAATGGTGTTAAGAGGTAGTCTTTTCCTTCAAAATGGCACTGCTTTACCATTAAGAGAGCAGTTCAAAACAACAATATTCATGGGAGAAACACAAGTTCCAGACATGTAAGGGTTTTTTATGTTTCAGAGATTATTCAAAAGTGGGGAAAGAAGCAGATGGTTATGCTACTAAATATGGTCAGCAACAGTGTGATCTGATGACAGAAGAAAATAAAAATAGACATACACCACCCTACCCCATCTTCATCATGTGCTCTGAGTTTCAAGCTCCTTTCCTCATGAGACAAGAACTTAATCTAAATAAAACATGGTCTAGGAAGTAGAGAAGTCCAGTAACCATTTTTTTTTTTTTTTTTGTTTCAGATATGGAGGAAAAAACAGTGTGAAGAAGCATGATAATGCAGAATAGACTCTTACAAGAACATTAAAGCAATGTCAGAAAGAATGAGGACACATATGTGCTCAGAGGAAGTTATGTAGTGCAAGTGCACTGATCAAAGGGGTTTCAACATCTGCTGTAGTGCACTTCATGTTCCTCAGCTATCCATACTGTGGTTGATAGGAAGAGAGAGATTAAAGATTAATGTGACATCATGGAAAATATGAAGAAATTTTTTACTTGTCCAGTACTTCATTAAATATAACTTTATGGAAAATGTAAGTTTTAAGTAAAATGTAAGTTTATGGACAAAGCAAGAGACACACAAACAGTTCAGAAAATATGTTAAAGAATTTAAAGACAGTAACTTGTACATTAAAGAATTAACAATAAAATGTCAAAAATTATGTCCAAAATGTCAAAAAATACATTAACTGTGCTATATAGGGCGTCTTCTCAGATGTATATTTTTTTCCTTATACTTTCTGAAATATATTCTGCTGTGTAGATCTTCCACTTTCTGATTGAGTGACACTGCTCCTGACTCAGCAACAAGATATGAGAGGTGTCTTTTGTCTCCACTACTTCCTAGGAGCACCGGCTGTTCTGTGCCATGCTGCTGTTCACCTCCTTAATAGGCACCATGGTCAAGAAGATTCTTCTTATGTTCTTATAGATGTAGTTTATGAATCTGAAAGGAGTCACATAAACTGACATTTTTTTTCCCCCACATTTTATAAGTAAAATTAGCTTTCTGGGTCCAGTAAATTAGTAGGACCACTCAAAGTTATACCTTTTAAATGCTAAGAATAACAGATGGCAAACACAGTTCAATGAAAAAAAAAATCAAATTAATGGTTCAATAGAAAAGGAAGGAAAAAAACCCCAAAATACTAAATGAAGGGAAAAAATGCTGCATACTGACCAGAAAAAATTGTTTGGGAGCTCTTGCTCCCAAATCACAAAGTTTCATGCCTAGGGATCATCAGGCTTCATGCCCGATATTCAGACATAATGAAAGAAGTAAACATGGCCATGGGTCAGAAAAGACTACAAATAAAGCATTCTGTTATCATTACTAGATAACACTGAGTAAGTGTTATACACAGCACTGTACCACAGACAAGGATTAGCCTTTCAGAACTTGATTTGCTCTGTTGAGCCTAAATACTGCAGGATCCTCCAGACTCTGAGGTTATGTCACCTCCTCTCTATTGTGTGTGTCCAGACTCCTGCATCTGCCAGACATCATCTCACAGCTTTCTTTGCAGAGTTAATCTTCTGGATCTTGTTCTGAAAAGGAAATTTTATTCTGTAAGGTGTAAGCTTGCTTCAGATCAACACTTCATATCAATATTGTAATTTTTATGCCTTAGTCATCCGAAATCTGGGATCTCATCATGCTACGAAATTATAGCATTAGGAGGGGCAGAAGTGATATGCAGCCATTAGAATAGATAGAAAGAGGAATTTGCATCCTGTTCAAGCTTTGCAGAAGGCAAGTATGTGTAATTTTTGAATAAATATTGAAAATTTATGTGTTAAGTGTTCACAAAAAGATGGAATCCTGCTGGTGGAAGCAAATGATAAACACGATCACAAGGGGGAAAAAAGGGCCGTGCTAAATATCAACTTTAGAATTATGAAGAATAGAGAGAAAGGCAAAGGAATGAAAGAAAATATTATTGTTAACTATGCAATGGGAATGATCCCCATTATAATTATATTGGAACCCTAATAAAACTAAATAATAATTATTTTATTATAAAGCATTATATAGTAAATTTCCTTGTTGTCAAGGGAGCATGATTTGCTTAAGCAATAGCTTCTATGTGTACTTTTTGTGAATATTTTTTTGCTGTTTTGTTTCTTGTGTCTTCAAATGGCTATTAGGAAGTCAGCAGCTATGACTGCAAAGCAGAACTGCAGGAAAACAGATTGTGATATTATGTGAGTAATAATTTCAGTAATAAGAATATGGCCCTTCACTAAATATTGTTTACCATCCAATTTAATAAAAAAAAAAAAGTAATTTTATGATGTTTTACTTGGGGTAGGACACAGTTTGATTCAATTAAAAAAAAAAGATAGCTAAATTATCAAAGATTAAATGCAAAATTATATAAATTATGAACTGGTTTTTATTGGGAAAGACAGTGAAATATGAGAAGGACCATTAAATTATTTTGTAGAAGTGAAGCCAGAAATAGTTTTCATTTGCCTTTTTTTATTCTGGAAAAAATAGTAACTGTTTTATCTCCCAGAGAAGCCTGATGAGCATTTCCTGGAGATAAAGGTAAAGTACACACAGTACAGTTCTATCAGTGTTGTGATCCCTTATGACTTTATGAGTCAACATAAAATAAAAGATGAAATTTGTGCAAAAACATCCTTAACATATCCAAGGCCATGCTAATGAAAGTGTTTCCATGTTCAAAACACCATATCTTGCAGCAAATTTTCTACTGGAAGTTGTTCCCAAATCATTTTAATCAAGGCTTGATACAAATTATGTGGGGGAATATAAAATAAATTGGGACAAATACTCATACCAACTGTTTACTAAGATGTATTCTATGTTCTACTGTAAAGTATTACTTGGACATATTTAAATTCATTACTAGAAGCACAGATCATGTAAGAGTCTATATCTTAGGGCTGGGGAGTTTTGGCAGATCAAATTCATAATTTGGTAAGAGAACATGGATGACATTGAAGAATTTTTCTCAAAGTCAGTGATTTGCAAAAATATTCTTAGGACTGATTAAAATGTGTAATCTCCCATGCAGCATGAAAATAAACAAATTTACAGCTGCTATTATAAATAAAAAACCAAAAGCCTTTATAAATTCGGTATTTCAAAAAATGTGCATTTGGCTTTGTTTCTTATGTTGGTTTTATTGTTTCTGTTGGTCACTGATTTTTTCAAGAAAATAAGTAATATTTTGAGTATTCTATTGAAGAGTAAATATGTAAGCAACTTTTAGCTGTGGCATAGTAGGATTTAATACTTAGAGGACATATAAAATTAAGACAGACAGATAAGTATGTACTTATACATATATGTAATGATTTAAATTATAATTGCTTTCAAGAAATTTACATTTAGATAATCCTTCCAAAGGTTTCAAAAACTTGAGAACAGAATTATTCCAACAGTGAAGATAAAAATCAAGGGCTACAAATGTAAACTGTGATCTCTAATTGATCCACAACCTTACTTCTGATTCAGGCAATTATTTTTCTCTTGAACAACCTGTGTTCAGAAGTCTATCTCTTTTTATATTTGATTAGCAACAAATCAAGTAAACTTCGGGAACTTTTCTCCTGCTCAGGATTCTATTCTATTTTTTTCCCTTCTCTTTTCCGCTCCTTTTTTTTCTTCTTTTTTTTCATTTCCCTTTTTTCTTTGTTTTTTTTCCTCTTCCCTCTCCTCTTCTCTTTCTCCTCCCTCGTTCTGGGGAATGGTTTTTCAGTTTATGATAAATACAAAACCATGTTTTTCCAAGTGATTTTACATTTCATACATCTGGCCGTCCTCCAATTCTGTTTGAAAGTAATTTCAGGGTAAATTGTTCACATATGAAGAAGTAAGTTCAAAGTAAAGGTGAAGGGTTATCGTAAAAGACTTTTTGCTCAATAGGAAGGTCAGTTTACCTTTGCATGCTTTGGGAATTTGATAGGCACTCTTATTGATTTTCCTCTCCCCTTCACCATAAAACCACTTGCCATAAAAAGGTTACTGAAGTCTCCTAGATCAAAGTCAGCACTAGGAACTTGGACAAACTACAGGAAATGTTTTCAACCATCTTGATATCAATAGTAACATGACACATCACAGATACCTGAGCATGATCTTCTCTTTAGGCAAGTTATATTTTCCTTACTCTTCCATTTTTTGTATTCAGATCAAGATGGAAGACCTGTATAGTTTCTATTCTCTTTTAATAGATATGTAGGACTGTATTAGACTAGAAAAAATTTTTCAACTCATTGTAATTTTTAATTTGCCTGTATTTTCACCTTAGTCTTTTCTCTTTATAATGCTATGAGTCATGTTTTGATAATAATAACAATTCATTAGGCAAAAATCTATGAAATATATAAATTGCATTTTTAGCACATCTGTAGTGGTGTTGAAGGAATTAATAACTACTTTAGCGGAATTTTGTAAGAATGCAAAACAACAATTGGGCAAAAATTGAAACATAAATTTTAGAGGTGTATTTATGATATTGCATGGCAGTTGAGAAGTTTTGTGTTGTATTATAATCTGGCAGAAAGTCATTTTATACACAGCTATGCATTAGATTATAGGAGTCTATATAGTTAACACATATTAAAAAAATGTTTAATGGGAATACCTTATCTGAAACTGACAGCTTTCCTCCTCCAACTTCTTACAGCATAGGTAAAACTCATTTATGCATAAGACAGAACCTCTATGGGGGAAATTTTAGGGTTGTGAAATGCATAGTCATAGGACCAACACAAGCCTAATGAACTCCTGCTTAAAATACAAGCTGTTTCAATAAATATTATAGAATATTCTCTGCTCAAAAAAGCTAAGAAAGTTTACATATGACAATACTTCACATAAATAGTTTAAATTTATGGGAAGAAAGGCTTGGCTTTACTTAAGATAATGTCTTTCAAAAGAAAATACAATTCTGTTAATGGTAAAGTCATTTTAGGTCACTTGTAAACTCCTTAAAATGAAAAGTTCTTTTTAGCAGAAATAGATGGCCTAAAATGATAAAATAGCGCTAATAAGAAATTAATAAACTGAATCATTGGAAGAGGGTTTTGTATACCTTACTTAGGTCAATAGTAATAATAAATAGAAACCAGTTCACAGATTCATACATAAAGCTGGAATAATCTCTCATAAACTGTTATTTCCTTTCTGTGACAAACTGCTGAGCTAAACAATATTTAAAGGTACTTAGCATGGATAAATTCATAAAATGTTTGTTTCTCTTTAAATATCTGTATTTAACCACTACACATAGTAGGAGGGCAGTGAAGATGGCTTGAGAAAAAGCCATATGAGGAGCAGCTGAGGTCCCTTGATCTGTTCATCCTGGAGGAGGCTGAGTGGAGACTTTGTCTCAGTCTTCTACTTCCTTGTGAGGGGGAAAGGAGGGGGAAACACTGACCTCTTCTCTGTGGCAACCAGTGACAGGACCTGAGGGAACGGCCTGAAGTTGTGTCAGTGGTAGTTTAGGTTGGATATTAGGAAAAGTATTTTGACCCAGAGAGTGGTTGGGCACTGGAACAGGCTCCCCAGGGCAGTGGTCACAGCACCAAGCCTGGCAGAGCTCAAGATGCATTTGTACAATGCTCTGAGGCACATGGTGTGACTCTTGGGGATTGTGCTGTGCAGGGCCAAGATTTGGACTCAATGATCCTTGTGGGTCCCTTAAACTCAGCTCTGTGATTCTGTGTTTTACTACGACAACAACAACAACAACAACAACAACAACAACAAAAAAAGCAAACAAAAAAAACCTAACCAATTCATTTATGACCAGACTTAAATTTCGGCACACATAAGCTTTATTACACATGACATTGTTTTCCCAACATTCCCTTCCTTGGATTATGCCTATATCAACATCTGGATGGACTTTTCTGTCATGGCATCATGACCAAAAACATTGGCTCTTTATTTTTTTCCTCTAAAACTACTTAGTAATTTCACATAGGTAGCTTTTGGATTCTATTTCTTTCCATGGATTTCAATATGAAACATTCACTGAAAAAATTGAGAGTTCTCAGTGTGTCTGTGAAGTTTCATGTCTATAACTTGCTGTAAATGTAAATTGTCATGCTGAGCTGTTGTCTAGTGCAAAAAAGAAGCAGCAGATCACATCTAAGAACAATTATTTTCCTAAATTATGTTACTTCACTTCCATATCCTATTTTCCCTATACAAGAAGTTTCTGGAGTGCTTTGAAGAAAACTTCTAGATCAAGCAGCTGATTAGGAAAAGTATTTGATTAAACCTTTTACTTAAAACCAAGGGAGAGCTGGTTGCAGACACAAAGGTTGGAGGCAGACTTCTGGAACTGTGAGCTGTGGAGCTGATTCTCATGAAAGGTGGGAGCAAGGCAAATAGCAATGTCACATCCCACATGAGAGACAGTGACCCTCTGGGACCTTCTTGGAAGAATCCCGGGGAGCATCATCTTGGAGAAAAGAGAAGAGTTAGCAAGAGAGTTGGTAGGTGTTCTAAGGGTCACGTCTTATCTCAAAAGCAGTCCATCTCAATGTATAGAAAGTCAAGAAGAGGTTGCAGAAGGCCTGCAGGGATGAAGAAGACGCTCCTGAAAAATTTCAAAAAACAGGGAAAAGGGGAGTGTGCAAATGGTGGTAAGCACAAGGTAAGCACAAGAGGGTTGATTATATCTAAATCACAGCTGTTTCTGCTGTTAGAGATCTTGCCAAAACTCTTCTTGAATTTTCATATCAACAGTGTCTTATCGCCATTCAACTCAAGCAAGGTCAGAGCAAGAATGTTTTTCAGCAGACCATATAAACAGGCTTACAATATGAGCATTAGTATATACCACATAACTCTGTTCAGTGAGTTGTTGTACAATCTACTGTATTGGGTTTGCATGACCAGGCCTTGGTAGCAGGGGGGTACAGGGATGGCTTCTGTAAGAAGCTGCCAGAAGCTTCCTCCATGTCCAGGAGAGCATGCCTGTGGGATTCAAAGACAGATGTGTGGCTGGCCAAGGCTGGGCCAAACAGAAATGGTGGTAACTCCTCTCTAATAGCTAATGATGAGAATGAGGAGGAGGAGGAGAAGGAGGAGGAGGAGGA